>LR749879.1:840460-1008911 GCA_902729485.2 Mus minutoides
TGATGGGATGTGCTTGCAAGCCTGGAGAGCCAGATTTCTGTGTTGCCAACAGTGGGGTAGACCAAGGTCAGCACCTGGCAGCTGAGGTTCCACAGAAGAAATCATCTTAGAATGAGTCATAGAATGGTATCCTATTCACATTTAAAATAATTTGTGTTCATTATACCAGACCATTTACAGGTAACAAGGCAAAACAGAATATAGGTTGTGATTCATTTAAAGTGCGTCTGGTTTCATGAAAATAATTACTAATAAAATTTCATTTGTGATTAAGACTGCATGTCTGTACCAGACAAAAGTAAGGCAAAATTTAACGTGTTACAGATACTCCAAATCCATTTTTATTAATCTCTAAAACTCCATAGTTTGTTCTTTAAAAACTCTTACAACTCAACAGCCTGAGAAAATGTCCACTAGTTATAATAAACAAATTACAAGAGGAAACTCTTAAGGCACGCTGCCATTCATCATGCTTATGAGGAACTGCTTGTCATTCACAATATTGCTATGGATTCTATGGCTTCTACTAAAGCCAGGAAACACACAGTTTTATAAACACGCCATAATTTTAGAGTTGCTACAGAGCAATTTTATGATCATCCAATCCTCTCCTTTCCTACTGATTTTATTAGATTTGTTATTAGTTTCTGAAGTTGTTGCAATAGAAAACATTTTTGTTCTAGTTATAGCTTCTTATTTCAAACTTTTCTTTTCATTTTCTATTTTGGATTAAAAAAAATCACCAACCATGATGTAAAACTGCAAAATACTAAAAATTTTCTATGTTTCAGGAAACAGAAGTGGGGTCCAGCTGAACTCCAGGGGTACAAAAACATACAGTGTGTAGAAGCCAGCTCTCTCTAAAAGACTTTAATACCTGCTTAACTCTAGATTCCCAGCATTGCAAGCAAAAAGAAGTGGAGACACGGAGATTTGTATACAAAGACATAAAAAAAAAAACAAACATGAAACAGGGAGGTGCTACTACAATAGCATCGATATTATGGATTAGCTTTCAACATTACATGAGGTGAATCTTGTTCTATTAGCTACCACACAGGAAGCAAAACAGACATGTCTTAATTACCGAAAGCCTGGTCAGAAGAAGAAATCAATGAATTGGGTCTTTATATGTGGCAAAAGAGAGAGAAGTAAATGCATCCATTCATTCATCAGGTGGTTATTACATGCCTGGCGTTTCAAGGCACCTTGCCAGAGCTTTAGGGGAATAAAACCATAAGTCAGGCATGTCCTTGTCTCAGAGGAAAATACAAGCCTTGTGTGAGGACCTTAGTGCAGTCAGAAGCTTGGCCATTCCTCCCTCGTGTTAGAAAATTAAAGAAATTTGAGAATTGTTCACACATTTGCTGATTTCCTTTCTGTGCAGATAATTAGGTCTTGTGAGCCTCTGGCTATAATCATACATGTGATAATATAAGCAATTGCCCTTGTAGGGGGACAAAGAATTTAAAAAGGATCAGATGCATAGAGATACCAGACCAGGGAGAGGAGAAGGAAACTTTTATAGAAATCTAGAAAACTCTTAAGTGATAAAATTGTTTACTGTTTGGTAATATCGTTCTTCAGTGGCTAAACTCATGCTAATAATAAGGTTTTTAAAAAAGAATATATGTTTAATATGTTGGTCACTAAGAGTTAATTCACAGGTTTCCAAAAGCTAAAACCTCGTTAACTGTAGGTTAAAATTCCACTGTGAAACAAAACAGTTCATGCCAGAAAAAAAAGTTCACAATTTAGGCTATTGAATTTGAAATATCAGGTTATGCAATGGAGACACAGTGGACCAGTTGTTTTGTCCTTTATACAGAACATGTGGGCCAGAAAAGTAGACACGCTTTGAATGTATCTCAGTACAGTAGAGACATGCTCCCTACAGACTGTGGAGTACAAGAACCCAAGTTAGATCAACCTAACAAAGGACAATTGCATTCAGAATATAAGGATGTACAGCATAGAACACTTTCATGTGCTGTGTCTCCAAACATGTTTATTCATCTTTTCTTGGGAAGTAACTAGAAAATAAATACTCCTACAACAGTAGAATAAACCCAGGATCCAAGATAAGGAGTTATCCTTACTCTAGGGAAGAAGCATTACATAAAAAGGCAGCTCCATCTGTCTACCAAGGTCCAGGATAAAGGCTCAGTCTAGGAGCAAGCATTATATCTAAGGAAGGAAAGAAAATAGACATGATTTGACCACTTCGGAGATCTTCCATTTATCCTAAAGACTAAAACTGTTGTAATGGCACATAGAAAATGAGGCAACAGAATTAAAAAAAAAAAATTACTAGTTCAACAAGCCAGCAAAGCAAACCAGCAAGCAAGCAAAAACAAACAAAAAATAAACAAAAAATATTTATTGATTTCCAAAAAGGAAGAAAGTGTATAAAAATAAAATTAAATCATATAAAATTGCTTAGGCAAACAGTGAACGCTTTTCCTTGAAAATCCTAGATTTTTATCTACTGAAAATAATGACACACTTTGAGCAAATTGGCATGTTGGGTACTTACTGAACTTTCAGTTTCAAGTCCATCCTCAGGGTGCTGAAGGGGAACGAAAGTTTAAACAGAGGGTCAAGGGTAGGCAGATCTAAGCAGCCCCATTAAGCTGTGGACCTGCCCAGCATTGACTTGTCTTTGACTGGTCTCTTGTCTCATTCTGTAAAGTGGCCTGATAGGTTTGTTAGAACTTCTCTCAGATAGACAGGTTTTCCCTCTGGCTTTTCCTCCTCCCAGAATGAGATTCCTTGGGGGGTTGGAGGGGAAGTCACATTTCTTCAGAGTCCATTGTTTTCAACAATCTGATAGATTAAGAGACACAAGCATCTCTTTAGAATATCCTCATGTCTGCCAGGCTGATTACAGTTCTAGTTTGCATTTTGTTACTGTTATCAATGACCAAAAGCCTAGAGAGATGGCTTAGCACTTAAGAGCACTTGCTGTTCTTGTAGAAAACTCAGGTTTGGTTCTCAGCGCTCATATGGTGGCTCACAAACATCTATACCTACTGTTCTAGGTGATCTGGTACCTTATTCTGGCATGGCAACGCACACCGTGGTGCATATAGATACATATAGGGAAAATGCTCAAACACATAAAATAAATAAGTCAACAATACAGACCAAAACCAACTTAAGGATAAAAGAGTTTGTTCTATATTACAGATTAAAGTCCATTACTGAGAGAATCCATGACAGCAGCTCAAGAAGAAAACTGGGTCTAGACATGAGGCAGAGACCACAGAGGTATGTAGGGAGCCTAGCTGCCACTCCCAAAAGATGGCGCTGCCTGCCTCGGCCTTAACAGCTTTACTGGCATAAATATCTCCTAATATGGTATTAGGCTGTGTTAACAGTGATATGATTCTAAGCCCGAGACTATGATCCTAAAGCCCGAGATTTCCTGGCGTATGAGCAGGAGCTACATGGCATTCTGTGAGTGGCCAGGATAGGGTTTAATTGGCTGCTTCCGGTGGGTATAGAACCAGAAGAGAGAGATTCACCATGAAGCTTAAGCTATTATTGCATGCAACAATTATTCTTAAGTAAACTGCCTTGAGAAGAAACTTGGATTGTCCTGTGTCTTATTCCTGCTGGTCGGGGTGAGCTCCGGACAGAGGTATATTTCTTACCTGCTTGCTCCCTGAGGCTTGCTCTACTACCTTTCTTTACAGCACAGTTACACATGCCTACATAACGTCCTGCTCATATATTGGGCTTGCCTGTTCTACAATTACAGTATTTCATTAATCAATAGTTAGTTAATTATTTACTAATTAAGAAAAGTGCCTCAAAGGTTTGCGAGCCATAGGCCAATCTGATGCAGGCGTCCTGCTCATATATTGGGCTTGCCTGTTCTACAATTACAGTATTTCATTAATCAATAGTTAGTTAATTATTTACTAATTAAGAAAAGTGCCTCAAAGGTTTGCGAGCCATAGGCCAATCTGATGCAGGCGACTCCTCAACTGAACTTCTCTCTTCCTCAATGTCAAGTTGACACAGTATTACCTATCCCAAACCTGAAGTTGGCCTGGTGATATCTACAGAGATGGAATAAACATGTATGTGTAAGCAACTCTGTAATAGGGAATAGAATATTTTGGCATGAAAAGTCTCCCCAAAACTTTATTAATGGCATAAAAAGACAGAGAACAGCCTGGCAGGGACTCTAAGGAGCTTTCAGGCCCTAGCACCTTAGGTAGACAATCATGTAAGGCCATGAGTTCTGAAAAAAGGGATCTGGGTCCCTGTAGCAGAAGTGGCTCTCTTCTTATAGTGAGCATAGGTATCATTTCAGAGAACAACCCTGCAACCAGGCTCTGATTTTCTTTTTAAACAAGAGGCAAGGAGGAAAATGGGGGAAAAGTTATTTGGCTACCGATACCCCTTTTGAAGCCCAAGTGAGAAATCTAGGCAATTGGAAATCTGCTAACTTGAAAATATTATCAGCAGGGCATTTGCTGCGGTTTGTGAGGAAGGAAGAGGCTGCTGTAGGTGTGGTGGCCTGAGAAGTAGTGTTATCTGTACTCTAACTTCATATACTCAGACATGGCATAGCTGCATCACAAAGTAGTGAATCTGTTTTTAGCTTTTCTAAGTCCTTCCTATTGATTTCAATGGTATGTGAGCATTCGCTTGCACTTTGATCAGCAGTAAACAGGATTCCCTTTTCCTATATCCTTACCATCATTTGATGGAATCTCAATGCAGTTTTCATCTTCATTTTCTTCATGACTAAGTATGACTAGAAATTTGGGGGAATCTCAACAGAATTGCTACATATTATCTTGGAAACGGGAGTCTCTTATCTGAGTTCTAAGTTTCATTAGTAATATAATTAAATAATATATTGAAAGGGAAGCTCATAATTTTATTAGTATTTGAGAGAAAAACACCAGGACATGCAAACTGAGTCCTGGCAGCTTCCAGAAGGAAGAACATGAAGGCAGAGAAAGAAGAAACTGTGTAGTTGAGTCAAACTGACAGGGATGCCAGCCACAAGATAGACAAGCTGCCGGGTGCACAGGTGAGCTTTAGAGAAAGAAAAGCCCAGGGTTTCAAGAAAATCATTCTTGGAAAGGAGATAGACAGAAAAAAACAGCAAGTTATGCTTTTCTGAGCAACTCAGAAGAACAGACAGACTGACAAAGCTATGCGACTACGGCACTGGGAGCGACTGTGCTACGGAACAGGAAATTCGAGGAAGGAATTGCCTATGATCAACCCTCCTACTTCTTTAGTATGATTTAAGGTGGATGCTTTTCATGAGGGGTGGTCCCTTGTTGGATGATTGACATGCACAAGTGGAAAGTTTGTTCTCCATCCAGGCCAGAGATTTTATTCTGTTGACCAAAAGGAATTTGCCCCAAATGAGATTTTATTGTTCCTGAAAAATAAGGGTCTTGAGCACTTTTTCAAATGTCCATTGGCCAGCTGCACTTCTCCTTTCGTGAACAGTCAGTTCATCCCTTAGCCCATTTACTTACTGAAAAATTTGATTTTTTTGGCATTTGTATTTGCAGTTCCTTAGACAGTCTAGACATTAGTCTTCCTTTTGAAGCTTCAATGGCCACAATTTTTTAACCAGTCTCTAGGTTGTCTTTTCACTCTGCTGTTTGTTTCCATTGCTGTACAGGAGCCTTATATTTTCATGTAATACAGTTTGTCATTTCTTGGTAGGATTGTCATTTGCACAATATTAATTCTATTTATCTGTAGCATAGAAAATCTTTCCACTTTCTAGAGTCTTCTGTTTCTACTGTGGAGTTCCTTCATCTCCTTGCACAAGCTCATTCTTAAATACGTGTGTCTTGATCATTTCTAAAGTTTTCTGGTGAAATTCTTGGGGATTCTTATGTATATTATATCATTTATTAATAGACAAACATTAAGGTCCTGCTCATCTTCCTGGGTAGGATGCAGCTCTGGAAGCTACACACGCAGCTGCTCACATAGTGGTCAGTTTTCTTAAAGGAAGAAGGCATAGGAAGAAGGCATAGGAAGAAGGCATAGGAAGAAGGCATAAGAAGAAGGCATAGGAAGAAGGCATAGGAAGAAGGCATAGGAAGAAGGCATAGGCCCTCTGGCACTTGCATTTGTTACTGGCTCTACTGGTAAACAAGGTAATTCACCATTTCCCAAGAAGCAAGAACAGCAATGGCCTTCACGTCTCCAGTTCTGTCTTTCTTCATTGCACACAAATGCTTTGCTTCTCTTCATTTTCCATCTCTCCACCAACTATTTGCTTGCTTTCTTCCCTCTCCCTTCACTCCACCACCTAATTTCTTGCTTCTGCCATATTCAGCCTGCCAAGGGCTAAGCACGGATCATGGTGCTGTGTCTCCATGTGACTTTTTAAATGCAACATTGCCCTTGCCTTGGGAACAAGTAATAGCTAACAGCCAGCTTATGTGTGGGGCTATAATTTTATTTCTCACAAGATAGAAATGAAAGTCACAGATGACTAAGACTCATGGTAAGAGAGAAACAAACACCTGCTGTAAAATCTGTAGCATATCACAGGTGTCCCACAGTATATACTTTTGTCTATATGTTCATTGCAGTGCATTGTCTGGTATGAGGCCTCCGGCTTCTGCTACTCTTATCAATATTGGAACCTCATTGGGACTCCTCTCAGATTATCCTGTTGTTGCCCTGTATCATGGAGATTTTGTAGTTTCTGATCTGCAGGACCAGCCCCTTGATGCACTCTAGCATTTCATCAATGTTGGTAGATGTCCGGGTGGGCCAACTTAAAACCCTGGGTCTGGGCCTGAGAGGTAACTGAATTGGTCAGCCCACTGGCTCTTCCTTTCTCAAAACCTCGGAGATAGCTCACCAGCAACCCCTGAAACCATGCTTAGCTCTACCCTGCTTCCCAGGTGATGGTCAGTGCTTGCTTTGCCAAGTGTTGTAGCCAGTGAGGAACATGGTCAGTTCACCCACTCTCAGGACCCAGTGCCAGCTCTTTGCCTGTGGTATGTGTTTAGGGACAAGGAAGAGGAGGAGGGTGTCTCTCCTTCATCTATACCACTGCCTACCAGACATGAGGCAGGGCCTGCTCTTACAAGCTCATAACCTGGGGACTGGCTTACTCACAACACCCTTAATGTGTGTGGGCTGCTCTCCTGAGTGCTGTAGCTAACTAGGGGTGGGGTCAGTTCTCCTGCTTTTATGCCCCCAGTGCCAGCCCTCCTGTGACACCAAGGTGAGGGGTAGGTCAATTCTTCACTGTACTCAGACATCAACCTGTCACCAGGAAATAGTCCAACCCAGGGGTGACCACTTGGCATTTGGTGGTAACAGACCTCTCTGCTGCTGTGGGGCCATGGACCCAAACATGGCTTCCAGTGGCCACACAGGCCAAGACCTCACCATAGTCTCAGATGGCATCATTGGTTCCTTACTACCCTTGTGTCTCCAGTTTTGCCTCTCTTCTTTGTGCCCACACCCTTCTGTTTCTTTTTCTCTTCCATTTCCCCAACACTTACAACTGCTCCTCTGTGTTGTGCCCAGGGGCCTATGAGTGTCTGGGATCATCTCAGGAGGGCTATGCCTCACTCATGCATTATGGCACCAAGCAGCAGTCATCTTGGGCATGCCCCCTGTTCCTTGGCTTGCAAAGCTCTGGACTGATAGTCCTCTCAGACTAGCTCCATGTCTGGGCTCCATGGCACAGGTCTGGTGGCCACCCTGGGCTTGCTCTTCCCCCCAGGACAGCATCTATCTTGGAAGAGTCATCTATCTTGGGCTTACTCCTACCTGGGGCCTGTAGTAGCAGTCATAGTTCTTTTAGTCTCTAGCTATCTCCCCTGCCCCAGGAAACTGTCTGGGTAGTCCATCTGGGTCTGTGTGGTGCTGGACAGATGATCATCTCAGGGAATGTTGGCTTCTAATCATTCTAATGTTGACAGGTCAGAACACGGAGTGTAGGCATAGCCTCTCTCCTCTCTGCCATCTACTGAAACACGTGTGACACAGCAGTCACACCTGCCATGCCTCAAGGGTAGTCCTATTTTATGCTTTAATCTTGATAATTTATCTTGAACCATTCTGCTGTAAAGCATTCCATCGAGTTTCCTAAATGTGTTATTGGATTTTTTTTCAATTTCCTCTTAATGTGGCTTGAGCTCTCTTCAATAATTCTCTCTCTTTATTGAAATCAGTTTGCAGATCCTGAATCGTCTTCATCAGTTCATTTATCTTTATTTTCGTGTTTTCTTGGGTATCACTCAGACATTCATTGCTCTTCTCTTTAAGTTTACAGAGATATTGTGGGTTATAATGGTGTCCCATGTCTGGTCCTCCACAGGGTTAGGGCCACTCATGGAGGCTGGATGCGGGGGTTTGACTGCGTGCACCCCATCCGTCAGCCAGGGTGTGGGGCTGTGAGAAGATGCAGGATCCCTCCAAGATGGGGAGGCGCAGTCTGAGGTCCCCTCGGAAATGCCCCTCGGAAATGCCACTGGGTTCCTCTGAAGAGAATGGAGTGGGGGCTCTAGCCAGGGGCTGAAGAGAAAAGGGCAAACTCCAGCTGGTTCTCTCCAGGATGAGAGTGCTTAGCTTGCTCGGTTGGTGGATTGGCTCAGTGGAGACCATGGCTGAGAATGAAGAGAAGCCTCCTGCTGGAGCTTAGAATTGGCTCTTTAGAGAGGAAGACTTGCTCCATTGTTCCAGCATGGTCTGTCGATGAGAGGAGGCAGTCCATGGTTTAAGGCAGGAAGGAGAGCTACAAGGGTAGCAGAGGCTGAGAAAGGCAGAGAGAGGAAGAGAGTAGAGAAATAAAGGCAGAACACCTGCCCTCCCTTGCAGGCAACAGTCGCCTGCCAGGTCTCCAGGGTTCTAAGCCCCGGCTCCTCCAGGGACCAGGCTGCCTATCACAGCTTACCACCTGTACTGGCTAGTTTTATAACATCTTGAAACAAGCTGGCGTTATCACAGAAAAAGGAACTTCAGTTGAGGAAATGCCTCCATGAGATCCAGCTTTAAGGCATTTTTCTCAATTAGTGATCAAGGGGGAAAGGCCTCTTGTGGGTGGGACCATCCCTAGGCTGGTAGTCTTGGGTTTTATAAGAGAGCAGGCTGAGCAAGCCAGGGGAAGCAAGTCAGTAAGTATCATCCCTCCATGGCATCTGCATCAGCTCCTGCTTTTTGATCTGCTTGAGTTCCAGTCATGACTTCCTTTGGTAATTAGAAGCAATGTGGAAAGTGTAACCTGAATAAACCATTTCCTCCCCAACTAGTTTCTTGGTCATGATGTTTGTGCAGGAACAGAAACCCTGAGTAAGACAAATTGGTACCACCATAGTGGGGTATTCCTATAACAGCCTGACCATGTTTTGGGGAGGACTGTGGAAGGACTTTGGATCTTTGGGCTAGAATATCCATGTTAAGAGCTCTGTGGGATGTTGTATGGAAGCTTGGCAGATAATGTTGAAAACAGTGCAGAAGATGGAGGCCTGGCTTATGAAATGTCAGAGGTAAGATTAAAGATTCTTTTCAGGGCTGTTTCTATTTTGATTGTGAAGATTCTGATGTTCTGGTTAGCTGGAGCTGAAGAATCAGCTGTGATTAACAAGATACCAGAACTACTAAAGTAAAACCTTTGCATAACTGGGACTATTGATGCTGGTTAGCTGGAGCTAAGAAATTAGTGGTGATTAAGAAGAGACCAGCATCATTGAGGTGACATCTTCTGGGAAGTGTTTGCTGAGAGCACAGAGGCAAAGTGTTCCAAATATAGCCAAGGTTGTACCTTGTGCTGTGGCTGGACTTGGTAATGTTTAAGAATCAGTGAGGTGGTACTGGTTCTGAAGGCATGAAGGGGTCATGAAGAGCAACTGAGGTTTGGCACTGTAGAGACTATGGAAGGCCATTGGTGAATGTGCACACGCCTCAGTTACAGTTGATGTCCCAGGACAGAAGGGGTCATGCAAAGTAGTTGAGGCTTGGCACCATGAAGAGAGCCTATGAGAGGCTGTTGTTGAAGCCAAGTTACAGTGGAAGACAGCAGTGTTTTGGAGATGTCAGTACCATGAGATGACCACCAAGAACAGCAGCAGCAGTGGAATACAGGCAGCTGTAGCCTAGAATACAAGGTGTGTGCTAAAAAGGGCAGAGCTGGAGAAGTGACCCAAGCCCTTGGAGGAACCAAGAAGATTGTGAGTTGGATCCCAGACATTGCATAGTTGGAGTCTGATTTTGCTTTTGATTGTGACTGTGCCCTGATATATTTTCCCTCTTGAAAAAAAAAGGTATTTTATTGGAGTCCAAAGTTAAGAGACTGAATTTTTAAAAGACTTTGAATTTTAAAAGATATTGGATATTTTAAAGGGATTAAACTTTTAATATGTAAAGACTGTGGGACTTTTAAAGTTATTTAGATCTTGGGGATGGATAAGAATGCATGGGTTGAGGCATAATATTGATGTGTTTGTGTGTCAAGATGACAAGGGGTCAATTGTACTGGCTAGTTTTATGTCAATGTGACACAAGCTGGAGTTATCACAGAGAAAGGAGCTTCAGTTGGGGAAGTGCCTCCATGAGATCCAGCTGTGGGGCATTTTCTAAATTAGTGATCAAGGTGGTAGGGCCTCTTGTGGGTGGGACCATCCATGGGCTGGTAGTCTTGGGTTTTGTAAGAGAGCAGGCTGAGCAAGCCAGGGGAAGCAAGCCAGTAAGTAACAACCCTCCATGGCCTCTGCATCAGCTCCTGCTTCCTGACCTGCTTGAGTCCAGTCCTGACATCCTTTGGTGATGAACAGCAATGTGGAAGTGTAAGCTGAATAAACCCTTTCCTCCCCAACTTGCTTCTTGGTCATTATATTTGTGCAGAAGTGGAAATCCTGACTAAGACACCACCCCACCAGATATTTTTGTCTTCTTTAATATCTCCAAATTTTTGATGAAGTCCATGATTGTTCTGTGCTATAGATAATAACAACTGGATACCAATTTTATGAAACATAGATTTGGGAGGACATACACTGTCTTTTTTGCTTTTCATATTGCTTATGGGTTGTTTTTTGTTGTTGTTGGGGTTTTTTGTTGTTGTTGTTGTTGTTTTTAATTTTTTCCCTCTTATTAGATATTTTCTTCATTTACATTTCACATGTTATCCAGAAATTTTCCCTTACCCTCCCGCGTCCCCGCCCTGCTCCCCTACCCACCCCCTCCCACGTAATGGCCCTGGCATTCCCCTGTTCTGGGGCATATAGAGTCTGTATGACCAAGGGGCCTCTCCTCCCAATGATGACCAACTAGGCCCTTTTCTTCCATATATGCAGCTAGAGACATGAGCGCAGGGGGAACTAGTTAGTTCATGTTATTCTTCCACCTAGAGGGTTGAAGACCCCTTCCGCTCCTTGGGTACTTTCTCTAGCTCCTACCTTGGGAGTCCTGTGTTCCAACTAATAGCTGACTGTGAGCCTCCACTTCTGTGTTTACCAGGCACTGGTATAGCCTCCNCCAGATCCATCCATTTGCCTAGGAATTTCATATATTCATTGTTTCTAATAGCTGAGTAGTACTCCATTGTGTAAATGTACCAAATTTTTTGTATCCATTCCTCTGTTGAGGGACATCTGGGTTCTTTCCAGCTTCTGGCTATTATGAGTAAGGCTGCTATGAACATAGTGGAACATGTGTCCTTATAACCAGATGGAAAGTTGTTGTTGTTTTTGATAAGACCTGGGCATGGAAACTTATTTTGTTGGTCATGAGATACAAAATTCTAGACTGCTTCAGTTGAGAAGTTTGTTTTTTGTTGTCTTCCTAGATTGGATGATTTGGGGCCATGTATATGGAGTTGGTACATCAGTCCTTCAAATATTCAGTGATGAATTTGGATTGGAGAAATGGAGGTGATTCCATTTCACTGTTAAGCAAGAAAGCAGGGGGAAAGAATGAATGGCTGGATTGCTTGGACTGGTGTAAAAGCTGTACCATTCAGACTCTGCTTGGTAGTGTGGGGATATCATGGGTGGCTCAGGGATTTTGGACCAGTATGGAGGCTGTGTGAGTGAGGCTAGGCCTCGTGTCACGGAGAAGGGAGGATGCAGGCTGGTCTGGCACATACATAAGCTACTAGGCTGTGGTGCAGAGGGGTTAGCATGTGGAGATTCATCATACTTAGCCAGTGCACAATTTGTAACTCAGGATAATTCAGACTGGGCTAGTGCACTGGGTGTATGATTTGGACCAAGCCTGGAGGTTGGGAATAGTGTTGGAAGACTAGGGTCTATGGGGCTCTACAGGCTGAACAGCTCATAGGATGTATGATTGAGCCTAGGATAAATATTAGATATTATTTGGGTGGTCATAAGGCTGGCTGGTGTTCAGAATTTTACACTAGGCCAAGCCTGAAGGTTAAGGACAATACAGGTGGACCTCACCAGGGCGTGCATATGCATATGAATGGGAAGTAAAGCCCAGGCTAGGTATGAGGATTGGGAAAGGTGTAGGCAAGCTAGGTTGTAGAAGGCTCACCAGACTGGGAAGGGCCACAGGATATGAAACTTGGGTAGTCACAAAGATTGTATGTCATAGACATGCTAGGGTCAGGCTTGCTAACTAGGTTGAGCTGGTACACAGGATCCAGAATTAATATATTCTAAAAAGACACTGTCTCTCACTCTGACTACAGAACTATTAAAGCAATAGACCTCAAGAAACTGTAATTTCCCCTACGAATCTCATATTAAGTGCATTCTTAATGCTTCTTAATTCTAAATTCTTAATTCTAAAAGTGGGAGCCTGGTACAAGTCAGAGAGTGAGCCTGCCTCTTGACAAGAGATTTCACACATTTCTAAGAACTTATCAGACTACTTTGATGAAAAATGGGAGGTCAGATAAAGACAGGTCAGTGGTGAGTGGGACCACATCTTACAGGACTGCTGAGAGGCACATAACCCTGGCCCTCTATTTAGTCTCATTTCAGAGCCTCAAAGATAGACTGGCAGGGGATCACTGGGCCTTTTATCCATCTGTCCAATGCCTTCACATTGAGTATACACTCTTTCTTCTGCTTTTTACAATTAATTTGGTTGTTCTGATTGACTCCTCAAAGACAGGCGGCAGAAGCAGACTCCTGGAAGTCCAGGCTGTGACTCCAGTTTTGGTAACAGTTTTTTTTTTTTACGTTTTGCATTAGAGTCTTTGATTCACTTTCATTGATTTTTGGCAGGGTGAGACTGGTGGGTCGATTTTATTTTTTGATGTGAGTTTTTACCCACCCAGCATTTTTCACAGAATTAAGAAAGGAAACCAGCCTCCATGTTTATCAGCAGAAGAAAGGGTTTAGGAAATTGCTACCTGTACACACTTGAATTTCATTCATCTGGAAAACAAAATAAAATAATCAGGAACATGGAAGACACTTGGAATCATTGTGTTAAACCAAGTGTCCCAAACTCAGAAAGGTAAATACTGAATGTTTTGTTTCATATGCAGATTCTGTATTAGAATCTTTATATATGTGCACTTGTGTGGAGGTATGTGTGTTATAAAACTGGAAAGGAAAGCACAAAAAGAGAAAAAGAAGTCTCAAGGGGAGGCTAGGAGAGAAAAATAAAAAAAAAATAAGTGAATAAACAGAATGAATGTGATGTGAGAACTGAAGGTGGTCTAGTGAGGGAGGGACTGCAGGAGGAAAGAGTAGAGGAGACAGAAGTAGGAAAAGAGGATCACCCAAAGAACATGTGTGTAAAAATGCCACCAGGAAGCCCACTACTTATCATGTTGACACTAAAAGAAGAAATTAAAAATAATAAAAGGAAAACCAGAAAACAACTTCATGAGAAAGAACTTAGAGCATATTTATGGAAACATATGATTCATTTTTTGGCGTTTTTGCTTCATGGACAATATAAATGGTATTTGTTTTGTGTAAGGCAATAGATATTCAGTGTTGAAAAGCTGAACAAGTCAAATGAGCCATTAAAGGGATTAATTTCATAGTATTTTCCATTTTATGAGTTTAAAGCTTTCATGGAAAAACTGAACTTTATTTTAAAGCATGCTTTAAGTGATCACATGCTTTTTTATAGACTATACCTGTGTTTTGGGTAGATGTTGATTATCCTTTGAACCTAGTAGTTTTTACCTTGGGATAAAATTCATGTTAATTATCTCTAAATTGTGATTTTTGACGATCATAGAAGAAAAAAAAATGAAGAATGCCACATGCTTTAACAAAGTAACACTACAGTTACTTAGAAAACTACTGTGATTACGTGAGAGATAAATTAAAGGGCAGCCTCCAAATGGCAGCTTTTTGATACTGGAGTGGTATGATGATAAAGTCTGAGGACCCTGGAAAAGAGGTGTCTGTGAGGAGCTCCTGAGCACTCCATGTGCTGCGAGCAAGAGAGCTGCACGCTCATTATGGCTAGGTTCACAAAGTATCAAATGGCTCTGAGCACTGCCATCTGTGCCTGTAATACAGAAAATTATACCTGATGGAAAAGTATGGCTTTAGAAACGTGTAATGGAAAGTATTCAAAAGGAGACAGCATGGGCTTCTGAGGTGCTATGTGCAGACTGGGTTGGGAACGGCTACGCTACAGCATTTTCTCAAATGACACACCCTTTCAAGTACATACTCCTTTTCAGTTCCATTGCAAAGGCATTCCCTGTAGCGTATGCCCCAGAACTCATAGTCCAGATTAGGATTGCTGTTTAGTGCTTACATAACACACGTCTGAATAATGGTCATTTGTCTTAGACCAAAGCTTTCCAATTGCTATTATTTCATCTTCTGTTCTTTTCATAGTATCTAATGATATCATTATTCACAATTACTTTCCTTACTGATGGGTCTCTTTTTTCCATGTTAGGTAGTAATTCAATTTCAGGGTGACATTCTTAGAGAGTTTACCAAAGGGCATCAAAATAGAATTACGAACATCAAACTACCCTTGTTGAACCAAACAATACAGTCAATGTATGTTATGTTCAGGTCTGTCAGGATAAGCTCTACAAGAATAAGGGTTAGTATACCAACAGCAATGACAGGGCATGAGAGTAATCAGTCAGCAGCAGCAGGACTATGATTAGTGCCACCAAGAAAGGCCTACAGGAGGTCCATGGTAGAATTCCATCGTTTGGAACTGTATACAATGATAACTCTAGCTTGAGATATCTCAATATAAAAACATAGCTCTTACCTCAAACAGGACAAGATTATTCTGGAGCCAAATATGAATGACCATGGCCTTGTGATAGGTTTATGTTACACAACATATCATGTCAGAACATGGAAGCAGTTTTGTGAAGTTTTCATGGTTACACTAGTTATCAATCAGGGTATTTAACAAACCTATTTGTGGAAACATCAGGCATGTTAGAGAAATGTGGGGAAATCTCTGCTAGAGGCCTTAGATGCTATCTGAAGACATTCTCAGCCTTCGGGTCAGTGGAAGCTAGTGCTTTATTGTACGCTGCAAATAGATTTACATAAGGACAGATATTAAGTCAAAACGTGATGGTCAATGAATGACCATAATGGAAGCTAAAGTCAACCCAAATAACTTGGCTTTTGACCTGAAACACTGAATATTGTGTGTCAGACTGGTTCTAAATTCTAGGAGTAAGACAAGAAGTCAAGCAAAGACCATTAGGACTCTACTGTCTTTAACATTTAGGGATATTTTCAAGAGAGGAGTATAAAAAGTGTGAATGTAAATGGAATACAGATGTTATGATGGATGACTACCCCAGCATCAGCAGAGGGACTAGCAATCAGTGAATGGTCCCAATAGAAGGGAAATAGGTTTACTGAGTCTACTGTAAGAAGCGGCGGACTAGACAATAAAGAGTGCAGCATGAAGCACTAGGTTGCAATGTCTCCATTTTAGAGACATTCCTGTTCTGTTAGGGTGAGCTGCTAAGTTGCAGTTTTTTGGCATGTAATTCCTGCCATGTGGTTAAAGGCAGTCAGGATTGGTTTGTGTATGGTCTTAAGAGGTTAGCATGAGTTGCTGGACTAAGCTTGTTAAAATTCCCTAATGGAGACTATAATAATAAATAATGCTGGATTGTGTAGAAGTTGAGACCAATTACCTTTTAAAAAGATATTCATTAGGAAAGTTTTAGCCACAGGGCCATGGTCAAGCTTAGAACAGATAGCTTAAAGCTAAAGATAAGAAAAGATAACATTCAAGAAAGGCACAATGGGGAACCTGAGGGAGTAGTCTAACAAAACCACAAACAAAATGGGAGCTCTGGCTTTTGTAAGTTTTCTTGGGTAATGGGAAATCTCACTCTACATTAATTAAGTTTGACATAGTGACTGCTATATACAGAGCCAATACTAGATGACCCCAAGCATCAGCTTGGCACAGCGTTTTCTCAGTACCTGATTGGAGAAGGGCATGGCCTTCTTATGGATGGAAACTGAAGTTCCCTTTGCGTTCTTAGTCTCACTAGTAAAATTTAAAAACAGACTTAGAAGCAATCATGAGGACACTATTATTATTAAACATTGGGAGAAAAGCAACAGGACAGGAAAGCTAAAAATATCTCAGTAACCACAAGGTACAGGGTGAGAAGGTGTAGAGAAAAAGGCATGAGGTTTAGCTAGCCACGGAGGTCAGAAAAGCTTAAAGCCCAGAGTGTCCAAGAAACAAGGAGTGCTGAGCCATAGGTCTGAGTTCAGAGGTTACCTTGTTCTAGGCCCTTGAGTCTCATGGCAAAGGGCTACATCAAGGATACGTGGTAAGAAATAAAATTAGCATATAAAACCACAAAAAACCCCAGATAACCAACATAATCCCAAGCAAAAGGAAGTTAGAGGGACTTCTCTTCCAGACCTCCAAATATTTTACAGAGTCATAGTAGTAAAAATAATATGATACTGGCATAAAAAAATCATACATGTAGATCAATGGAACAAAATGAGAGATAGAAACATGAGTATATATAATTACAGCCATCTAATATTAGACAATGATCTCAAACCCATACACTGGAGAAAAGACATAATCTTCAAGAAATGGTGCCAGGAAAAGTGGATGTCTACATGTAGATGAATAAAATCAGAGTGATGTCGATCACCCTACACACACACACACACACACACACACACACACACACACACACACCCCACCACCACCACCACCACCACCACCACCAACAACAACAACAACAACAACAAAAACCCAAATGGAATTGAAGTCCTAACTGAAACCTGAAACACTGAACCTGTCTCAAGAAAGCATGGACTAGTCTACGAGGCATAGATGCGGAAAGGAGTTTCTGAATACAGTCCAATTTGCCAAGAACTGAGGCCAGCAATTGACAGGTGGGCCTTCTAAAACTAAAAAGTTTCTGAATAACTAAAGAAACAATGAATATAGATTTTGACCATTCTGACTGCGGTAAGATGATATATCATTTTAGTTGACATTACATTGATGGATGAAGATGTTGAATAGTTTAAAAATTATTTCTAAGGTATTTGCATTTTATATTTTGAGAACTCTTTTGTTAGATCCATGTCCCATTTTTAAATTGGGCTGTGAGTTTCCTTTATGTGTAGTTCTTTTTGAGTTATGTGTATATTTTAAAAATCAATCCTTTGTCAGGTATATAATTGGTAGAGATTTCTCACATTCTGTGGGCTCCCTCTTGATTAGGATGATGGTTTCCTTTGACATATTAGAAACTTTTAGTTTCATGCAGTTCCATTATTGATTGTTGGTCTTAATGTTTGTACTATTAAGATTCTGTGCAGAAAGTTCTTTCCCAGACCTACAAGTGCAAATGTATTCCTTATTTTCCTTCCCTATCAGGTTTGGGGTATCAGGTCTTACCTGAAAATCTTTGATGCATTTGGAGTTATTTGGTGCAAGGTGAGAGAAAAGGATCTAGTTTTATTCTTCTGCATGAAGCTATCCAACTTTAGAGTACCATTTGTTAAAGATCATATCTTCAGTGTGTATTTCTTTTTTAAACTGTTTGTCAACATTCAGGCAGCCATAGTGTATAGACTGGGTGTTTTATTCTATTCTGTTGATCAATTTAAGTAGGAAATGTGAAAATTTAAAAACAAAAGAACCAGAAAGAAATCATTGGAAACTACCGTTGAACAAGAAAAATGTGCCACTACCCCGCAGCTGGACACAATTAGTAGCATTTTAGTGCTATCTGTGTCAACAGATATGTTTCGGCTCTGGACTTCATTGAAACATACTTGGATGACAAACGCAGACACCACAAATGTCTGCTGCTGGGCTTGGGGGGTGACTCACAGCACATACAGACTAGTGGGAAAGCATCTGCTAGAACCATCTCAGAATGCCATGCACGATTTGGCTTTCTCTGTAGTCCTGGCCTCTTTTTGTTATTTTAACTTGGCTGAGTCAGTTTTAAGTATGACATCATTTTCCAATGTATATGGACTTCACAACTTATATCTACCCAGGGAAGTTAACTAAAGCATGTAATTAAGGTTTTTTAAAAAAATGGCATTTCATCTGAAAGTGTTGGAATGAGAACTGAGATTTCTTATAGAAAATTGTATGCTTATTAATCTCTAAGGACACATACAAATGAGAGTAAATTAAGCAACCAGAATGTGAATCAACATTCCCTGTTATAATTATGTAGCTTTGTTTGCTAATTGTTTCATATGCTAAGCAGCTCACCTAATTTTCTGACTGGCTGAAAAGACATTCAACTCTAAAGTATGTATGTCACCCGGAGAAATCATTGTTCCTTAGATTACAGCTTGGAATACCGCTGGAGCTCCTGGAGCATGTTCCAAACCTTTCATCCTTGAAGAGCAGAGTCAGCATTGTGGTAACCTAGCCATCCATAAGAGAGGGATGGCTGCACTCTGACATGACCAGGAAACCCAGGGATTAGATGATGTCCGAGGGGAACAGGATCTGCTGTTTTCTCTCTCTTCTCCACTGTGTGGTTGCTCCTCCCTTCTGAGGTTAAGTAAGATCTTAAATATGTATCCTGACCACTCAGACCAGTCTCCTTTTCCTAAATGTCTTCTTTTGGATCAGTTTTGGATCGGTTTTGTCTGTCTGACTTTATCGGTTTCCTTTACTGACTCTCGCCCCTCCCTTTCCAGACTGGCCTGCTTTCTTTCATTTCATTTCTTGGCTGTCTGGTTTTTTCCTAGTTTGTTATAGTGTTCCTCTCCCTGTTCACCCACCATGAAGCATGTCTCCAGAGCACAACCTCTCATTCACCCAGCAAACAGTCACTGAATAAATATTCTTGACATTTTTTCCTCTTACACCCACATACAGACCATCACATTTTCTTGGCTGTACAGTAAAACTTACTGAGAAATTGACTTTGATTTAGTAGTACTAAGGTGGTTACCACCACCATGACTTTTTTTTGCTGAGCTTCAGTCTTTAAACTGGTCTGTAGTGTTGACTTTCACCACCTCCTGCCCCTTGGTTCTTCATCCAACATCTGGAATCTCATTCTTTTATAACTCACCTCAAAGCACACTTCTGCTTTGCCTACAACATTCACAGGGCTTTTCCGTTCACTTAGATCAAAGGAGGAAGTCAGACAGGCTTCCTACATGCTCAGCTGTTTCGTGGGACAAGATATACAGAATCTCTAAGGTGGTTGAGCTTAACTTGAGCTGGTTGGTTCAACGAAGGAGGGGTGTATTGTTTGTTAGAAGTCTTTATACAGAAAGATAACAGGAACTTGTGAATGCAGGCTTATTCCTGTTTTCTCCTCTGATCTTACCATTTCTGAGCATGCCAACCTAACTTCTTCTAATCCAGAGTTACACAATCATTAGTAGGTTGCTGTGTCTCTGAGCACAGCATGCTGGGAATGTGTGGAAAACAAGCACTGTTTCATGGCTTCCGTCAAGGAATGTTGGAGTGGAGAATAAAGATATCGCAGATATCTTGCACCTTGACTACGCTATCTATGATGGGTAAATTATACATCAGGTCTGTGGACTAACGGCCTTACATACTGGGTTACATTACAAAATGAATGGCCTGCTGGTTGTCTTTTTTGGACTTTCTTCAACCTCACCTACTCAATTTCTTCTGAATACTTCCTGTAACCAAGACTGACATTTGGGAGGAGCCCAAATGATGACAATGATTGCTATACAAACCTTTTCTTTAGAGGTTATATACATTTTATTACTCGACAAACCGTACCCCCGATTTAGACATGAGCAAGTCTCCAGTTTAAAATGTTGAACTCCATCTGGTAGGACTGATCGATGGCCATGGTTCAGTATAAACCTTCAGTCTTGCCAATTGTGTAAGTTGTTACAGATCCAGCTTTGTCCTCCTCCAGTCTCTTCTCTTAGAGCTGTACCTGATTTTGTTACCAGTTTTCACCCAAATTCATTGGGGAAGAGGACGATTTTGCTTTTGTTTCTTGGCAGGAACTGCTTGATTCTGAAAGTCTTTTCAGAAGGCATGGCAAGAAGCCAAGCCAGGTTTAAGGCAGGAGAAAGGAGAAGAGAGTGCTATACAGATTTTGGAGAATAAAAATAAAACATTCATCTTGTGGTGAGAGACAAAGTATGCCAAACCAATCAAGTGTAGGATACAGAATGAGGTGGCTTATATTTTAGTGTAATAATTTGAATTGTAGGCAAATGGGTTAGGATTGTTTCCGGTTCTGTGAAATCTTTGTGTTTAGGGATGAAAACAAAAATCATGAGTATGATGATCTAGCCATAATACAGAGTTTCCAGTTTGGGTACAGGAAGCGGCCATGGGAAAGTTAGCCAGTGATAAAAAGCTTGAGCCAGGGCATCAAGAGGTGTGTTACTTAAACAGGAAAGAATGAATGGAAGAAGGCAGAGAAAATGTGAAGGAAAATATAATAGTCCTGTAGGTTGGTGGTAGTGAGAGCAGAGATTTACAAAAATCTGGAGCCATGTAAGTTAGAGGATCATTAGTAAAGATAAAGAAACTAGGTGTGAGATCTGGGTTTGATGAGCTAAAGATGCTAAGTGTTTGCCATGGGGAAGTAGGTATTCTTGGAGTAGACAATTCCGGCAGACTGGAGGGCTGGAAACCCGAGAGGGCTGGAAGGATTTGGTTTCAGGTTGTTATTGAAGCGTCTGGCTATTTTGAAAGTCTCAGAGACTATTGCTTTATAGAAGCTCTTAAGTTCTGCCTTTGAGACTCAACAGAGGATGAGACTGTCATGGTAACCAATAATTACTGGTAGACTCTACAGCTAAGCATACATGGAAATTCCATCACTAGCCAGGCAAGTTGAGGACTCCAGAGGTTCGGGGAAGCAAGAAATCAAGTTCAAGGAACTTGGCAGTCCTAAATCTGGATTTCTGGAAACATATTTAGCCAAATGACCAGCCATTCTTCTGAGGGTTGGCTCTACTTGCCCCTGCCTGGATTCACGACGCTGCACCTGCCACCCACACCGTAAAAGAATCCATTCCTTAGCTGACCCTCCTCAGAGAAAAAGTTTCACTTCATTCTTCCTTACTCCATTCTTCTCCAGTCACAGTTTCCATTTCTTTGACTATTTCTACTCATGTCTGAAGTTTTCCCAATTTTCCTTTATTAAAGAGGGAGGAGGACAGATACACCAAGACCTTCAAAACTGCAAAAACTGGCTCAGTCTCAAGATATTCTTTCCTCTAAATGTCACACTCCTAATATTTACAAATTTTCCCACCTGCTTTCAATCTGCTAGCTAGCATTCCTCTTGAACTTATGCTAATTTTACAAAAACTGTGATCATGAACTTTGAGTAATTTTAACTTTAAAAATTCAGAGTTAGAATGGGTATTTATTTCCTTTCTCCTCCCATTTCAGGAAGATTTAAGTACAAGCTCCTAGTACGCGGTCAATTTGACTCTTTCTTCATTTTTAAGCATACACGGAGTGTGTGAGACAAAGTTGTCAAAACTTTCGCCACTGCACAATTCAGTCTAAATCTTGGGCTAAAAGTGTAAAAACAGAGGACAAATGACTTTGCATAGACATACTAATCAAAACCCGAAGCAGCGGAGGCGGCTCCCAGGAGCCCAGGAATGGCTGGCTCCTCTGCATCTTCGGAAGTAATTTTCCATGTGCCTGGCAGGGCGATCTTGTAAAGCACAGCCCCAGGTTGCCCAAGCTGGGCTTGGACTCCGTCGGATTTACAAGCTTCATTACTGGAAAGAGTCTAAGGCTCTCCTGGCACCAGCAGCGGCAGAGATGTTCACCGGACAATGAAAAGTTTCTGTTTACGGAATAAAATCAAAGCACGGCCTTCCTTGACCTAAGTTCAGAAGCAAGCGCTGGGAGTGTGACAAGCGCCTACTCAGCCAAGCCGGCTGAAGCCCCGCAGTCACCACTCACCTCCGGGAGCGCCCGGTTCAGCAGAGAAAGAGGTCTAGCCAGGGCGTGCCGAGGAAGCTTCTGGAACACGGGGAGAGCAGAGGGGCGCGCGTTCCGCAAGCAAGCTCCCTGGAGCCCCGGCGTGAGGCGGTGCACGTAGGCGGAGGCGACTCGGAGGGTGGGGGCGCAGCCGGGATAGCGGGGACGCGGGGTCCCGGAGCAGCGCCCCGCCCCGCCCCCGGCCCTGGCCCCGCCCTCCTTGGCTGCTCTTAAGCCCGCGCCGCTGGCGCCGCCGGTTCCGTTGTTCTCTCCGTGCGTTCGGATTCCGCGGTAGTCCGCTCTGTCCTCTCCGTGCGCTTCGGTACCCACACAGTCCTCCCAGTCCTCCCTCCGCTCCCGCCCCGGGCTCACGTCTGGTCCGGCGCTCTTCGGGGTCTTCCGCGTCTCGCGAGAAGTCCTTGCCGCAGGCCTTCGGCTCCCCGGTTCAGGGGCGGATGGGGGACCGCGGAGCGAGGCCGGGGCGGCTGATGCCCATGCTCGCCCTGCTCTCCTGGGCGGCCGGCTTGGGCGTGGCGGAGGAGACGCCCGCGCGCATCCCTGCAGGTGAGCTCTGCTTGCTGGTTTCCACCGGCGGTCTAGAGAGAGCTGGGCGTGTTTCCTCTTTGCATACTTCATCCCTGCGGGACCTAACGGCTGGGCTCCCTGCTTTGCGATTGGCAGGGACCTTCTTTCCTGCGCCCCGGGAAGCAGCTTGCCATCCTGCCTCTGTCTACACGCCGCGCTTGGGACGATCGGACCCAAATGCGCTCCTACCCACTCCTCCTTCCGTTACACTTTGGGGCGCCCCTGAGCCCTGGCTCTGGCCGGTGTTCGGAAGCTGAGCTAAAGCTAGTAGTTGGAGGCAAGTTCGTGTGAACAAAACTTTTCTGGGTTCAGCCAGAGGAGAGCCCCGCCGCCTTTTTGTCTCAAGGGGACTTGAAGCGCTTTATCGCGCAGGGGAGTTCTTTGGTCCTTTCTACTTCTGGGCCCTGGGCTCAGCTCCCTGGAACTGAGCCTTGCGTTTAAATGACCCGATGCTCTTTGGTGATGAGTGGGTGGATGCGATAATTTTGCATTCTTCAATAACTAATTAGATTCTTTTCCTCTGGAAACTAAACCGAGGAGCAAACATTTCTGCCTTGGAATTTCAATTCAGAGGGTGACACTTGGCACAAGTCCAGTTGGACCCTGTAACCATCGGTTTTTGTCTTTCTCTTGGCGCAATAGGTGAAACTTAAGGACTTAGAAGCACCTGGTTCTGAGGAACAGTGCTTGCTTTGTTGGCTGCAGTCACAGGGAAATCTGAACTGTATGACTATTCTGATTTTGAAGTAAATTTTATCTCATATCAAAGGTATTTCTTTCAGCATAGTACTAGAAAATCACACAGATAAATGAGAATAGAGACAGAATATAAAAACTTACTCTGAAAACGGTCTTTGTTAAAACACCCAAAGCTTTTATTGATAAGTAAAAATAACCTTCAGGATTTGCTAATTTTAGAGTTTGGCTTCAGCTTCTATTTTATACCACCTCGATGTGACTTTCTCACTTGTTTACAGAGTATATCCATGCTAGGCTGCTACGTTTAAATTTGAGGGAAAAAAAATCTTCCCTGTGCAAGCTTTTACATTTCATGGAATTGGATGTTAAATTTTAAGGGATTGTAATATCTAAGGCAGGGGATTTCAGATCCAACGTTTTCCATATAAAACCTATGGTTAATATCTGAGACATGGTTTCTGTGGTAGGTGGGCCCAGAGTTCAATTATGAGCTAAGTGTTGGAAATGTTTCTGCATTAATGGAGCCAACTGAGGAGTAGCCATTCTGGTTACACACACAGATAGATGGTTTCACGTGTTCTGTGGTAAGCTAATAAATGCAGAAGGTGCATGGTTTGGTAATTTGGTCAGATTTATCATCAGCTGTGGTAAGTTTTATCCCTGAAGTAGTATAACTGGAAATTACTGCATAAATATGGAAATAATCTTTCAGGTCTAAGTTGTCTAGATGAGTGGGCTTTCAAGAAGAGTGTAGATCACCTGGGACACCCCCTCCCCCATTATTTGTTAATGTGTTCCAGCTGGTCAGTAAAAAGCATATTCAGAGCTGGGGAGATGGCTCAGTTAGTAAAGTACTTGTCCCAGAAGTGTGAGGATCAGAGTTCTGGATCCCCAGGATCTACTTAATAGCTAGGCATGGTGGCCTGTGCTTATAATCCCATTGGTGGTGAGACTGATGGTAGGCAGATGTAGGCAGATCCCTGGAGCTGACTGGCTACCTAGTGTAGCCTGCTTGCCAAAGCTTGCTTGGCTAATGAGATCCTGTGTCAAACAGAAGATGGCTGGTACCTGAGGATGACTCCTGAGACAGTCTTCATGCCTTCACATGCAGCCCCACCCCCACCAGTGTGTGCTCACTCTCCCACATAAAAGGAATGGGCCCTATTGATAATTTGAGCCATACCCCCTTTGCAGGAATGGAAAGTCTAGCTTTTTCCTTGACCTCTACCTACTAGATGGCAGTAGCACCCAGCTATGAAAGTGAGAACAAAAGAGGTCTTCAGCAAATGGCCAGTCTCTTGAGAAGCAGATGGTCCAGGCTGGAGAACCACTGGGCAAGATAAACAGGTATCCTAGAGGCAATGTGACATTACAATACTATCAGTGGGACAATAGGGCCTACTCTGCCCTTCCATTTAGTTTTGAGAGTTTTCTGGAACTTCTGGGCTCAGGTGAGCCTCCTACTTCAGATTCCTGAGTAGTTGGGACCACAGGTTTTAGTTTTTTAAAAACCATTTTTTTTTTTCTAGCAATTTTCCATTGTTACAGTGAATGTGCTTCTGGAATATATTTCCTGGCTTTGGCTGTGTGTTCAACAGTTGGGAATGTCCTGTTTGTTACAGCAACTGAAAGGTCTGCTGTGTGCTGCCCTGGATGTCTTTTGGCAGCCCTAGTAGTCCAGGCTCAGAGAGACTATAGCAAAGATTTCGGTTAAAATCATTTGTCCCCATTTGTCCTCGAAGCATTTATCAAAATGTTCTTTCCTGGAGCTTTTCCCAGGCAGAGGTCTTCAGTCAGATTCTTAAGTTGATGCTTCTTTCTGTACTCCATGCCTTCTAGATGAGAGAAGTAGGAGAGGGCGTTCCTGCCAAGTCTTTGCAGTCCGGATGCTAGACCTGGATCCAGACTAGTGTGTGCTTTTAGAGGTATCTTGACTATTTTATGGACTCCATTGGGCCAAACCCAAATTTGGAGCAAAACTGAAAGAGATGGTTTCAGACATTTCTGTTAAGACCAGCATTTTTCAATGATGTTCATTTATAAGCTTTTTAATTTGCTATGGTGCGTTCGAGGAAGGAAGAGAAGGTTTGTTCCCTATCTGCTGATGCAAACCAGCAATTTACAGGGTGGAGAGGGAGACAGTGAGTCCCCAGAGGCTGTGGGAAGGGAAGGAGGGAAGCTCCTTCTCTGGACTCTGCCTTTCCTGCACTTCTCCCCAGTCTGAGACCTGGGAGATTCTCTCACTTGCTCTCTTCTGTTTTTGCTTTTCTTTCTTTTATAATATGGTCAGTTTCTTCAGCTCAAGCCTGTTTTGCTTTGTGTTCATAATTTAATGACTTAGGCTTTGTGAAGTAGAGTTTCACAGTCTTCAGAATGCACGTCTGGCCCTTTTATCACAAAAAGATTAACTGTTTATTTTGTAAAGGTTAAGGTCTCCTTTAAGAATTATGAAAAGCAGCATGTAGCCATTGAGGTTAGTAGGTACCCCTCTTCCAGGCCTTCAGCTAACTTGGCCCAGTGTTCTGTCACCCTTGGGGACCCTTGCTACCAAGACTGAGCACTTTAACCATGTCCTATCTCCCTTGGGGACCCTTGCTACCAAGACTAAGTAAGCACTTAAGCATGTCCTGTCTGCCAGGTCCTTATTTCCAAGCTGTTGTCAGCAGCTCCTTTTCATAGCTTGTGTTCTCCCCCTCCTTGATTTCTCTTAATCCAAGACTGTGCATTCACTGTTCTTGACAGGTGTTTGTATGGCACAATCAGTTATAGGGCCAGAATTGAGATTTGGGGTGTTTCGTACCTCTCACAAGGCCACTGGGAACAATAAGAAGGGGCCTTTTCTCCTTCTGTACACTTTCTGTTTCTCCATGCCCTCCTGCCCTTGGTATTGTTCTGTTGGACTTTTGGGTATTTGGGAAAGAAATAGCAACTGGGCTTCAGTGACTTAGGGAGATGTTGTTTAACAGGGAAAGCATGCTGTTCGTAGGTTATGTATATAGTGGCATACGTGCAAGACTGAAGGCCAATATATCCCTCAGCCAGGGACAGAATGCGAACTACAGGCCAAATCCACAAGGTTAGACCCAGCTTTGTGTTTCATATGGCCTTTCAGACTCCACAATTTAGGATAGATGGAAAAGATCAGAAGGCAAGTCATATATCATAGCATGTGAAAACTTTATGAACTCAGAGCTGTATTGGCTGCAGTCACATGCATGTGCTGGCATATTGTCAGTGGTGGCTTTAGTGCCCCCAGGCAGAGCTGAGTCGTTCACCGCAGATGGAATTGACTACGCAGTCTTAAAATGTTTACCGGCTTGCCCTGTGCTGGTCCTTGCCATAGAGGATGACATTCTTACTGAAGCTGTAACACATGTAGATTGCTCCTCTCTTGGAAAGAGCCACATTTGGGACAGTAGCAGCTGGCTCTGGGCATGCCAGAGGCCTGGTTTTCATTTTAGATGTTGCCAGTGATTTCTGCAATTTTTGAAACACAATACTTGACTCTAACTAGATATATACTTTGGTGTAAATACTGTTTATGTAGTTAAAAACAAAGTATCTTTATTTTGGCCAGATGGGATGGAGACACATTTTTCTTTAGATTTATATTCTAGAACTTTATTCAAGGGAGTGACTTGGTGATGAGTTTTTGGCTTACTTCCTTGAATGAAATAATTAGTATATTTGTCCATCCAAAGTTTTAGTCCCTTGTAACTGCAGCAGTAAATCAGGCTGAATCCAGAAAGCAGCGCAATTTCAAACAACTTGAACTTTGTGTGTGTGTGTGTTTTACTTTTTTTTTTTCCTCTGTGAACACACTATAAAGGAGTAACTTCCAAAGCTATTACCATTGCACTTATCCTCCAGCAGTTACTCCGAATCTTAGAATATGGGGCAATGCCACTGCCCTGAAGTTGCCTTGAAAGGCTGGTTTGTTAAGCAATTGCTGACAGTCAGTGGAGCACTGTTAAATTATTACCCTACTCATTGGGTCACAAGGATACTTTTTATACCCGTCATAATTTTAAACTGTAACTTCAAATGAGTTACTGTTTATGTAAAGAAATGCAGTTTTTAATTTAAAATATAGTAACTTAGTGTACACATGAATCTTTTTTTCATTTGGGATAACTTCACTTACTATCTTAGATTGGACATAGGAAGCTTTTATGCAGAAAGCTAGATTTCCTTTATTTTTATGTGCTGATAGAGAGGAAATCAACTTTTTGCAGCATTTCTATAAGACATGAAAATCTTATTTTAAAAAAATAATTTAAGCCAGAGTATTTATACATCTATCTGTTTGCATTATGACTTGCCACAGTTTTCTCAACATAATAAGAGTGTTGTATTCACACTCCTACCAACATACAGATTTTCTTGGGTTTCTTAAAGGAGGTGCGATTATGTGCAAAGGGACCTGTGACAATATTTGTTGGTTCTCTATACAATTTCTATACTGCTACCACAACTTTAGCTTAACATCTAGTAGGCTTAGAATGCAGAGCAACCAGCGAGATGTCCCTAAGGAGGCAGTGGGCCACCTTTGGCCCTCTTGTCGAGAGCAGCCAATGATGTTCGATGGATTGCCACTTCTCACAAAAGTGCATGGTTCTGAGTGACAGGGACACTCCACACCTTGCCGAGACAGGGAGACCCTTGCCATGGAGTAGCCTTCCCTTCTGCCTTGTGGATTTTTGTCGGTGAAGGACAGCTGGACCCAGAGACTTCACCAGAGATGAAAACAAAACAAACAAACCGACCTCCACATTTCAAATGTTACTGCAACCTACAGAACATGTTCTCTGAGTAATCCCTGCGATGATTCTTAGTGAACACATGCTAATACATGGACCCATTGAGGGCTTGTCCGGAGGTGTTTCTATCAAACCAGGGTGAGTTTACGTAGGACAAAGGTAAAATGACATCTCATTTGTTAGATTATGTGTTGATTTTAGTATTATCTGTCTTATTGTTAGATACATAAGACATCCATTTATCATGCTAACTTATCTGTGTCATTTTTTGTCTCGGAGTTGGAGTGTTAGATATTGCTAAGGAAGTCCTCCATTTGCTTTCTGGTTTTAAGATTTCTTCCAAAAGCAAAGCAAAAAGAGGCTTTTCATTAGATTTCAATAGTGTGGTTGTATCCCAGGCATACAGGTGAAAATTTCTTATTGCATGGAATAAAGGGGCTTTCAAATACTAGGGTTTTTTTGTTTGTTTGTTTTGTTTTTATGTTTTGAAGAGGAGGGTCTGACTGTGTAGCTAGCCTGGCTTCATACTTCATATTTCCTCCTGCCTCAGCCTCTCTAGGGCTGGCTAGGGTTGTGGGTGCGAGCCATCATATCTGCCTCAGCATAGACAGTTCTTATGCTCTCTTCTTCCCTGCCTAAGACACTCAGATTCATGGAAGAGATATTATCCCTGCCAGGTCACACCCTCTCAGGGTGGGCCACCTCCACCCTGTTTCTGGTATCTCCTCTCTGGAACTTCCAGGAAGGGCTGTCAGACTGACATGCGCTTCTTAGATTCCCCACAGCTGAAACCGCAACTCCCACTGGTCTCTCCCGGCCCTCATGAAGGCTAATCCCTCTCCTTAGTACCTGGCATTGACAGATAACTTGGACTGCAGACAGGTTGTGGAAGACAAAACGGACTCAAGACAGCCAACCATGGCCACTGCTGCACAGATGACCCTTAACCCCCGGGATTCCCCTGGGACCCTTTAAACTTCCTCAGCCAGAAGTGAAAAGACTTACATTTCTGTAAGTCTGAGTAATGTCAGCTGACCTTGGGCCCATTTTCTTGGGTAGAAGAACACTTTCTCCCTCCTTAAAGAACTGACTGTGTTCTTTCTGGACTGGTCAAAGCTTCCCTTTCATCCCAGGGTCCTGTTCTCCAGTAAATTCTGCCTGAAAATTGCTCCTTCTTGGTGTTGTTCTCCCCATAAGGGAAGAGTCCAGCATTGTTGACTCTTGCTGCAGCATTCCTGGTTGGTAGGAGACCCAGAAGCCCTCCTCCTTTCCTCTAGAGCCCAGGGCACATGTTTGGTTTAGTTAGCTTGGAGCCAAAGTTTATATGGGGTCTTAGGGTGCTAATTATTTAACATCTATTGCACAGAGGGGAATCCAATTCCTTTAGGTATGTCCCCCCTTTTTAAGGCCACATCACATTTATAGAGCCCAGCTGGTCTTAATCTGCTGGCCCTTCTCCCTCGGCCTCCTTGGAATTACAGGCCAGTGTCACCAGGTGTGTCTCCTAATTTTGGTATTCTAGATTCAGTTTCTAACAGGTTCCTGGAGCATTTAAAAACTTTTCTTCTTGATTCTTTAGGTATGTTATACTCCAGCAGCTATTTTGTTTTCAAAAAATTCTGCAAATGGAGAATTTAAATCACGTCTTTCAAAACCCCAATCACCTGACTAATTCACTCTCCCAGGAAGCCTTGCAAGACCTTGTGTCAAGGGCTGACTGTCTGGTTGGTTGTTTGGGTTTTTCCTGTCCTGGTCAAGCGAGCTCTGAGACCTCTTGTCTCCAGAGGTCTCCGCTCCTACTTCAGCTGGCATTTCCTGGCTGCCAGCCTGCACTGTGGCTGTGACCAGAATGCTCTGCTCATCCAGGCCCTACTAATTCCTGCTGGCCTCTTCTAGAGGACAGTTCTCTTTTTCTTCTTAGTTTAGTTTAGAGAAGGTTGGACTTTTTCAAACAGTGACTTTACTGGGTAACCAAGGGCAAAACAAAACCAAACCCAAATCTGGAAAATCACCAAAGCAAAGAAATGAGCAGACCCACTCCACAGACAGGGTTCTCAGTGTTTTCTAACTCGCTGTCCTTAAAGCCCCATGCTCCTGGCATGCGACTGGTTTCCAAAAACCTATGCCCAACTTTTGTCTGGCCAATCTTTTATCTTCTTGCTTTTCCCAGCACAATATTTTAAAGAGACAAATGTTTTCCAAGGTAGGAGTCCTTGACATTCAAGATAGAAAAAGACTAGTGAATGGCTGTTTGTAGCCTCTCGGAGACTTGTTATCATAACCCTACCCATTTAATAGCTTTCCGTTTTCTTCAGTAGGAGATAGATTTTGTGTTTTTATTTATCTACTTTTTAATGTTGGCCCATATAATTCCTTTTCCCCTTTATTAGTTATTTGAGAGTTTCAAGTCCGTACATGTTTTGATCATGTTCATATCCTGTTCCAATACTTTCCTGGTATATGCATCCCTCTTCCCTTCAAGTCCAGCTTTGCTCTCTTTAAAAAAAAAAAACCTTCAGGGTCAGTTTGTGCTGCCCAGGTGTGTGTGTATGTGTGGTGGTCCAGTGGAGCTGGTAAACTCCCTTGTATTGTTATAATTCTTGGTTTTTGAGTAGTAATTTGCTAAGGCTTTTGTGATTCTCTAGTTTACTAAATACAGATTTAATTAACTAAACTTTATGTTTCCCTCTAATGAGGGTTTTTGTTGCTAGCTAACAGCACCACTGCTCCCATTGTTTGATACTCTGGATATGACAATATTTCGGGCTCCCAATGTTTATGGAATGTCTTGTCTTAAGTTTTATTGCTTTATGTGGAGAGAAGATAAAAGTAACACAAACAAAATCACAGTAGACTCGGTTCTTTTGTACACTGAAATTGTAGGAGTCATGATAGGAAAATAATTCATGTGTAAGGTTGAAGAAATCCAAAAGCCTTCAGAGTGAAGAGCCGGGAGGACAGCTGGCGCCGGGAGGCAGGGACACGAGATCCCTTCATTCTGTGAGCTGAGCCCTTACCATGCCAGCAAACCTGATTGACAGTGTATGAGCTTTCCCCCTGAGTCCTTGGGAAAACTGCTATTATTTTATTGGGCCAAAGAGAACAGAGTTACACAGTGGCCTCGTATTTTGAAGTTTGTATCTGTTCCTAGTTATCGTATCTCTCATGAGATTTGACTGAAATTTGATGTGGCTTTTTTTCCTAATGAGCTTTTGATTTAGAGGTAGGGTAATGCTAACAATAGCTAGAGTTAAATTTACATTTTAAAATATTCCAAATGTTTCATATGAGGCAGACAAACAGTCTAGTGTTGATATGAAGCTATTTTTTTTTTTTTGCCTTCTCAGAGGAATTAGATAATCCAGTGCATTTGCATACTGTAAACATTTTTAAAAGAACTGTATTCTGTTGTTTCCTTCCTATTTAAAATTTATAAGTTAATCAAGATGATGCTGATAACCCTGGAATGGCTAAAACTCAACCTATGTAGTATGTGCTATTTAAAAATTTACTCTCTTTAGTTTCTTACTGAAATAGTTAGATTTATCCCATAATTTAAAAATATGATGGCATTTATTGTGCTAGAACCATAAGTTCAAAAGAAGTCACTTTGTAGGAGAAAAGTTCATGAGTGTGTGTGTTCCGGAGAGTGTACGTGCATGATTGCATGTGCTCTGCTAGATACAGAGATCACCCGTAGGCCTTTAGAATGGAATGCCTTCCATTCTGAGGTCTTCTTGGGTTGCTGTCTTAGTGGTATTTGTTCTTTGTGTTTGCATATCCACAATTGAATGTTATCTAGTGAGTAGCAGCCTAATCGATAATACTTGGACGATTACTTTGCCTTTTCTTTTTCTTTTCTTCTTCTTCTTCTTTTTTTTTTTTTTTTTTTTTTTTTTTTTTTTTTTTTTTTTTTTTTTTTTTTTTTTTTTTTTTGGACTATTTTATCTACTGTTTCCAAAAGGACCACACCCTACATCCCACACTTGGGGACCAAATTTTCTCTTGCTAGGCAAGTGGTCCAACCCTGAGCTAAACCCCCAGCTCCCCAAAATGACTTTAGGTAAATTAAAGAAAGAAGTTCAAACAGGATAATCAGAAGGAAAGTGTGTATATTTTGAAAAAGCAAAATTACTCTTTAGTTATGATACTATAACATTGCAGAAACACCCGCCTTGAGAACTGGGGAATTAACCATGAGTTGTTGAGTAATCAGGTAAACCTTAACAGTTATTCATCCCAATATATTACATATTAAAGAAACATCTGGTTTATTAAAATGGTAAATGCTTTAGTGTGTGAGTAGACTTTTTTAATGCATAGGTGTACATGCTCATTTGCACATGTGTGCATACACATGAACATGTATGTGTGTGTTTGTGCCTGAAGGGCCGGGTTTGAAGCTGGGGATCATGCTAGAACTCTCTACTTTATTTATTGACATCTCTACCTGAATTCAGTGCTTGGGAGATTTTTATTTTATTTTATTTTAGCCAGCCAGCTTGCCCAGGGAATTTTCCTGTCTTCTTTCAAGTACTGGGATTATCAGTGGTCCATACCCACTCAGTTTTTAATATGGATGCTGTGTAACCAAATTCTGCCCTTCCAGATTGGGAGCTTGTGTTTTATTGAGCCTAGCTACAAGTTAACAAAGTTATTTATTATTAGGTGTTACATATTTGATGTTTTTATGTTCTTCAAGTACAAGTGTTTCCCCCTCCAGGGTTGCAGGTCCTAAATAGCTAAGCCCACCGCATTGGTCAGTTAATGGCTTTTCCCTGACTGAGGCTTTTGTACTGCTTATGATGAGTAACTTATGATGTTGGGGGTAGGATCCTGGCTGAAGTGTGCAGGATCAAGTAAGAAGTTTATGTTTTAAAACATGCTCAAGATAAGAAAGAGCCATCACTGATAGTGCATTCCCTTTCCTGTAGCTAGGCTTGGATTCTGATGGGCCTGTGTGAGCAGCTCAGTATTAGAGTGCTTGACTCGCATGTTCAAGGACCTGCGTCAATCCCCAACACTGAAAATGAAAGTAAACCAATTCATCATAGATGAAAAGACATGCATTTTTTCTCAGTAGTCATAATCTCCCACATGGGAACTAAATGAAGAGTCCATTTGCACTGTAGGGAAACCTGGAAAACACTCATGTGAGGAGGTGACAAGAAGCAGAGTGGCAGAGAAATCTTCATGTGTGAAGGAGAAGGGCCCAGACAACTAAGAAAAACGTTGATCAGAATCCACTGATGGGGTTTTGTAATCCATTTTGATTACATAAGTTGAGCCTTTAATTCTGTCCAAAGTAGAAATATGGTTTGGTCAGTTTCACTTTATCTAGGTTATGCTAATTGATGCCATGGCATTTTACATGGACCATAATGAATGTACTGTTCAAGATGTTCTTGCTAGACCATGGCATTTAGCTTGTGGTCTCCTGTAGGTGGACCCTGGAAGCATTCTCTCTCCCCCGTCTCTCTTACTTTTTCTCTCTCCCTTTTCCTCCCCCATCTCTAGACACACACTCTCTCTCTTGCACACACAAACACACACACATACTCTGTCTGTCTGTCTGTCTCACACACACACAATCTCATTCTCTCTGTCTCCATCTCTCTGTTTCTATCTGTCTCTCTGTATGTCTCTCTGTCTCTCTGTCTCTCTGTCTCTCTCTCTCTCTCTCTCTCTCTCTCTCACACACACACACACACACACACATATATACACACACACAGGAAATCAGCTGGCTGCTTCCATGATTAGCAGAGATGGAGAAAGGTAGATATTATCAACTCTATATGGGTGTTCTACAGTGAACAGAGTCACGGTTCACATGCCTCTTGGTACTTCTGATGAATTGCGGGGTAAGTCTGCTGTGCTGTGAATGACATGAGTTGCTGTATTAATTTCACCTTCATCCTGTTTAACATTACCACAAGTTTAAGGATGATATTCATTTATTTTGACATACAAAGAGGAATGGAGAAGGAATGCAGAAGAGTGTGCTTGCTTTCTGAGAATAGCCAGTGAGGGCTTGCTGTAAAACACTGATAGAACCCTTACTGTGAACTTAAAGTACTCGTGCTGTTGCCTCTGATGCTGGGCTCTGTAATGTATTTGAAAGCTAAGGGCTTACGAACTGCTTACAAAGTAACCGAAAGATAAAGGGCGTGGAAACAGTGTAGGGCAATAGTTAAGAGGATAAAGCTTTCCAATGAGCAGATGAGCCATAAGATGTCACACATGAGCAGATTATCCTCTGCACAAGCTTCTTAACCTCTCTGAACTCTCATAGTTCCCTAACAGTAATGCTGCTTCCTCGGCAATGATTTGAACATTGAATATGACAATACCTGTAGAGGAAGCGTGCCTACAAATAGAAATTGCCCGGTTTGTGCTATTACTTTTGTACCATTTTAAGGAATATAATTCTACTTAGCATTTTTCTAAGGTGGAAGCTAAATATAGTGGAATTATTCTTACGTTCACATAATGGAATATATACAGGATCTCAGCAGGGTTTAACGAGCTCAGCTATAAAGGCAGCATTTTCGGAAGGACTCAAAGGGAATAAAAGATAAATTTAACAGTGCAGATGTGTCATCTTTTTGATGATGCTGATTACTTAGTTTCAAAACTTAAATTTTTTTGTCATTCTTCTTATATATGATTTTTTCCTCCAGCCCAGATTTCCTTGGAATTTATGATTATAAACTTATGATTCCCTTGCCTCCTCCTGAGTCTTGTACAGGTCTGATTAGTCCAGGCACTCAGATCTGCTGTGCGCACCATTATTTCCTTGGTGTCTGCTTTATTCGTCTTTAGTAGAAGGACATGAACACATTAGTCAATGTCTCAGACAGCCACCGCCTTTAAATACACAATCTGAAGCTACGACGATCTGAATTCATCTCTGCTGCTGCTTCTCAGAAATCCCTTCACTAGGAGGTTTGTATGATCAGATCCATTCATCTCTGTTTCTAAACTCCCTCACAGCTGTCTCCATCTGACACCAGGTTGCAGAGTCAAATCTTTTCTACTTATAGGATTTCAGAAAGGTCAAATAGTGTTAGGTTTTCAGGATCAGGAAATTTAACCTGAAATATCTTTCTTTTCTTTTCTTTTCTTTTCTTTTCTTTTCTTTTCTTTTCTTTTCTTTTCTTTCTTTCTTTCTTTCTTTCTTTCTTTCTTTCTTTCTTTCTTTCTTTCTCTTTTGGTGGGGAGAGAGAAAGAAGAGGGATGGGGGAGGTTCAGGGAGAGATGGGAGGGAGGGACAGACTGACAGGCAGAGGTACCCCAGAGCTGCCCTCCCCATAGATAGGGCTTCAGGGGGGCCTGGGGGGAGGGGTGCATTGCTCTCTGTTCCTTCCCTTTGATACTTTGTATTCCTGCCCCTCTCACATCCAGTGGCTCCGAACAGGAGACATTCTCCCAAAGGACAAATGATAATGTGTGTCAGGGCTCTGCTATGAATAGTAGTAGGTGCTGCTGGGCTCCTGTGGATAAGCACTGATGGATGGGTGAGTGGGTGGGGGATCCTGTAAGGTCCACCATGGCTCCCAAGGAAGAATGCTGTGTCCTGATTGGCAGATCTGCTGAGTGTGAAGAAAGATTCCTCATCTCAGCTCATTGCCAATTCCACTGTCTGCATTCTGGGCTTCTCTTGGTTCCAGGTGTATCTATGTTTCCTTCAGCCAGTACTTTGGGTCACAATTCTGGACCCTTTGAAATTTTAAAATTCAGTTTAGCAATTTTAAGTCCTTTGTTAGTGCATCCATGAAACAGTTTTTGATGGTACTTTATCTCTTCTCTGAAAACTGCCTTCCTAGAAGTGGAAGCTTTCGTAGAGAAAGAATATTTTACTATATTCTCACTGGAGTCCTTCATCTATCTGCCAGTGTGGGAAAGCAGTTTTGATTTTTTGGCTGTTTATTTAATATTTTTTTACTGCATCCATTTTATTCAGTAGCTTTTATGAATTTTTAATAAATAGCAACTAGAATTATTTCTCTGTGGCGAAACCAGCAGCACCACCTCCACCACCACCACCACACCAGAACTGCTTGCTGCTGTCTCACTGTGGCTAAGTAGCCACTGAGCAACCTCTCCTTTCCCTGTCCTCGGCCTCTGGTAACTAGGATTCTATCCCCCAGGTCTAAGGGAGCAGTTAGTTAGCTTGCGTGAAGTCATGGGCTCCGTCTTTCTGTGCCGGCTCTTTTCAGCTAACCTAATGATTCCCATTTAATCACAGTTGTTGCTGATGATTCTTTAACTCTTTTGTAGCTGAGTAGTATTTTAGTGTGTGTGTGTGTGTGTGTGTGTGTATTCAACTGTTTAGTGTCTCTGGATTCATTTTGATGACATGTGTCACCAGAGCAGGCCTTTCATGTGTAGCATGTCCTAAAATGCTCCAGTTAGAAATGCCAAAACACCAATAGAATCAGTGAGGACTGGTTCATACACAGACTATTCCATTATTTAAAATTAGGGTTTTGCTTGCAGTGAAATGGGTTTCTGTAACTTAAAATATAGTCACTAGCGAATTAAATTTGTCTGGGATCCCATTGTGAAGTAGGATGCAAAATATTGTGATTTGTTTTTTTTTGTTTTTTTTTTTTTTTCAAGTTGCTATCTATCCCTTCATGTGTTTTCTTTACAAAGTCCAGCACACCCATGTCAACAGGCATGTAGAGACAGTGTCACATTCTGCCCTGCTTCAGGTCACTGTTCTGTAAGTCCTTCCCACAGTGCTTCTTTGCTTTCGGGGCATGTCTTATAGTTGTAATATTTTGGTGTCTGTGGCAGGCTTGCTTCAGACTCCCTAGCTTCTACTCACTGCTGAACAACTGCATTGTTTAGGATGATGTACTAACTCAAATTATTTTCTAATAGTACTATTGAAAATACACGTTGGTGCCATTTTTACTTGTTTGCGTGTCGTTTGTAAAAGGAGAACGTGTCACGGAGTGTGGGCTTTTCCTTTCTTGTGTCATGTATCAAATGAATAGCGGAAAGTTGTGTGGCTTGTCATCTTGTTTCTATTGAATCATGCCAGCTTTGCCAATACTGCTACTGATTTATTTCTGGAATTTGTAATAATTTTTTTTCTCTACTCTCTACTTAGCAGAATAAGAGGGTTTTTTCCCTCCATTTTTTTTTTTTATCATTTTACTGGAATACACAATCTACTTGAGTGGAGGAAGCATAATAAAGAATTCTATCAGTGAATGACAATAAGAAGAAAGAATTTGGTGTGTGTGTGTGTGTGTGTGTGTGTGTGTGTGTGTGTGTGTGTTGATGATCTAGTGTAAGAATAATGGGGTTGTAAATCACCATTTCAGGTCTCCTCAAAGCTTTTTACTGTATTTGTGTTCTTGTAAGCCAATGGTTCTCAGCCTCTTTTGGGACCTTTCAAAGGTAGCCTAAGACCACCAGAAAACATAAATATTTATTATGATTCATGATAATAGCAAAATTGCAATTAAAACATAGCAACAAAAATACTTTTATGGGCAGGGGTTCATCATAACATGAGGAACTGTATTAAAGGGTCACAGCATTAAGAAAGTTGAGAAGCACTGTTTCAAGTGGACTTGGGATACTTTGTTTCTGAGGGAGGAGGCTTGAAAAAGCAAAGCATAAGAAACAACTTCCTGGAACTGTCTACGATGTGTCTGTGGAGTAGATAGACTAGTGGGCCTGCCGGGGTGCTAAGAGTTCAGACCCACAGACAGGTTGGGAACACCGTGCCAAAGAGCCAGAACTGTACTGAAAGGAAGGGAAACTGCTGAGCTCTCCTGAGGTGAAAGCAGCTTTGCAGGCCCCTCTTCTGATGACAGCTCAAAGAACATATTGACTAGGTCTGGAGTGGTTACTGTGAGATCCTTTAGAGTATGGGACAAGGGGAGGAGATGATGGTGTCTGACATGGGACAGGTGACAGGGAAAGGCTGGGCCACATCACACTGATAGAATTCAGATACATTGGAACGTAGGATATAAGACATGTCTACATTTTATACATGCATGGCAGTTAAATGCTAAAATTTGTTTTAATCTTCACAAAGCAAAAATGGACTCTGCCTGCTCTACTACTCAGACATGGAGGTAACTAGAGCTGTCTGAGAAGCTTTTACTTTCAGTAATCACTTATTCAAGTATATAGTCTATTGGTCCCTGTGATTATCCAAGGGCTTCATTTAGTGGTGTGCTAGGGCTGAGAAGAACTGAGTGCTGAAACAGGGATTCTGCAGAGGACTGGGAGATGAGGAACAGCTGCTGCTGGTCACTGACCCCATGAGTTTGGGACACAGCATTCTTGGAACTTTAGTTATAGTACTGAGGGAATTATATTCCCTGGAAGCTCTCACAGTCACAGCAAGGAACATGGGACAAGGCCAAGGAGTCTGGCTCCAGGGCTTCAGGATCATGGCTCAGGTTCCCCCGAGTCAGCAGAGGGCTGTTCCAGAGTGATAAGCTTATCTGATTTGATGCAAGATTAGCTTGCACTCACTGACTGACTCCCTCTTCTCTCATATTCCATTGTAGTACAGTAGCTAGAGGCTTTATTTTGAATTTCTCTTTTTATTTTCTATTACAAATTAAAATTTGTTTAAAGACAGGCACTGCTTTGGGCTGTTTGTTTTGTTTAAGGGAAGACCTGGGACATTTATGTTCCCAGAAGGACTTTCCTCACACCCAGTGTCCCTTAAGTTCTTCTGGGCTGCTTTGCAGTGACTGGTGATCTTTTCTGCTAAATATGCAGCTTATGCATTTAGTCAAACTGTCTTCTTTTCTTTAAAAGATTTGTTTTTACTTTATATATGTGAGTACACTGTCTTTAGACATACCAGGACAGGCCATCCATCGGATCCTGTTACAGATGGTTATGAGTCCCCATGTAGTTGTTGGGAATTGAACTCAGGACCTCTGGGAGAGCAGTCAGTGCTCTTAACCACTGAGCCATCTCTCCAACAGCTTGTGCAATTTAAAAAGGACGTTTACATGTGGTGTGGATATTTAGTGGTATGCTAGGGCTTAGCTTTCAGTAATGAGTGAAAGGAGAAATAACTGGAAAAGAGACTGAAAAGGTAGAGAGAAGAGAAAAAATAGGATTGAGAGGCCTCATGGAGAATGGATTGATGTCCTGGACGGTGAATTTGGCACTAGGCAGGTTTGCCAACAGAGAAGGAATTAATTGCATTACATCATTTTCTATTTAGTGAAAAAAAGAAAAACTGTTTTTCCTCACACGTTTCCCCTCTGTGCCTGTGATAAAACACTGTTAAAAGCCTATTAGGGAGAAAGTGTTTTCTCCAGTTAAAGTTCCTGTGTTGGGGATGTCACAGTGGTTACAGAGTTAGGGACATGGTGTTCACAGCCAGGAAGCAAAGGATGATCAATTCTTGAGCTCAGCTCAGTTCCTCTTTTGTGTGTGTGTGTGTGTGTGTGTGTGTGTGTGTGTGTGTGTGTNTTCCAAAGGAAGGAGCTAGAGAAAGTACCCAAGGAGCTGAAGGGGTCTTCAACCCTATAGGTGGAAGAATAACATGAACTAACTAGTACCCCCTGAGCTCATGTCTCTAGCTGCATATATAGAAGAGGATGGCCTAGTTGGCCATCATTGGGAAGAGAGGCCCCTTGGTCATGCAGACTTTATATGCCCCAGTACAGGGAAATACCAGGGCCAATATGTGGGAGTGGGTGGGTAGAGGAGCAGGGCCAGGAGGGGGGAGGGTATAGGGAACTTTCTGGATAACACTTGAAATGTAAATGAAGAAAATATCTAATAAAAGTTGGGAAAAAAAGAAAGTATATTTCTAATGATTCAGAAAGTATTTTTCTTGGTGACAGCAATCAGTGGAAAGAGTCAGTTCATGGCTACAGAGTTGGCTCATCAGTTATGAGTACATATACCTCCTGCAGAAGTCCTGAGTTCAATTCCTGCAAGAAACCACCTACAACCACCTGTATCTCCAGCTCTAGGGACAGCTAATTCCCTAACTCTATGGGCATCTGCACTCACATATACATACCCCATCTTGAATTAGAAATAAGAACAAGACTTTAAAATGACTTTTAAATGATGTGCATTAAATAGTAACAGTAATAGTTCTGTCACAGTCTATTTAAAGGTACTTTCAAATGTTTAAACATTTCTTTGATCATTTTTAATTAAAAAATTTTCAGAGAGACTGGAGAGATAGCTTGGCAGTTAGGAGAACATTAATTGCTCTTACAGAAGACCCTGGTTTGATTTCCAGCACCCCCATGGTGAATCACAACCATCTGTAATTTCTATTCCAAGAGGATTAGACATCTTCCTTGAGCACCACCAAGCATGTGGTTGTACACTTACATACATGCAGGCAAAACACATATCTGTAAAATAGAAAATAATTAAAAATTAAAAAAAAATGTGGGCTGGGAGATAGCTTGCTACTCAAGTGAGAAAACTAGAATTCAGATATCTCAGCAGCCACATAAAAGCCAGATGTGTTGCACATCTATAACTCCACCTCTGGCAAGCAGAGACAGGTGGATCCCATGGGCTTGCTGGCCAGCTGGCCAACCTCACTGAAACAGCCAGTTCTAGGTTCTCCAGCAGACACTATCTTAAAAAATGAAGAGGAACGCAACAGAGGAAGACCCTTGAACTGATGACTTTTGGCCTTCACACATGCACGCACATGCACAGTTATTTTTCTCATATCAGCATTTGGCCAGTGATACAGTAAGGAAAGTTGTTATCAGTCCTCCAACTGTCTAAGAACAGGAATGACAAAAGAAATCCAGTCCTGGAACATTGATTTATTGCTGGTTTAAGAGCATTTTCCTGCAAATGCATTTCTTCACCTGGTAAACTCTTCTTTAGGTTTCATTGTTAGTATAAATTTCTTAGGACTATTCCCTAACCTTCTAGTTTAATACAACTTTCATCTTTAAAAATATCTCATCTCACTATAGTTTTAAAAAGCTATTTTTTGCTCATTCATCACCTTAGTTAGCATGAAACCTTTGTTTTGTGGCCAGGCTTACTGTGTGCTGTCTCAGCCGTTCCCGGAGTTATGTGGAGTCGGGAACCTGTCTTTTGAAGTAAATCTGTGGAGAGTGTTTCTTCACACTGAGAGTTTGTCAGTCATTAGTTTATGTTCTTCTCAACTGTAGTACTTCTTTGGCTTCCTGTGGCATCCCTGGAGGAGTTGGCATCTCTTTCGCAGTGGACAATGGTAACTCTTGAAAATGAAAATGAAACAAGTATTATCATTTGTAGGACCTTAGAGCAGAGTGGAGCCTGGAGTTAATTTAAGTCTGTGGTATAGGAGCCAGACTTGCCTCAAGAATGAATGCTCCTTTTCCTTAAAATATCCAAGTGTCCTGTTACTCGGGTACTCTCTGACTACATGTGAGGTTCTCGTCTGACCGTGAAGGAAAGAGGAATAAACATAGCCTTGAGATGTTATTAGTTCCTATCTTAGATTCTATATTAGTTCCTCTAGGGTATATTCTAAGCATCTGTGTTTAACACATTCTTTAGGTGTTACAACTACATGAAGGTTTCAAAGTCACATCCCAAAGGAGGATGGAGCTGCTGAAGTGTGTGGGTGGAATGTTCACATTTCTTCAGTACTTACTTATTTTCCGTTGGCAAGAGAATCTCTAGATAGGTTGCTTGTGTGTTTCTCCAGGAGTCTGGAATGTTTCCCATGCTGTTCTGCTAGTTATCAAAACATGCTTACCTTTCACGAGATACCATGGAAGCTTGAGATGTTTTCCCCTGCTCTGCTGCAGTCTGGAAGTGCATGGGTCAGTCTGGCGTTTCTTTCAATAAAAGTATAACTTTCCTATGCTTAAATTCATATTTCTGGCTACCATCAGAGGAGGTATATGCAGTTTGAGCAAGTTTCAGGATAAATCTCTTACTTGTTGGTAATCAGTTTACTATTGGTGAAAACATTGGCTACAAATATTTTAACAGCTCACTGTATTGTCTGGTTGTAGCTTAAAATCCAGAGATTATTTATATTACTTGTGATTAAGGACGATATACAGAGTGAACAAATGAGCTTTCCACATCTTGGTATTAAATACATTTTTAAAATCATACAGGAATAGCTAGTGAAGAGACATGCTGGCTGGTGTTTGTCAGGTACCCTGACCCTTCAGATATTAAACTGGGGACTAAGACATTAAAGACTGAGCCGGAACATAGATCAATGGTAGCACACTTGCCTCCTGTATGCAAAGTCCCGAGTTCAATTCCCAGCACCAGAAAAACAAAAGCAAAACAAGAACAATGAAACTGAAGTTGAAAGCATGTGAAAAATAGTCCCTCTGGGGCTTTTCTCATGTGGTAATTAGGAGCCACAGAGACGTTATATTTTTTATATGGCTTTTCTAATTATAGGATGATACACAGTCAGTTCTGTTCAGTAGTGGGAATGTGGTATAACAGAAAATGCAGAGTAATTTATGAATTTGAGAAACGTTTTTTTTTACTTGAAACACACACACACTCCGTAGTTTAACTGGTATTGAAATAAAATAAATCGTGATTTACTTTAATAACAAAACAGAAACTCTTTAGAACGTTAATTCCCATATCTTCGGGTGACTAAGACTCCTTTATGACCCTCGATTGCCTCGAAGAACCGACCTCTCGAACCCAACCCACTTATTGTCAAAATATCGTCACCTGTCCCACTGGGACATGACATGTTCTACAAACGTCTCGAGTCAGCTCTCAGAATTCCCGTTAGAAGCTGGCCACATGGGATATTGGCTACGCTCTCCAACAAGAGTGATTGATGTCTTCATTTCTGCTCCAAAAATGCTCCACCTTAACTGTTGATTTGCCTGAGTACCGTACAGTCTGGCCAGTGCTTGGGGGTGGGGGTGAGGATGGGGGGGCATTCTGCCCTGTGTGTAAATCCTTTGTGGATTTATACACAGATGTTAGATTACATCCATAGAGCTATTATGTGAACATCTGTTTTAAATGTGTGTCAACTTTATGACTAATTAATGCCTTGCTGTGTTCTTGTGGAGTCATCTTAGTATTTGAACAACCATGTGGCCTGCCGTTTATTTCTCATGTATCGTAGCAAGAAAGTAAATGAATATTTCTACACAGAAGACAGGGGAAAAGTAGAGGGAACAGGGAAAGGAGGGCTAGCCAGATGAACCCTTCACCCAGCCTTTCCTCCTCAGTGTCCTCCACCTGCAGGATTTTCCTTGCCAGTAAACTTCAATGGATATATTCTAATCCTTGTAAGAACTGTCTTAGTAATAACTTAAAATGGTGAATTTACACAATGCACCAGTGGCTTGTTTATTTTACTCTAGTTTAAAATAAGGAAAAGTCTCTGCATACCGATTGCTCAGTCTGGTGAAATTCAAACTAACGGGAAGTATAGACAAGTGTTTGGTGTTGTCAGTCGCTGCTGTCACACAGTGTAGTAATACCCACAGTGGCATGTTGTGTTTTCTTGCTAGTTTGTGTCTGAGATTCTCCTGGGAACAAGAAAATATCAACACAGGAAATGCTGTCAGGTTACTGTCACATTCTAGGTTTCTTAGGGTCTATGTTGTCATTGGAAGCAATTTTAATTTAAACATTTTCTTGCCATTTTCTGGGTAAGTCATCTTAAATAATTTGGAATTCCTTCTTCTCTTCCTTCCTTACAAACTTAAGTTAATCAGTTAACTTGTTGAATTATTCAAAACACACCCAAACCAGTTGCTTTTCACATTCTTCATTGCTACTCCTTGGTTCCAATCATGATCTTTAGCCTAGAGTGTTGTAACTCACCCCCCCACTAACCCCCCCCACCCCCCAACCAGCAGTGCCTTGAATTTACCCTGTTTCTTTCAGCGAAGCCAGGCAGTCCTGATAAACAGTAGTCATAATGATCGAGAAAGCCCCATTACATCGCACTAAGCATTTTGTTTGGCCTCAAATCTGGGATCCTGTCACATCAAACATATTTTATTCAGGGCAGCATATTTGATGTGAAGTAGAATGTTTAGAAATTAGAATTAATGAATAATAGGTGAACGTAGTTTGTTATTAGCAAATACTAATCTTGCCCTTGTACTTTATCCCTGTCCTCAAACCTCTGATAGCATCTGATGTCAAGACTAAAATCTGCAGAGACCTGTGAGGCCCTCTGTAGTTTACAAGCAGTTCTGAGGTTTGCATGTGCCACATCTTCTCTTGCTTGATATATTCTGCCCCTGGATACGCCTGCCTTGTCCCCAAGCCAGATACCGTGACATACTTTGCATTGATTGTTGCTTCTTACTTGCAAACTTCCAGCATGTTATCTGCATGGTTCACTGCCTCTGCATTAGACTTCCCTTTCAGGGTGCTATGTGTGTGACTCAGAATTGCAGCATTAGAGAGGCCACGACTCCCAGTGTTCCCTGTCCATATGCTTCAGAGCAGAAAGTAATCAGAAATACTGTCCTTCGTGTTTGCCTCCTGGCAGCAAAGATTGACTTCTTTTCTCTTTTATTCCCTCTGGAATACTGAGGCTTTAGGACACTGTCTGGCACATGGTCCTAACATGCATTGAAGAGGCTGAGGATATTCTGGCATCTGTAGAATGTTTATTCCTCACTTGGAAACTGTACAGGTCAGCATCTTCCCCTGTCTGGGCCTGGTACTTCTCAGAGCTATACATGGTCTTTTTCATCTTGGCTTCCAGATACCTTTTCTCTCAGTGAACGCATTTAACCATTTCTTCTCATTTTCGAATGCAGAAAATGGGAATCTCTTGCCTCTATTTCTTATTATTTAAATCTTACCCTTTCTTCAGGAACCACCTACAGTTTATTTCTTCTGTGGAACAATCCCGATTACACTTGCTCTTCCTCCTCCTATGTCTTGTTGCATGTTATTATGGATATTTGCTGGCATACGTAGGTTACTAGTTTATAATGTGATAACCCCATTTCAACTTTATCATTATCACCTGGTGCACAGAAATTCATTCCTCAGCAGTCCATTTATACACAGTAAGTGAGGAGAAATGTGACCTAGCATCTATGTTTAAATGAGACCTTGGGTAGTTCTGACACATGTCTGAGAACCAGTTGTCAAGGACAGTGTATGAATAGAACAGACTGGTGATACCTGAGGTTTGGGGACCAGTTGGTAAATTATTACTACTAGCACTGAAATGTCAGGGTTCAATAATCCCTAGGAATAGAAAATCAAAAATGGAAATGGGGGCACAGAGCTTCAGTGTTCCAAGAATGAATAATATGGTTATTTCTCTGAATGTATCATTAACTGCAAGATGTCCTGTAGGACAAAGAACCGTCAATGAGATGAAAATAGGTCAGTGTTTACGTCTGTGGTTTCAAAAGACTTTGGTCTTTTGAGCACATTTTGGATAATAGATGGTTAGCTGTCTCGCTTCCTGTGGGCTTCACTGTTGGGCAATTTGAGACTGGTAAGCCATACTAAGGCTAAATGTGGCACACATGGCTTCTTGGGATGGCTGAGAACCTTAGGTTCCAGCTTCATGACTGGAATATGACAAAGGGACTGGTGACTTGGTGGGAGGCAGTAGAAGGACCAACCTCACAGAAAAACTTAGAATTGTCAGGCACAGACACTAAGAGCAAGGGTGCTGTGCTTTTCAGGATAAGGTGAAGTGGTGTCAAGTGTAGGGATTGCTTCTGAGGGACAAGTTAAATACATATCACTAACGTCAACAAAGTGTCTTCTGGGAGGTGTACATCAAATTACTCCAAGTGTTTTACCATGAGACAGGCCATGGATTCTCGTATCTCCTTGGTACCTGAAGAATTAATTGAAATAAAGTACTTTGGTTGCCTATTGTTTGTGAACAGCCATTACTATACATGTGTATTTACTGTATGGTGCTAAATGCCTTGATTTCCCTACTGTAAGTTGAGATGGGCACTTCCTATACTAGTCCCTCCTCATGGAATCAGGAGAGGTATGGCATCCTTTCCTTTCCAAGATGCATATATTTTTGCTCCTTTTGCTTTGCACACTCATTATAAACCTGACCAAAAGCAGCCAGTAACAGTCATGCCACAGATTGAGTGCTAGGCTGTCATGAAATTTACCCTGTCAAATAAATAAGTTAATTGCTTTAGCGTTCAGCTTCATTCCTGTTTCCAGGAGACACGGAGAAGAAGGAGAATGTAGTCAGAATTAACCTGAGGCGCCTCCAGCCCAACGTTCAGTAGTCATTGTTGCTGGGACTTTGGAGTATTTGTCAGAAATACCGGGTACAAAGACGGTCGTAGGGAATGAATGTCGTGAGATCCCAAAGAGACACAGACGACCTTTCGGAAGGTCTTTCGTCAAGGATTCCCGACACTTGATATCCCAGTCCAAAGAGTGTGAGACTCTTGGGACCTGGCGAGAGAAGACTTGAATGATTAAGAGAACAACGACTAACAGCATTCCTGATTCATGCAACTTAAGGGAGGGCTGACTTATGCTAGCTGTCCTGCCAGAGGACTTTAGTCCATCCATGGCAGAGAAGAAGTAGCAGCAGGAGCTACTCCATTTGCAGTGGAGAGCAGGACACCATGGCTGTTGACAGTAGGAGGCTGACCAAGAAGCAGAGAATGGCCCAGAAGCAGGGCCCAGCCAGAATGCTCAAAAGGTCACTTTCTGAGTTTGGCTTTTCCCAGACTGACCTAACCACTTAAAGACCCCCAAATCCAGACCAACAGGTAAAGACCAGCTGCTATGTGCCTTTGGGGGACATTGCAGATTCAAATCATAATAACATTGAACTTGGAATTTATTGTATAGATATAGCCTTCCTGTAGAAATATATGTACATCACAGTCAACTATGTCTTCTTCTGTGTTCTTAAGGATAGCAGTGTTCTAAAATAGCTTAACTAAGTCCACAGCATGATGGTTGAATAAGTTATAGTTTATGTAAACCAAATTATACTGTTGTTCCATTTGGAAACAGCTCAAATAAATGCAAAACCTATAAAAGGAAAATATGGATTAGCATGTAAAATGTGCTTTTGTATAATAATATATGAAATACCCACTTGTGTGGCATTAAGGTTTCTTTAGAAGCAAACAGCAGAACCAGTTTCTTTAATCTCTTGAGTGGGAACCACTCCGATGTCTGAAAATATATTTTAAATTCATTATTTAATCCAAAAGCTAAATTATAAAGAAGGAAATATCTATCATCTCTATCTATCTATCTATCTATCTATCTATCTATCTATCTATCTACCTATCTATACAATGTTATTTTAGAAAATATTTGTGCATAAATGTTTTGCCTGAATGGATGTCTGTGCATCAGTTGTGAGCCTGATACCCACAGAGGCTTGAAGAGGGTGTCAGATCTGTGGAACTGGAGTTACAACAGGTCATGAGCCCTGCTGTGTGAGTGTTTGGAATCAAAGCTGAGTGCTGGAAGAGCAGACAGTGCTCTTAACCACTGAGCCCTTGCTCCAGCCCTATGTATATATTTTTAAAATATTTGACTTGGCACAGTGGAGCTAGACTTTTACTGTTATACTTTCTGAAACTTCCCCCAAGAACTGTTAACTTTTCAGCAAGATGCGAGTGTGACAGTTGGTAGTAGAGCATATTTTTTTGTAACGACTCTAGTCATTCCACAGAGGCCCAATCTAGAAAGGTGTCATTGTGAGTCATTTGGGGGTTACCTTTATAGCTTCAGATTACCATGCAATATGCTAGCTTCTATTTTTAGTAATCTCTTACATGGCAACTTCTTCTGAATAACGTGAATTGAAGCAGTAGGAAGGTGTTCTAAAGATTCTCACTTCCTGGAGTAGGTGCTGTAAAATCTTAAAGACTGAGCTGCTGCTGCTGAATTTAGTCCACTCCACTGTACACAAGAGGCAGACAGGGTGGGCAAGATCACCTTTTTCTATTTCTTACATTATGCTGTGAATCAAGCCAGACCCTGAGCATGATAAGCAGGGACTCTAAGAACCAAGAAATAACACTGCAAGCTTGGGAGTCTAACCCCTTGGAAATAATTCTGTAGGGTTCTCTTAGAAATGCAGGATAGAGCCGGGTGTGGTGGCACACAGGCCCTTAATCCCAGCACTTAGGAGGCAGAGGCAGTCGGATTTCTGAGTTCCAGGCCATCCTGGTCTACAAAGTGAGTTCCAGGGCAGCCAGGGCTATACAGAGAAACCCTGTCTCAAAAAAACCAAAGAAAAGAAATGCAGGATAGAGGAAACAGCTATTCCCTTGTAACTGAAGATGATAAGTGACGTTTGTTTTCATTAATTTTCAACAGCACATGTTTCTGGGTCTTCTTTAATCAGACCATTCTCTTAGAGCTAGGTCTCTTAATCCCAGCACAGCTGCAAGTGGCCCCCGCCGCAAGGCAGCTCTTACAAGTGTGTGAGCTGGTGGGAATATGTTATCTTCATCTATGGTTTTTTTTTTTTTTTGTCCTGGTCCCTAAATGGTGACCCCTGTGTATGAGCATAGGGGATATTTTTACTGCCTGTGTAAAATATGGAATAGGTAGCAGCATCACAAATGTAGTTTCAACAGGCTCCATAATCTGCTTGCAGATTTCAGAAAGGCAGTTCCCAGCCTCGGATAAAGCATTTGGCCAGCAGATGTGTTGTGTGTACTCTACTGTGAACAGAGGAAGTTTTTCTCACTGACACATCTTTCTATTTTTTGACTGTTCATGTCTCTGAAGCCCTGGAGTTCATTAATGTATACTCTTTCTTTCAGGAGGGTGATTGGCAGCATTTTGTGTCTTTGACAATAGAATTATATCTATAGTGTTCACATTTTGTGATGTGTGGTACCAAATATACTGTTATAAATTCTGGGAAGTTGCACTGTATTTGTTGGATGTAAGGGATAGAATGCACATTAATTTTCTCATGTAGCTCGTTTATTTTGGATACATCTTATTGTTCTTATTGTTAACACATCATCCTCAATTAATTATTCTTTCTCTCATGACAAACTCTAAAGTTATGCAGAAAAACCTAGTTTTTTCCCCTCTTAAATGAAATGAGTTAGTGCAAAAGGTGGTTGATTCCTGTCTTTTTTTTTTTCCTTTTTATCAGAGTAGAAAAACATCTCAGTCCGTCAACTGTGATTATGGGGCATGACTTCCAGATCTCTTGCCACCCTGGTAAAACTGCACACAGTCAACACTTCCTGACATAGCTCACCAGTGTCCTGTAACTTCATACCTGGTGCTAACACATGTCACCTGCCTGGTTAAGATGGCTGTTTTTTTGAGCCTGTGTTCAGCCTTGTGAGGGTTTTTTTTTTTTTCCCATTCAGAATTTATATTTATTATTAAATACCATGTAGGAGATGATCATAGTGAATGCTTTTCCCTATTAGTTTTGTTGTTGTATTTCAAAAGTTTAACTTAGATTTTACTTGCTTGCATTGCGAGTCCTTTAGCTTGCTCGTTCTTGGGTGTTTGAACTTTGTTTTCACATTCTAAACTCCAGAAGGAACTTCTTGGATCTCCGTGTATAGTTTATGGCTGCCATCCAGGCTTGTGTAATTTTTATTTCTGTGTCTCTGGGAAGGGATTACTCTGAATGTGGGAGAGTGGATCTTCTTAATAGTCTCTTTTTTTTTTCCCTATCACTTATGACATTGAGCTTGGGGTCTTTTAACATTCAAGTCTGTGTAAGTGAAGTTACTCAGCACAAGTGTGGGTCTGTGGAGTGGTGAGGGAGTATTGGGTGTGAGTGGGGCAGTCTTACAAAGTGGTTCTGAATGGAGTGCATTTTCTACAGATTAGATAACTTACGTGGCTCAAGTCTTATTAATCTTAAGCATGTAACTATTGCTACAACAAGGACATGAAATTATCTAAACTAGTAATTGTGTTATGACCAACTAGTCTCATTTTATTTTCTGTGATCACTCATTGTTACCATCAACATAAAGTAAGTAGCCAACAATATATTAAAAATTACATCTTATACTAGGATACAGTTTTATGGTTTCAGTCTTTGCCTAATGATCACTTTTACTATAAAATTTACTAATTTTGTTTTTATTTCCAATATAAATAATCTAACTGCATACTTTGAAAATGTCTTTAAGCACCTATAACTCTATGATAAAGTTACTTTGTCTTCCAATCACTATGTGGCTACCTACAAAATAACATGCAAAACAAATGGGTATATATAAATATACCTTATCAGAAAAATAGTATGGGCTGGGAAAAAGATTGAGTCTAATACACATTTTTAAGTTTTAATTCTAGTGCGTGCTCAATTTTATTTGAAGTGAGTGTGCAGAAGGGTTTTGGTTGGCAGTGTTTGGGAAGAACCATCAAAATGGCCTTAGTGATGTTTAGCGTTTCTTGAAGATATAGTCAGTTTGCCTCAATCTGGTTCCAGAAGAGTTTGCCTAGAACATACTGTCTTCATGCAGAACAGATGATCATATAGCCTTCCTGCCAGTAGCTCACCACCCCACAGTATGCACACTGCTGTGCTGGTGATCAGTTTATCCCAGTTTGTCCACGGGTTGTTTTCTACTTCTGTAACTACAAGCAGGATGTGGGTAAGCGAGTGCGTGAACAGCCGGCCCATATTCCCACTACGTGCACAGCTCCCTATGTACTGTTTGTCTTACCTCATGCAGTTTAGTGTGGAAGTGCGGATGAAAACGTTCCCCTGTCTCCCATTGTTCTCGCTGAAATTACGATGGGAATCGCTCCTGAGGCACGTTTACCTTGAGTTCCTTCCAACCATTTCACAAAATAAAATGTTCTCCCCTCGCCACCTACAGTGCAGTTAGGCTGTCGTGTGTAGCTCGGTACTTAGCAACAAAACGGTGCTATAAGATCTGGGAAAACACATTGTTAAGATTTATTGTCCATTTCTATGTATGTGTTCTTGTGAGTATATGCCATTGCGCAAGAGCTCCTGGGGCCAGAAGAGGGTATCATATCACGTGGAGCTGGAGTTGTATGCTTTTAACCACTGAGTCATCTCTTCAGAGCCAGTCCCCAGAAAAACTTATTTTTATGTAATTTGTATCCCAAATTTAGTTTGAAATTGATTACTATCTAGCTACAGGATCTTAGGCAAGTTTTAGTTTCTCTTTAGGCCATCAATGTTTCTCCTTTATAAGAAGTGAGTTTACTCTTTATGTTGCTAAGGTAATTTACATTAATAGGAAATGACTGTTAGTGGAAGACTGCAGCATGCCTGCCCTCTGCATGAATTCTGCTTCTGGCATCTGTCTGGCTACCTTGCGTTCTGAGTCTTGAAATTATGAACAGTCATATCGTATAACTAACCAGTTGGCCTTGTTGAGACATCAGGTTCCTTCCTACACCTTGTTGTCAGGGATGCACCCAGAGGACTGAGGATTCAGCCCAGTCTTCACACCAGGGAAGACTAGGAGAGCCCTGCGTGGCTCTTCAGAGTCTTCAAGGCTGCCCTTGCTTTGTAACACTCTGAGCATCCAGCCCAAGTTCTCCTTATGTCTCTGTATCCTTGGTAATGTGGAAAGCTCATTGATGACCTAGTACCCGTTTTCACTGAGGACTTCTGACCTAATCAAGCTCCTTAGCACCATTCCAAAACCTGGCAGAAAATCAGGTGTTCAACATGAGCCACATTGGACAACTTAGGCATAGTGAGCAATTAATTCTTCATGAGGGCTATTCCTCTTGAAAATGTAGTAGACAATATCTGGGATCCAACTTTCCACAGAGGACCAGCCCTTTAGCCTTTAGGCAGGCCTTTCTGAAGAGGGAAGCCTCTGGCTTACCATTCCTATTCTGCACACATACCATTATTATTATTATTATTATTATTATTATTATTATTATTATTATCATCTTCTCCTCCTCCTCCTTCATTATTTTATTTACTTATATCCCAAATGTTGCCCTTCCCTCCAGATCCCCCTCCAAGAATTCCTTCCCCCATCCTCCCTCCCCTTTGCTTCTGAGAGCCTCCCCCCATCACCAGGGAATGTTCCCTTCCTGAGCATCAAGTCTCTACAGGATTAGTCTCATCCTTTCCCACTGAGGTCAGACAAGGCAGACCTTTCCTACATCACACATATTATTCTAAAGTTTATTTTTGATCCTGTGAGCCTTTGCCAAATGAAGCTATCTTAAATACTGGAAACAAATGGACTTTAAAGATTAACTCTAACCATCTCTTTCTTCTGCTGCAAATAACTTGTTTGGTAATATTAGCTAAAGCAATTATCCTATTTAACTATTACTTTCCTTATCTGTGAATGTCAGGTAGGGAAATGTATTTGGTTGAAAATGAATTTTTAATGAACAGATATGCATGTGATGCATGTGATAATTTGTCCATGAATCTACTCAGTCAAAATGCTTATACATGCAATATATATATATATGCACGAAAACATTCTTGTACAATTTTATGTTATTTTGCATCAATTGAAAATGGATTTAAAAAGTTTAGCAATCCATGAAGTACTACATACCATGAATAACCTCATGGTGTAGTTAATGGTTGAGACATCTCAACTCTTTAGATACAGTCTGATGGGAGAGAATTTGATTCTAAATTTAAATTGTTCTAGTGAATTTGTACTTACACTTGCTTACAAAGTAAATCTTTAAAGCAAAGATTAGATGCCATCAGTACTGCATATAGGCTGCTGGCTGGGAGCTTCTTTCTTCAGGTTCTCCTGTCTTTGCTTTGTGTCTCTGCAGTGGAGCATGCTGGGATTACAGACCCAAGTTGCTGATGCGCCTAGCATCCCCTGTGTTCTGGAAATCCAGCTCAGATAGTCAACCTTGCCTATTTCTCCACCCCTGGAAAATTTCTTCTCTAAAAATAATAATTTAAAGATCTCTTTAACATTCCTTTACTCAGTGTCTTAGTCACTGTTCTGTTGCTGTGAAGAAACACAAGTGAGGTGACTCTTAACAAAAGAAAGCATTTAATTCCGGGCTTATAGCTTGGTCTGTAAACATCATGGAGTCAGCAGAAAGGCATGGTGCTGGAACAGTTGTTGAGAGCTTTACAACCTAATCTTCAGGCAGCAGGCAAAGGGGGCTGTAGGGGACTGGGGAGAGACAGAAAGAGCCACAGAGAGAGACAGAGGCAGACATTGGGTCTGGAGTGGGCTTTTGAAACTTCAAAGCCAACCCCAGTAACATCTTCTCTAGCAAGGTACAACTCCTAGACCTTCTAAACAGTTCCATGCCCTAATGACTAAGCATTCAAATATATGATCCTGTGGTGGCCATTCTTATTCAAACAACCATACTCAGATCTTCATAACATTAATTAATTAATTAATTAATTAATTGATGGCTTTATTTTATTTGGAACATTTATTCGACCAAAAATTTTTTAAGTTGATACTTTGTAACAGAAATCTAAAAATGCATTATTTATCTTCATGGGAATCTTTTTTCCTTTTGGTTTGAATAATGAATGTTTAGCTTACCTACATTATACTTACTTTCTATAGTAAAATATTTTCATATTTTAATATGAAGAATTACCCTAGTTTGTTAACTGATTTCTATGATCCAGTAATCCTATGACTAAAGGTTATTTATGACTAAGGGGCCATGTAGAATCTTCTTAGTCTCTTGTTTCACTAGGCTGTAGAAAATTAAGTGGATAGCTTGGTGCTTACAGTATTGAGTTATCAGCTCAGCTGCCTTACTCCCTGACTCCTAATTCTGGGAACAGGAATGCCCCAATCCTTAGTGCGTGCTGGGGAGGATGCAGCCTTTATGAACTTTCCAGCATGCTTTTGCCTGATAAATATTGTCCCATCCATCTACAGCAGCTTTTATGGGTATTTGTAAACAGACCCTGTATCCACGTGCCTCTGGTAAGAAGAGAACATCTATTAAACTCCAGAGCCATTGTAAAGGCAACTAAAAGCTACGTATTTACTGATGGTGTTATTAGCATCTCTGACTTTTGATCCAAATTCTATTTACAAAACTAAGAGTAAATAAAGAATATAAATGTGATGTCTTTTAATACTTATAGTATAAGACCTTTTGTGTAGGTGGAAAATAGGACTTTTAAAATAATCTGTTTTGAATTTGTTCAGCTTATTTTAGAGGCTAAGAATTACTTAGTCTTGCAGTTAGGTCCTCCTTTGTGAGTGTCTATGTGGAGTGAATAGAGCTTCCTCAGGAAAGAACATGATTATATGCCTCAAATCTGGGACAGTTTGAAGGTAACAGTGCAGATGGCTGAAGGAGTGATGTTTACAGAAGTCGTAACCATAGAGATAAAGTAGGCATTTTGTGAAAGTTCATCTCCTATATTTGAAATACTCTATTCAGGACCTGTTTTCCTTGAGCCACTAATAAACTTTCTTTTACCAGTAAAATAATTTCTTACTACGTGAGTTAGTCATTGCCATGTAATACAGCCCATTTTACATGCCTGTTTTTCAGTAGCTCTTTGTGTAACTAATCAAAAGCATTCCCGTGTGATAATGAAGTGTTTAATCACCATAATGTTATGGAGAAGCAGCATTTAGTGTTTTGCTAAACCTTCTTTCTTTATCTTTTCAGATAAATTATTAGTCATAACTGTAGCAACAAAAGAAAATGATGGATTCAACAGATTTATGAATTCAGCCAAGTATTTCAATTACACTGTGAAGGTATGATATGTCTTTCAATCTTTGGACTTGTTGGAATGTGTGCCTAAAATATATTAACTAGTGGTTTATTTAAACATGTTCTATAAGCAACAGAAATATGTATATATGTAACTTTCCTGACTTCCTTTGGAGGGTTATGTACACATACATTGTAATCAAGGTTTGACAGTAAATATTTTCACTGACTAAAGAGGTTACCTGCTATGGTGTCAGTTGAAAAAATGATGGGAAGGGGGTTTCGGGGATGCACTATTGATAGTGTTTTTCCTGTTTTGTTTGGTTTGGGTTCATTGATTGGAACATTGACAAGTGTTTTAGATGTTTGGCTACCAGGGCATGGCTCATGGATATGATCAGAGGTGACTTGGAGCCCCTGATAGAGTGTTAAACTGGCTTCTGTGATCTGCTCCTTGGATCTGATTATTTACTTTTTGATACAAAGAGTATGCCAGGAATATCTTTTCTAGAAAGAGGAGCATAGGGAAATATCTGAGAGACTGAAAAAAAAATTAAAAACAAAAAGAAGGAAAATATTGTTCCTACCTTGGGAAAAACTGGGCTGTTTTAGCCTGTAATGTAGAGGACAGTGCCACCTATTACATAGCCTCTAGATGACAAGGTGTGGATTTTCATGCAGAGTATTAATGTTGCTGAACTTCGCTGGAAAGAGATCTAGTGATAACATGTATGTGTTTAAAGAGGATCAGTAAGAAAGTAAATGAGAAATATCATTAGTTTGCTTTGATGGAAAACGGTGTATAAATGCAAACAAGGTAAGATATGCCTGGAACTTAGTGAGCCTATGGTGGGTTCGATGAAAAGAGAGAATAGAAAGTCTCTCATGTTCAAATATTAGGAAAATTGTCTGTGGTATGTGGTTGATCAATTGTATGTTTATGAGCAAAATTTATTTGTTTTTGAGGAAAACTTTTCCCAGAGTACATAGCTCTACCCTGCCATATCTGAGAGTCTAGTCCCATTTGAATAGTAGAGATTTGGGTCCTGTCTTCATCCTCCTTTTCTGTAGTCCAGAAGTTTCTAAAGCATATACTTTATACCAGGGAGATCTTCATTACTTGAAGGAGCTAGACAGGAAAATTCTCCCACGCATGTCAGATCAGTGAGTCACAGAATGGACCTAGCAGTCTTGCTTTCATCATTTGTCCATGTGACTGGTGCCTCAAAGCCTGGCTCCTCCCTGTGCTCGCCTGGGATGGGCCTCCGATGTCGTTGGCTCAGTGGGCTCAGTATTGGAGACTCCAGAGGATTGTGGGAGGAATCTCAGCTGGAGCATTGCCCATTCAGCAGACCGAATCCAGTTCCACAATAACTTCAGTTTGTTTGGATGTCTTTACCCCAGACATCCCTGTAAGCAGTAAAACATCTGAGGTTGGGTTTACTGAATTTATTTTCATTGTGTTTCATTTACATTCCATTCCGCTTTCATTCTCCAGATCTACTTGTATGTCAGGAGGTGGGGCATGTCTTGGTTACATGGCTTTCTCTCCCTCAAAGCCAGGGTGTTAGTTACCACTTATAGTTCCGGGTGAAGTGGCTGAGGCTGAGGCAGATACTAGAAACAGGGCCTGCTTAGCCCAGACTAGCTGTTCTTCATCCCTTGCCTTGGGTAATTCTTATTAAACTTTTGAGACTAATACAAACTTTTGAGACTAATACAAATGCTAAGATTTGCCAAAGAAATAAGGGTTCTTTACACTTGATGCTTTCTGTGTGTCCTTAGTTGGCAGGTCAGTCTAGGAGCCTTTGAGCATAGGAATTTTCTTGTAGATTTCCTATCACATTAGACAGGTGAACTACAAGGGTTTCTTCATTTTCATTTAAGTCTGAAAAACAATAATAAGATGAGAAATACTTTCTGGGTCCACTTTTAGAATCAACTTTTGAAATATTTGGAATGGTGTTTTAGAGGTGGATCTCATTGTAGAATTATGACCCTCTCGTGTGTTAATTTCTGTTCCATCCTAGCCTTGTGCTTTAATTATAAATAAGTAGTGGCTTACAAGGACTGCAGCCCAACTTCTGTTGACATTTTTATGCTGCTGTCGCCATTGGCATTTTTCTCAGGATGAGTTCTTGATTGCATTTCTAGGTTCTTGGTCAAGGGCAAGAGTGGAGAGGTGGTGATGGAATGAACACTATCGGAGGGGGCCAGAAGGTGAGATTACTGAAAGAAGCTATGGAGCACTACGCCAGTCAGGAGGATCTGCTCATCTTGTTTACCGAGTGGTAAGAGAAATGTCCTGTGGGTTTTCCAGTTTGTATTATATTACCTTTAAAGACTGAATTTTATAATTGAAGCTTAAATGTTGAACTATTTTACTGACAGTGACACATTGTATAAAGTGTCTTTTCCTCACATATAACTGAAGTTTTTCCAGTGAGCAGCTGCTGCTTCTGAGCCCCAACTTAAAAGCAAGATTGTTTTATACTAATTTTTTTTCACTAGCAGGAGTTTTCCTTCTATGTAAAATAAACTTACTATGTGTGAAAAATCACCATCTGCACCAATCTTGTAATATTAAAGATGATGAGTTATAAGAACTAATGAGCAAACATGGAATAGTGTAACATTTTTGTGAAATATTTTTGTGAAATTCGTTTTAATCTTGGGTTACACACCCAGTAGAGATCATGCTTGAGTTTGCAATTGAGGGAGATAACAAAATGAGCTCTGTGCAAACATCAAAAGTACTTTATAAAGTTGCAAATATAAGGCAGGCATACGAGGCCCTGTGCTGTCAAGAACAAAGAGCCTTTTGGTTCATAAATTTCTTTGCGTTTATTTACTTTTGTACTTGCCTGAAATCCAGAGGGATACATATCCGAAGCATATATTCTACCATGGCGCCATCTCCCGAGCCCACAGATACCATCTTGCATACTGCCCTATTCTCTTGAAATATTTAACATCTTTTCAAAGCTTACATATTTTAAAAACACCATGTTGCACCATATACTGTCTTGTATCTTTTTCATTTTTATAGTGTTGTTACTGATCTTTCATTTTTAAATCTTGTTGAATTTTTCTCATTGGTATAGTAGAGTCATCTTAAATCCTTTTTTTTTTTTCAATTTCCAAATGCAAAAACACACTATTTGCAGATGAAACTAGAGATGATCATTCCTAGGCAGGAGTATTTGTGAGGATGGCCTGAACTCTGACGTAAAATCAGGAACAGTGATGCCTCAGCCCCGCCAACACTTAGCACCTTGGTGCTTCCCGTTTAATGAGATCCTCCAAACACCAGCTTTATTCTCTTGTATGCACCTTTTCTTGAAAGATGAACTGTGATATGGCCAGGTATGGTATAGCTTATGCACTGTGAAGTTTTTTTTTCAATTGTCTAATAGACCCATACCATATATAATATACATCATATAACATCTAGTATGGATTTCTCATATTCACACTCCCGAGTATGAACCCGGCATGAGCAAAGTTGGATTTTGATTGTGAGGCAGATAGTCTGAGAACAAGCATCTGTGAAGAACCTAGTAATGAGCTCTATGTTCCTGAGCCTTGGAGTTCAGGGACCTGCTTTGCTCTGAGCTTCCCTTCCCAGCCTCCCTTCTCCCCTACTCATACTATTCATCCTGGGGAGTTGGCAGTATGAGGATTCCAGTTGTTTCTGACAGACAGAAGAGGCCATTATAAGACACCCATACCCCGAGACAAGTCAATCTGATTCATTTGGATTGTAGTTAAGACTCAGCTTGCAGAAAGGACAGGGTTTGAAGAAGGTCCAGGGTCAGCTGTGTGTCAGTGGATCAGATGGATTTTTTTTTTTGAGAACGAAATTTTAAAAGGAAATCTATCCTTTTATCAAGGAAAGCAGGCTTATTTGGTGAAGCCTGCTCCCTGGCAGTAGTGACAGCTTACATGTGCAGACATAAAAGATCTCGGATCTTATCATTAGTTGTGGACAGTACTATATATATATATATATATATATATATATATATATATATATATATATATATAATAGCAGCAACTGTTCTCTCTCTCTCTCTCTCTCTCTCTCACACACACACACACACACAGAGAAACATGCATGTATCCTTGCATATGTATTCCCAAGCCAAATTGTCTACTTGAAATTTTTTGTTCTTTAGTGAACAAGTATTAGCTATCTCTATATTCAAAATAAGATACTAGTTATGAGTATAGACAGCTGACTGTGGCAGAAGTTCTACTTCTGAATATTTTTTTCTCTTTTATATATATGTTTTATATATGTTGTAACTGACATAAGGAATCTGGAAGGTTACTTATTTCTTTATTGAGTGAATAAATTCTAATTTTTACAGATTATAACTTGCCAGCTTTTCCAGTTCTTATGCTCAGAGTTAACCCCTATTATTTTAAAAGGAGATGGGGAGTCTCATCGAATTCATTGCAGCATTTTAAAGTTTAAGGGACTGATGGGAAACGAGAGAGATCCTGGTCTGGCAGTTAGCTGGTCTGAGGAGCATGCAGCTTTGAAACTCGCCACATTCTCCTTCTGCTGCCCTCTGTGCACTGTGGCTCCTGCTCTTGGGCCCTGCTGCAAACCATCTGGAGGCAGTGACCTTCCAGACAGAGAGGTCTTCACTAATTCTAACTCTGTTCAGCATTAGTAATAATTTCATACCCTGGGTGTGTAACTTCATTTGGGGACATATTCATCAAGTAATGCTCCTCAGCTTTTAAGATAGAACCAACTTTAGCCCACCAACTCCCCATTCCTCTATCCCACATTGCTAATATTTATTTGATTGTTTTCAATATGGTATATACTTTATTCTGAAAATTCACTTGAGTGGGAATTTTCAGTTAGTTAAAATGGTGTGTGAGTGTGTGTGTGTTTGTGTGTGTGTGTGTGTGTGTGTGTGTGTGTGTGTGTGTGTGTTTTATGTATGTGTCCTTGTATATCTGTGTGTCTGTGTCATCAATGTATATTGCAGGTATTAAGGGAATCTATACTGTTACATCATGGTTTTATCTCTGGAAATACTAAAATTTATTTGAGCTGAGACTTAAGATACATAGTTTTCAGGTATGAGATGTTTCAGTTTCATTAGACTTTATTTTAACCTGTACCTTATGGTTCCAATAATTATAATTTGTGTTTAGTTCTATGCATATAATGATCACTAAAGTTCTGGATTAGGGAAGAGTAACAAGGTTTGGGGGACTTCTATGGCTTTTTTCCTTCGCAGCCCAGTAGCTTTTACCTCTTGGGTAGATATAGTTTAATTCATTTATTGGTTGATTCACTCATTTGTTCAACAGACAATTAGTGATGTCTTCAAATACTAAGCTAAGGACCTAGAAAGAAGTTAAAGGCGTGAGCTCAGCTTGTAAGGGAGAAGATGCATAAAATAGAATGGATATCTGGATGGGTACAGAGAATTGAAGGCTAGTGAGAGGTAAGTGGAAGGAAATGCTGTTTTCCTGCTGTGCTGGTGTCTAGAAGAGTTGACACTGCAAATAAACCTTGAAAGCAAATCAATGAGTTGGGTCCAGGTAGGAAATCCATGTTAAGTAGATAGGTGCTCATTATGAAGACACACATGAAAGAATTCATATTAGCTTCTGAAGAGGATAGTGAATCAAAGTTATTGTTGGGAGCCTGATCTATTTAGATTTTAATCTACAGGGCAGGTATCTATAAATGGGTCTTGTGTGACCAAGCATTGTTCTGTAACTGAGAACTCTCTATTTGCTTATGAAGACATATGTGACTGCTTTTGTATCAGCCTGGCAGAATTAAGTTGTTTGACAGAAACTATGGGGCCTTAGAGTCCAAACTGTCTTCTGGAGGCCAGTGTAAATATTTGGTGACTTATTTTAGGCCATAGCTAGAAGCTACTGGTTGACTCTGGTGTGTGGTACCTTCAGGAGAGTCTCAGACTCCTGAGCCAGAAATGCCTGTGTGGCAGGAATGGAAGATTGCTGGGCAGGTGCATATGGAGCCTGTGGGGATGTAAATCATTCCGGGTCATTATCTTCTCGGAGAGAAACCGAGGAGTAGATGTAAGGTGGAATCAGTAAAACACTGTGAAAGGATTTCAATGGAAGTTTTCATGGAAACCAATGAGTCCAGGATGAATGACGAATTTTCATCCAGTTTGGGTCACTGTGGTAGAAGTTACCACAAACATAACACAGAAGGACAAACACTCATAAAAGTCTCAATGACCTGTTGGAGACAGAACTGTGACATGTCTGGGCTCACTCTTATGGGTTTTGCAGGACTTGGGAATATTTACCATGCTTAAATGTGGAAAAGTTTTATTTTATTCCTCGTATTTGAATGGACTGAGTTCCTGTGAGAATTATTTTTATGACCTCTGTGCATTCGTCTTTTGAAAAAAATATTTTTATTGTACATTTTTGTGGCTCAAATAATTTTAAGTAGAAAAACTTTCTTCCATTTGAGAAGTTTTAAATAGGCAGAGAGGCCTCTCCCACCCAAGGACCTCAAACAGTACAGACACCTGCTAGAAGAAAATGGGAAAAAAATATCATCAACTTTACCTTTTTTAGCTGACTGTGGTGGCGCCTGCCTGTAGTGCCAGCCCTTGGGAGATGAATGCAGAAATGTCAGGGCCAGCCTGGCCTTCATACCACGTCCCTGGCTTGCCTGAGTTACGTGAGACCCTTTCTCAGAAGAGGAAATATTTTACATTTTTTTAGTTAAAGTAATATTCTTACTTGAATTATGTGAAAATAATTTCCTTCTCATCTACCTTAAGAGAATTGCATTTTAAAAGCAATGTGCATGAAATGCTAAATTAGCAAATTAAACATCACATCTTCTTCTTTTATAAGCTATTGACTTCATTAATAACCTAAAATACATTTTTATTTTTGTCCTTTACTAGAGTTCCAAAGAGGAAAAACATTCACTTTCCAAAAAATGGCATCTGAAACTTTTTTGGCCAATCTGTGTATTAAATCCAGGTTTACTTCACCTGAGGACAAGGCTGTTCATGGAGTTTCACACACACACAAACACACACACACACACACACACACACACACACACACACACACACACATACTCACAGCTCCTACCCTCATTTGTAACATTTGAGTATATGGTGCTACTTAAAAATTTTCTATAAACTATATCTGCCTGTCTGCCTGCCTGCCTGCCTGCCTGTCTGCTTGCCTGTCCATCCATCCATCCATCCATCCATCCATCCATCCATCCATCCATCCATTGAGTATAAATCATAGTTCTTTCACCCACAAAGCAGCATTTTTAACTGTTTTCAGAAACTGTCTTGGCCTCCTGAGGCTCTCTCCTCCTGACTCTACAGAGTTTGAGCTTCTGCTCTCATCTTTAGTCTTATCCTCTCTGTCTGTGTCTCTGTCTCTGTCTCTCTCCTCTCTCTCTCTCTCTCTCTCTCTCTCTCTCTCTCTCTCTCACACACACACACACACACACACACAAGCTCTTGCATCATGGGCACATACAAAACAACTAGTACTTTGGAGTAAAGCAACTATGTAAAAAACAGGGATGACAAGGTCAATTATACAGAAAAGTGTATTTTGTCTTATAAGTCAGATTAGCTTGTTTGCTTAATTTTAAAAACACATCAAAAAAGTTAATTTTGAGATTTCAGAATATGTTTACTGAGATATAAAACTTGCTTTAAAATAGACATATATCTTTAAAGTTTATTTAAAACACATACACATAACACGTATATGTGTATGCCTTTTCCCATGTGCTGCTTTCTAAGCAGCCCCTCCCCAGCTAATAACCAGCAGTCATTGTGTTTGCTTTTGCTTATGTATGTAGTCACACACTTACAGTGTGTTAGCAACTGTTAGTCAACGATTGCTATTTACTGTCACTTTCCTTCTGTTTTATAAGTGAGAAAGTAAGCTAGGTTAAATAACTTCTGTTAATAACTCTGATGGCAGGCAGCAAAGCTGGAGTCAGGCTGCAGTCAGTACACTGCACACTGTGATAGACTTTGTGATTATACTGTTAGTAGTGCCAAGAGCGTCTTCCTTATTGATTCCAGAAAGAAAAACCACATATTCTAATATGTACCTGTATATCTGCAATCTTTCTCTGACAGTCTGCCTATCTGAATATTCATAAACAGAAATGTAATTTTGAAGTGCAATATTTCATAGTAGAAATATAAATCACTGATTTCATTTCTAGAACAGCATCGAGTGAAAAGAAATTAAATTATTTAAACAGCTTTAGCTATTTCTTCAAAAAAAAAAAAAAACCAACAACTGGGTGGGGGGGTAGTGTGTTGAGTGGTGGATTGTATAAGTAATTCCAGCTCCCATAGATTGATCTAGGAGACTTTCAAGTTTAATGGTGGTCTGGGCTATGTAGTGAGACTATTGTCTCAGAATAAATTAGCAGCTTCATTTTTAAAGGTTGCGGCATGGTGGTTATGTGTCCTGCTTTTTCACACCGTGCTGGACAGAATTACTCACGTGTCATATCTTCTTCCTTTCCTAGTACTTTCTAAGTAGGGTGGCCTTGTACTCAATGACACATGAGTGAGGCTATCATTATAGGATTTGAATGTAGAAGAGGGGCAGGTATTATCTTTGCCAAGAGCGTAATTCAAAACATAAGCTTGTGGTATTTTTGCTAATTTCTTCAACACAGTAAAGTATACATTACTAACTCTTACATGTGTATATCCAGTCCCTCATAGATACAGCTAGAGAACACGGATGGAGCATCCCTGTTCTTCTGGGACATGTGACTCACAGTCAGTCTGCAGTGTTAGCCACTAGGAAACCCTTTGCAGAACTCCAGAGCTCGCCTTTCGTATTTGCCGCCTACCATAAGCATTAGCTTAGAGCTGGACAGACAATGGCTTTCAGCTGCACTGATGTAAAAACAAATACTGCTAGATTTCAAGTTGTGATAAGCTACAACTTTCTGCAGAGACGTTACATTTCTAATAGAGGTTATTACAATTCATTTTTTGTTAATTTATGATCCTGTGAGTTAGTTCTGAAAAATAAAGTCCGGGATGGCGGTGGGATCGATAAAACCGAGACCTTAAATTATATTGTTAATTTCACCTTGTTTTGAATTTATGGATCTGATTAAGAATAAGAATGTAATTAAGATTCCATATTATAGAGTATATCAACTATTAAGTGTATACTGATAAGTGTGGGATATATTAGTCACAACCAACTTATCAGGGATAATAATGAATTGGTCACTGAAACTTCCTGTCTATGAATGTCACTGAAATATTTGACTGTTAAATAGAAGCTTTATCAAGTATTTATGCCGGTGTCATTAATTTAAATTAACTGTAACATTTGCCCACTGACTTACAATTTTTATTTTGGAGATAAGTTACTATCTATTATAATGAAAAATATCTCATATTTTTACTTCATTTGTCAAATGTAGTTCATGTGATGGGAGTTGTGAAGAGGTTGCCTGCTGTGTTCTCTAAACCTGTTTTAATCCTGTATGGATTCTTTTTTTTTTTTTTTTAGGGATTTTTTTTCTTAGTTTTTGTGCTTAAATTCTGAAACATGCATTTTGAGTCTTGTTTGTTTCTTTTAAAAACAGTTTTGATGTTGTATTTGCTGGCGGGCCTGAAGAAGTTCTTAAAAAGTTCCAAAAGACCAATCATAAAATCGTCTTTGCAGCGGATGGGCTGTTGTGGCCAGATAAGCGGCTGGCAGACAAGTACCCTGTTGTGCACATTGGGAAACGCTACCTGAATTCTGGAGGTATGAACAGTGTTGCTATAGTGTACAGAAGTGTTGTATTCCCCACCTGAACCACCACAGATTAAGAGTGATCACATACACTTCTTAAAGATAAGAGAAAAATTGACCTTGGAGACATTATAGAATATGTTCCCCTTGAGCTGAGATAAATGTAAGCACACAGATAGAAGGCATGGCCTCCTAGATGGAGAACCTGTGTTCTGTGTGAGTGAATAGCTTTAGGTTAGGTTGTATTTTGTATTCAATTATTTTTTTTTTCCTGAAAATGGCATGTATCCTGTGGTACACATTCATCTGGATAGCAAAAAAGCCACTGATGGAAATTTCAGAGGGCCTCACGGTGCTGTGGAGATGACAGATATTAGCATATCAGTGCTGTTGGCAGTGATCTAATACAGAGAAGCCCTCAGAGATAGAGGAGGAAGCATCTACCTGCAGCCAAGATTGTCAGGGAGAAGGTGGAGACCATGAGTGTGTGCAGTCAATGTGTGCTTTCAGAAACAATCTGTGAGAGGCATTCAAAGGACATGAGTTAGGACCTAGTGAGAATGGATCATTTATTTTTAAAACACGTCAGTAGAAAAAAATACATTAAGAATGTATATGAATGTAATTTTATTTCACTTATTTCAGGATAGTTGAACTTAGAAGAAGGATAAGAAAATAATTTTTATAAGACAATATTATAAGTCGTTAAAAATCTTACTAATTTTTAATTTTAGAACATTACTCATAGTAATCGAGCATACATTGTCAGGCTGGAGATGTTCTCTGTGTGAATGCTCTCACCCACTGTTTCCCCAGCGCGCAGCACCAACATCAGATCAGCTTAGCTCACACGACTGTAACTCCAGGTCAGGGGGATCTGAACAGTTCGCACCCGTCTTCTGGCCAGTGTGAGCACCTGCACACACTGCCCGCATACAAACAGTCAGACTAGCAAACATTAAATAAGTCTTTTATAAGCCGTTGTCTCTGTGTGGTGACTCTTGCCTGTCAGTGAAGCAGAGCCGCTGACTGCATGTCTGAAGCTCAAGGGAAGAAGACTCAGAAAATGATCCTGTCATCTCCGGTCTTTATCCATACATGCCATTGGCAGATTCAGTACATAGGCTCGAAGGCCAAGGGGAACACTCCAATTTTAGAATTCCCTTTTCCAGACAATGACATATAAAAGCTAGCCAGAAAAGCAGTCTAGCAGGCACAGTAAGACTGGTTCAAGTAATGGAAAAAATTCCCCACATTCCCTAGATAGAAAACTTCTCCATGATTTTTGTAGTTAGTGACAGCCTACATTCTTTGCCTACACTGGAATCTTGGCACAGCAGGAGACGTTTCCTTCATTCAGAAGCAGTGGCTCCTTTTCTTTTCAGTGGGTGCAAGGAGAATGATTTCCAAGGTCCAGGGCAATGCCATCTTATCCTGCTCCTTCCTAGTTAGCCATCCCTTAGCAACCTTTTAAGGTTAGTTCCTATGTGTCACTTAACTTCAGGAATGAAATGCATTCAAAGCATCATTGGTTATCTTGCTTTGTATTATAGTTGGTATCATCTCTCCGTTAAAGCATACCTACTGATACGTTAGACCTCATGACTTTCCAACGTTGTCAGCTGTCCAACGGCACCAACATTGACTTGTGGACGTGCATTGAGGTCTTAGAATCCTGAGCTCTCTGCTGTGTTTTTGTGCATTGCAGGCTTTATTGGCTATGCCCCGTACATTAACCGTCTGGTCCAGCAGTGGAATCTGCAGGATAATGATGATGACCAGCTCTTTTACACTAAAATTTACATCGACCCACTGAAGAGGGTGAGCAACTGCTTGCGATTTCTCATTTGCTGTTCTGGCTGCTTTGATTTTTTTTTTTATATTGTCCTCAACCCAGTGGTCAGAGAAACAAAGGATTTTGGAAGCTGAATTGCAAACTATGTTTGTCCCATCACAGTTAGAAATGTACAAGTCAGTGTAACCAGCATGGAGGGGTGCCCTTGCTCTCTCGCCTTCTCTGCCTTGGGTATGAGAATTCTCTGTCTCTATCTCTCAGTGGTCAAGTCAGAAGCCTTGTCTAACCAGGGTTCATCAGAGAGGAAAATAATAGCTGTAAGACCCTGTTATTTGCTGTATTTTTGTGGAAGAACTCATGGAACAACTAGAAAATTCAGGGCCGACATCTACCATTGTGTCTGCCACCCACTGTAGCCTCATTGTCAGGCCTTTAAATATCAGAATGAGGTTAAGGCGGTAACGTTTCTGAGACTGGAGACCAAAGACAATGCCAGAAAATTATGCCAAATTTGGAGCACATGGCTATTATTAAGACTGTTTTTTGCAATAACCAAGGAATCTATCTATCTATCTATCTATCTATCTATCTATCTATCTATCTATCTATCTATCTAGTCTATCTATCTGTGTTTGAGTACTGTCTGTCTGTCTGTCTCTCTGTCTCTCTGTTCATTTTCCTGTAAGGTCCTGTGTAGCCCAGACTTTCCTTGAACTACTTATCCTCCTGTTTCTGTCTCTGGTGTGCTATAATTTATAATTATATACAGCTGTGACTGGCAATACTTTGATAACTTTGAAATGGCATATGGATAAGTTCACTTCAAAGACAATTTTTGATTTGAAAAATGACATACATCAAACTAGAATGGACAGCTCTGTGAGACTTGTCCCTTTGAGTCTGTGGGTGTCTCACCACTGTCCAGGAGCTGGTGTTGTAGATACAGTGTGGTGGACAGGGTCCTATGAAGATAAATTTCAGTAGCTTTTATAGCCAGCAGGAAGGCTAAGAATGTTGGCAAAGGGGCTAAACAGATGTCTCAGTGGGTAAAACACTGGCTGTGACAGCCTGAAGACCAAGTTGGGATCCTGAATATCACATAAATTCTAAGCAGACTCACCTGTAATCCCAGTGCTGAGAAGCAAGCTGGCTGTCACTAGGGCAAGTGGGATAGCCAAATAAGCTCATTTGGTGAGCTCCACATTCAAGTGAGAAGCCCTGCCTTTCTCCATAGACAGTCGAGAGCAGTAGAGAAAGATAGTCAGTGTAGACCTCTGGCTTCTACATACATGTGTGCTCACATACAGGCTGACACACACACATCAAAAAACACGGAGAAAAAAAGAGTGCTGTGGAATGTATGTAGATTGTGGAATGAATTAATCATGAATTTCCAGAAATTATGAACTGAGATTCTAGAGAGGCAGAGACAGTGTCTTATTTCTTAATTAAAATACTATAGTTGTCACAAACAGAATAATTAAAAGTAGTAGAGGGCCTAATGACATAGGTGTTTTGTCTTTGTGTTTATGTTTTCCTTCTAGAATACTAAGGAGGGAGGATTATGGGCTGTAACAGTGGCATTCTCCTTTTTGCTTGTCACTGCTCCATTCCTAGCCTGGAGTGCATAGTTTCCCTGTTTGCTGTATAGCCTAGATGACTGGTGAATCCCAGTCTTTACAGGCATACTCTAGGCAGATAAAATTCAGGAGCGTTTACAAAGAAAGCCATTGGAATTCATGGGCTGTCCTTAGTGAGCCTTTCTGGAAGGGTCAGCAAGTGCATTTGCATTTCTTTGACAAAATATCAAGTGACTGCACATTACACATGAATAAAATTTTGTGCTTCTCAAATACACAGGCCATACTAAAAATCCTGGGTACTGTTACGACTCAGTCTGCCAAATGCTTTATAGAAAATGTTCGTAAAATTGATTTAAGCTTTAAGTCAGAGTAAAAGCAAATGTAATTTGAAAAAAAAATTTAAATAATATGAGATAACGTTTTGTGGATTTCCTGTGCACTGTAAATATAATTTTAATTTTTCTTGAATTGGGAGTCCTGCACACTGTCACCAGGGACACAAGACCCATGTGAGTGCAAGTGTCAAGTGTGCAGGGGCATCTGTCTCAGACATCTGAATATTTTCATAATACATTGAATAAGTATTTTAAGTTGCAAATCCCCTCAAAGATACATATATCAATATGACTGCACTGTTGGATATTTCTGTTGTAATTTTCAGTGTTTTCCTATTTCCCTATTTTTTTTTTTTTTTAGGAAGCTTTTAACATCACACTGGATCACAAATGCAAAATTTTCCAGGCCTTGAATGGAGCTACAGGTACAGATGCCTGTGCTACCGTCTCGTATATGTGAATGCCCATTTTCAGCATTCTTTCCTGCATTAGACCATTCAGTGGTAGAGCCAAGGTAGCAGTGCTTAAAATGTTCAAAACATCGGGTACTGAATTCAACCCCACGTGTTTCCACATAGTCCAGAAAAATTCTTCCCTGAGTGAAAAAGTTAAGTCTATCACTTAGATGGGAGGGGCAGCTGTGAGTTAATTATGCCCCAACAACACACTGTTTACGTCAAGTTCTTTGGATCCTGAGTCCCCTGGAAGGGTTAGCAGTCCTCTAGTAAATTGAAGGTCAATAGGTAAAATCTATGAATGGATTGCAGAAGAGTGAGAGGAAATCTGAACACCTGTACACTTGTGAGCATACACAGAGTATGCACATACCTGCACATTTAGGAGCACACTCCACAGAGCACCTGTGCTCACAGCACTTATGTGAGTATATTACCATAGTGTGTGTGCATGCACACACACCTACACGTCTGTGAAAACCCTCTCAGGGTGCATGTAACACCTGCACCCTTATGACTCTATGCACAAGGTATAGAACACCTCCACATGTGTGTATACTCACAGAAACCAAGTGTGTATACTAGTACATATATGAGTATACTTTACACAGAGCATATGAGCACACATGTACACTTGTACACAAACACATGTTTGTGTACTTACTTGAGAGTGCATTACAGCATGCTTGTGCACACTTGTGGCAAACCATACAGAGCATATGCACATGCATATATATAGCATCTGTGTATACCTGTGCATTTGTCAGTACTTGCTTATACAACTTGCAGATACATCTGCACATTTGTGTGTGCACACAACTGTATACTTGTGGCTACTCAAACAGTACTTGTGCACACACTTTTCATGCCTGTGAATACACACACAGAACGTGTGCATACATGCATATTGGAGTACATCTGTACAAATCCTGCACATGTACATACTTGTGAGCATCCTTGATTTGTGTACTGAAAGTCAAAATATTTTATCTGTGAATGCATTATCATTTTAAAAATTAAGAGTGTGCTAGAATTCAGTGTAGTTCACAGTGCTGTTAATACAGTGCCTAGGTTCTTGGGATAGAAAGTGTGTAGTGTTTAGAACTGTGAGGAGAGAAACCTGAAGTACAAACACAATGCCTCTCATGTCCCTTATGTCTTTCGGGACCATCACAGAAGGTCAGCTGAGAAATGAATACCAGATCAGGTGCCCAGTCAGCTGTTGAGTCTTGCTTATACCTGGGATCACACACTCACCACACACACACATTTCTTGCTGTTTCTAGAACAGCCCTTCAAGGCCAGTCTGGGTCCACTACAGGAGGATAACTTGTGACAGTGCGCTGGCATCACACTGCTAGGAACCAGGTCAGGGACCAGTGAAGCACCCTCTACCACTTTACCCCCCAGCTTAGTGACAAGGCATTTGGTTGGGAGCCAGCTTTGGTTTGCTAACTATGGACTTGGAGAAGATAGTTTCTATGCATTAAAAGATGGAATAGAAACCCATAGTCCTATATATGTTTGAAGTTGACAAAACCCTTTCTCTTTTTAACCCAGATGAAGTTGTTTTAAAGTTTGAAAATGGTAAAAGCAGAGTGAAGAATACATTTTATGAAACGCTGCCAGTGGCTATTAATGGAAACGGGCCCAGCAAGGTGAGTACCCGGACCCTCAGTTCACTGTCTGGTTCTCAGTGTTGGGCTATGGAGAAATACACGAGGGTCATCATCTGTTAAAGTGTGTGTGAGAAACTTTAGTGTGGACAATTTATTTACATTGTCTTTATGAAATGTAGCATCTGGTTTACAATAAACAGCATTTTAATTTTCTCTTAGCAAGATTATGACCTTGTATTCTATAGGTAGATACTTCACTTTAGTAGTCATTTTTTCTTTAGGAAGACTAAAGGCCAGAAGACAGGAGAGCAAACCTTATTCCCCAAATTGTTCAGATACCTTAGAATAATCACCTGTTTTGCACATGAAAAGAAGTAATTTCTTCAATTCTCCAGATTTATAAGAAGATGACCTTAATTCATGCCCCCAAATCATAACGTGTAGCCACTGTGACCCTCAAGAATAGCTAGATATGGTGCAGGATATGTCCTCGGCAAGTGCACATGACATCATCCTTGGAAGTGCTTTGAAGAGGAGTCAGGAAAGTGCTAGATCCAGTGCCCAGGAGTACAGGACAGCCTCGCCCTGTAAGTGGCTTTCCACACTCTCCACGGCAGCCAGCAGAAATGTCTCCAGTTATGAGGAAAACAGATGCCCCGGTGTGTGGGAATTGGGAGGAGGTGGATAGACTGCCATGGGATGACAAACAATGAGACATTTCCCATCAGAAGGACTGTTTCTCAATATCTTAACACTCTGGAAACAAAGGGCAGAAGGTGGAAAGTTACAAGATAAATTTTAATTCTGAAAACAGAAAGCACAAATGCCCCTTTGTGCTTTACCCCTTGGAACTAGTGACCATTTTCTTATTCATACCGGGGATCTAGTAGATGAATTCATGGCATAGATATTAAATTTTTATGTTACTTCTAAATTGTCAGTCATATGTTGTGAGGATTTTATAATGTGTCCAATTTTATATTTCCTACTTTGCAGTTTTCATGTCCTTTAAAAGTAACATGTATTAAGGTGTCCATTTTTATATAAGCATGTATTATTTTAATAGTCACTTTTAGTATTTTGACAATCAGAAGTACTTTCTGTGTCTGCTACTGTTATGCATTTAAAATGTTGCCACTGCCTCGTAGACCAAGCTAGCTTTGAACTCAGAGGTCCATCTGCTTCTGCCTCTGACTTCTGAGATACCAGAAGATATCATCCAAAGCAAATGGCCGTGGGTGCTTGTCCCTTGTCTTAGGTTTGCAGAGTCTCAGTGTAGTAGAATCAATACATCTTAGAGTCACAAAGGCTTTCCTGTCTTAATGCAGAGCTAAGTGGTTTCAGCAGCCTCTGATTGAAATTTTCAGTGCAGTGGACATATGTGGACAGAGCTGTGGAAGGGCTCTGGTGAGGTAGCCAGGTCAGCTCCTTCTGTGCTGTGGTTTAGAGCCAGGAGAAGCTGGAAAGAAAAAAATCTCCTGGGTACTTCCCTTATGTCTTTACACTTCTATCTTTAATACACGTGACATTCTTTTGATGATCTTACTTATGCCATGATTTTAAAAGATGATTAAATAATAATAGTGGGGATTTGAGGAGTGTTCTCACTGTAATAATATTAGGTTATAGCAGACACTGTGTGGTATCAAGACTGCAAAACATGTAGTGATTTTGATCCTTGTACATCTAGAGAATATCTTCTGCAATGTCCCAATTTCAGAGAGTTCCTAGATATGTTTAGGGCTCAAAGGGAATTATACTCTGCTTGCTTCTTGTGCCATTTTCCAGTTAATCTCAGTCAGTACTTAGAAGGGAGGGGCCTATTTCAGGGAAGAGGAGGCACTTTGTCAGATGGGTACGCAGCCTGTACTTTAGCACATCTGTGCTCTGAGCAGCAAGCCAAAGCCTGGCTGATAGATATGTCTCCAGAAATTGCTTAATGTCCTGTGGTGATGAAGTTTCCTCAGTATTTGTTTTGTGTGATGTGTGGGGGAGAGATCACATTACTCCTGCCCCATTTTCTGCTTGTGTCATGCTGGACATTTAAATACATTTACTAAATTACTAACACATGGTCTATGGTGGTTGGTCTCTAATGTCTGATTTGCTCCTTTTAACACTTTTCTGTTTGGCATATTTTTGCAATAGTCATTTTTATTACTATTCCTTCCATCAAATTATATCAAGTAGTACAACTTCCATGTTTTATAGCAACACAGACATTTCTAGACACAGGTTGCAGCAGGTAGTGATTCATTGTCTGAAGAAAGCTTTTGCTGCTGTTGATAATGTTAGTGTGTTTCTGGGGATATACCAGGTAGAAACAGAATTCCAGGTACAGACAGAATGCTGTGGAGCTATGAATATTGAGTGAGAACACTGTTGATGGTAAGGACTTCTGCTCATCAGGTTTTTTTTGCATTTACTAGATTCTCCTGAATTACTTTGGAAACTATGTTCCAAACGCATGGACACAGGAAAATGGCTGTGCACTTTGTGACATTGACACAATTGACTTGTCTACAGTCAATGTAAGTGGGATTTATTTGTATGAACTTACATTGAAATTTCCATTGTCATAAAATACAGTGACTCAGGAAAAAGGCAAATTGTTGTATACTGTCCATTGACTATTACTAATGGATTTATACTGTAAAAGGACGGTGACTGAGAAAGTCTTATTAGCTTGTCTTTGAATTGTTTTGAAACCACTAACAGCTAAAAGTTGGGGGAATTGAGCATTTACAGCATGCCTAGGAGGTAAAGCAACACATGGTGAAAATAAAGTCCCTGAGGACTTGTGTGACAACAGTTCCTGGGGAACAGCCCCCCCCCACAGCACACTGGAATTCCTAAAATGAATGCTTCATTTCTCATTGCTGCCTGAAGGGAGGAGAAAAAGTAAATTGTCCACATTTAGTAACTTCTGAATAGAGCTCTATGTCATTTGAAAGTAAGGATTTTCTGGCCAGACTTTCAAGCAACAAACTAAATGTTTCCTATCTGAAAAGCGAGCCAGAACACTTCTGAATGAATCCGCACCACAGAGATGTTTAAACGTTTGTCTTGATGTTTTTTGCAGAAAATGGTGTTGTCCTCTGGAAAGAGAATCAATTCCTTCTGTTTGGATTTTCCTTTCTAATATAAACTTTCTGGTTGAAGGATAAAATGTTGGTGTTGAGTTTTTTTTTTTTTAATTCAACATATAAACAATGTTTTTTGTATATAAATAATTTCGTTCTTAACTGTGCTTGACTTATAACTTAATAAAATGTGCTAGAAAAGGAAAACAACTCATTCCTAAATATAATAAAAGTCTGTAGTCTCTAAATGTAGGGATCATTCAATAGGGACATAGAAATTAAATATTTGTAGGAGTTAAGGTTCCAGATTCAGCATATGTTAAGATGTGGCACATTATTTATTGGGTAAAATTGAATTTCTGTTATATTTTAACTCATGCTTTGTTTGGGCATGTGTTTGTGTGCATGCTCTTATGTGCATATACAGAGGTCAGAGGACAGCTTGCAAGAGTTTGTTCTCCCTTTTTTTTGTTTGTTTGTTTTGTTTTGTTTTGTTTTGTTTTTGGAGACAGGGTCTTTCTGTGTAGCCCTGGCTGTCCTGGAACTCACTCTGTAGACCAGGCTGGCCTCGAACTCAGAAATCCACCTGCCTCTGTCTCCCAAGTGCCGGGATTAAAGGTGTGCGCCACCATGCCCAGCTGTTCTCTCCCTTTATTATGAGTCCTATGGGTCATAAATACATTTACTACCTTTACTACTTGGGTCTTAGTGGCACTGTATGTGCATATTTTAGATACTTTTAGTGTTTGATAGATGCCTAACTATTGTTGCTACTGTTTTAAAATAATTAAAATAAGAACATTTAATGGCGCAAAGTTATTCCTGAGTTCCATCTTGCTTTTGTATAAGCTGGGATGGTTAATAATGTCTAAGGCATGAGAACATTGAGTGAAACCTGTAAAAGCCTGAGCTACACTCAGCTCACCTCCTCCACTGAGCTGGAAGCTCCTAGAGGCTGGCTGTGCTGCTTCCAGGGTTTTTCTCTTACTTACAGTCTTGTAATCAGTGTTTGAAGTGATCAATAAAGCCCAGAGCACAGGCTCACATTCCTGCAAACATGTTCACATATTCAGATAATGGAGGAATGTGAGTGAAGAGATAAGGAGAGCCAAGTCAGCACTTCCCATGTGTGGGACTCAAGGTCTGGCTCAGGGGTATGGAGCTTGTTCAGCAAGTTTGGGCTTCAGGAAGATGTCTCGTAGCTCTGGCTTTAGCTTGGTTGAATAGTAGTTGGGTTGTGTGTATATTTTTCCTCCTTATTTGTAGCCTTTTTAAACCAGGAGCTTCTATTCCCTTTGGTAAAAGCATCACAAAGACTGCCATGGTCAATGTGTATTCCAGGCAGTTGCATAAAGAAGGAAACTACACCTACATATGCTTAAAGTAGATTTAAGAAAATGCATAAAATATTTTCATTATAATAAAATATTAGTGAAAGTAGTATATATAAAATAATGTGAAAAAAGGAGTAAAAACAAACGAGCCTATTGGTAAGACAAGATTATTCATCTCCATCCCTCCCCCTTCCTCCTTTTTCCTTCCTCCCCATTTCTTCTTTCTCCTGGTCTAGGGATGACTAGGCCCTCTACCAGTAAGCAACACCCCTGGCCTGAGACTTAGAGAATTTTTCAAAACAGTTTAGCTCTGAAGACATTTTTGAGAACAGTCTTGAAGGAAGTGGATCACAAGAGTAGGCTGTAGCCCACATTCATGCGATGAATAGGATAAAAACTTTCAGGAACATGATATAATTTGATCAAGTCACCTTGATTGGCTTCATGAAATTAACTTGCAATGTTAGAGGACATCGGCGGTTGATGCAAGCTTGGTGATCATGCTTACATGAAAGTCTAGTGTGTTATTGTTGTAGTTGTTGTTTGTTTGTGGTTTTCCCCCACTGGGGTACTGCTTAAGATTTGTGTAGAATTTAGTCGTACTGATTATAATTTGCTTTTGTATTTGCTATAACATGTAGGTACATCCAAAGGTAACACTAGGCATTTTTATTGAACAACCAACCCCCTTTCTACCTCGATTCCTGAACTTATTGTTAACACTGGATTATCCCAAAGAAGCACTTCGACTCTTTATTCATAATAAAGTAAGTATTTCACTCTGAGTGTTGTGGCTGAGAATTCTTTTGAAGTGACTTCCCTTGCATGTAAAACCAAGTGGAAGATTTTACTTGCATTCTTCCTTAAGAATTGAAAATTAAATCTAATATTAGGCTGAGCAGCGTGAAATTGACACTTTCTGTAGATCAAAATGCCTGAGTATTATTAGTCCTTTTTATATAGCATGTCTGGGAAGGGTGTGTGGAAGAGCTGTGTTCCTTTCCATTAGAGAGGGTTTGGGGCTTTCTTTTCAATGGGTTTCTGGCCATTGATGATTTTCTAGCAATAATACCATAACATCACAACTAAAACTAGAGAGAGCACTACTTCCATCTATCTCAAAGTGGCATGTGCTCCACCAGAGGAATTTGGTATTTTTATTTCTAGCAAGACATGAAGCATGATGCTATTTTATAATAGAGGATTTTTTGTTGTTGTTTATTTTTTGTTTTGTTTTTGTTAACTATTGTCTTTTGAATGTCTCAGAATCCTTTTTTTTTTTTTTTTGGAACTATTTTAAAATTTCAGAAACCAATCTTTAGTAATTTCAAAGAGTACATATCAGACATTTGCTATCCAAAATTAATCATAATATAAATACTTAAACCCTTTTTACTTTCAAGGTATTACACTTTTTGTTTACATTTTACCTGCTTTCAGGTAGCCTTAAAGTCCTTAACGTTTCTGTTTTGTCATTCTGTTTAAGGTTGTGTCATGCAGCCTCAGGTGACAACTGACCTTTCTGTGTTGTGACTGCACTTTTGAGAAGGCAGGGTAGGATGTGCTACATAAAAATTTCCTCACAGTCTGGTGCTAGAGAGCGAATCCACCTGAACTTCAATTTGGCTGAATCATGCTAAATTGATGGTTACACCACAGAAGGGCTGTCAATATGAATATGTTGAACAGTCTTCGTTTCACTAAAGACAATCCTGTGTATCATTATTAATTTCTGTCTTTGCCTTCAGAGATTATTGTTATATTTTATTTTGCACAATGAGACTTTATTTTCATAACATTAATATCTATTATATTTAATAGACCCTCTTTTCTAGATTTTTATGGCAAATGTATAATAAGATTCTTAAACAGCAAGATTTTTTTTCTCTCTTCAGTTCAAATTCTCTTGAATGATTAGAATTCAAGTAGTATTGCAGGACTTAACCAAAGAGCAGATACTGAAATATTTTTGAAGCCACTTCTCTTTTTGGATATTGATGCAAACCAATTTTATGTTTGGTGTGTGTGTGTGTGTCTGTGTGTGTCTGTGTGTGTGTGTGTCTGTGTGTGTTCGTGTGTTCTAAGTGACAGTTAAGTGCATTTTCTGTAATTGAACAACTGTGAATCAAATAATTCATGCTTCCAATGTAATGCATTGTCTTTATGTATAAAACATGATTGTTTTCTATTTAAAATCTGTTACAGGAAGTTTATCATGAAAAGGACATCAAAGTGTTTGTTGATAAGGCTAAGCATGACATCAGCTCTATAAAAATAGTAGGACCAGAGGAGAACCTAAGCCAAGCGGAAGCCAGGAACATGGGCATGTATGTCTGAACGATGTATGCTGAATAGTATTCTAATAGATGAACTTTATGAAAAAGATTCTCAAAATAATTTTATTAAGCTTACAGGGCAGCTGCTTGCTGTGGGGCCATGATCTGGCCATAGGAATCAGTTCTGCATGTCTGTGGGACAGCTGTAGAAGTTTCTTGTATTTTTTTTCTTTAAGCTGAGTCAAATATTTAACCAGTTCATGAGTTGAACTTCAGATAAAGATAGAAGCAAAACAACAGATAAATGAATATTACAGTTTCAATAGTGAATGACTTACTTTTAAACTCACCATTAGAAGGCCCTGTCTATAGTGAAGCTCCTGTGGGGAATACAGGTGCTCCTACTTGACATGGCTAAAACTGTATACTCTGAAGAGCATTTGAAGCCTTTTAATATTTCTAATAGAATCCATGTAAAACTATGCTCATAGAGAAGTCATGGCTTAAGAGAATGCCAGGCTGATACTCCAGACTGCATTTTGAAAGCTGCTTGTAAAAGGGCAAACATACCATGCCTTCTTATCGGGAGACATTCTTCTCCGTTGCTGACTCTCATGCCTTTTGCTGTGCCAACTCTAGCTCATAGCTAGGGATTCTGCTTGGGATGGGCTCTTAGTACAGTCGGAAGTGCCTGTACCCCTAACTCAATTATTAGACAATCCCTTGAGTTCCCGTTCAGGACTTACTCACTCTGATGGTTTGAATAACTGCTGTAAGTCTTCATATCAACTGTCCTGCTTGTCATTTACTTTGAAAAACCTACTTAAGAGCAGAAAATAGCCAGTGGGGCCAACACTGGAAAGATGAAGCAGGCAAAAGAATCCTAAGTGCACAAGCCATAACATGTGGAAGAATTCACAAGTCATCATAGGATCAGTAGTAACTAAATTCTTGGTATTTCTGCTGATAACACTGCAGGCTCTCTTGGGAAAAGACACCAACCACTACCTCCAGTGAGCAGACAGGAGATACATGTCTTAAAAAACATCCTATGCAATGATGTATTAAATATTAATACTTAAGGCATCTTTAACTTCATCTCCATAATTCCTCTGAAATTACAATTGTTGGTTGCTAGGTTGTAGTACAGTGGTCTGAACATGTATAAGGCTGGAATTAATCTCCATCAACATACACGTACATACAATAGAACAACAACAACAACAACAACAAAAAAAACCTAAACTACTAAAAAAATCTGAATTTTTACTATTTCATTTTGTGTATCTATGTGTTTACAGGTAAAAAGTAATTTCAAATGTAAATAAATTGGATAAGTTATTTTTTCCCTTTCAGAAAGCATTTACAAGGTTCACACAGTTAAGATGTTTTGTATGCATGTTGTATCTGTGTGTATAAGTGTATGCACCTATCGTGTGCAGAAGCCAGAGCAGGACATCAGATAATCCTTATTTATCCTTATTCCCTTAAGACATTGTCTCTCACTTCTCTAGAAGCAGACTAGAAGCCAGCCAGTCCCAGCCACCCCTTCTGTCTATGTCCCTGTAGTTGTGGGCTGCAGGCTTGAGTGTTGGACCATGCTCAGTGTTTTACATGGATTTGGGGCATAAGTTCTTATGCTGGCACAGCAAGAACTATGATCCACTGAGCCATCCCTATGGCTCCTATATGTTTTTATGCCTTAAAATACATAGTGACTTAAAATTCACTTTCCCTTGGTCTAAGATGGTGGTGATGTATACTCATGCATTAACGAATTAGGGACTTTCAGTATCAAGCAGTGTTGTTTGGAAAATAATGTCAGAGCATCTCTACTTATGTTTGCTTTATGCTAATATTTCCAAACAAGAATTTTTATCGAACGCTTATTTTATTTTCCTTTTCAACATCAGGGATTTCTGCCGTCAGGATGAAAAGTGTGATTTCTACTTTAGTGTGGATGCAGATGTTGTTTTGACAAACCCAAGAACTTTAAAAATTTTGATTGAACAAAACAGGTATGAAGATTTAACATGAATTCATTAGTCGTAGGTAATTTCCCACATCTGTGTAGGCATACTAGCTAACTGTAATAAATCGAGGTAAGTCACATTGAACTTTCTTCTGTACTTTGTAAGCTCTCTGTACTAAACATTCCATTAGCAGTCGTTGAGCCAAAAGTGTTTAATAGTATTTACAGTCAAAAAGTGGTTGTTTAAAGGCATTTGGTCTATTTTTATAAAAGCAACATTTAATTATGTTATTAAGATATGCAATACTAGTAAATTTTCTAATTTTTATCATTTATGGATATTTTCAATGTAGGCTTTCTTAAAGCCCATCAGTTATTCCATAGAGTTGTAGTTCTAAAATCTGAATTTTCTAATACTCCGATCACTCCACAGCACACTGTAGTTGCATTTCCTGTTGTACTGATTGTTGCTGACTCAAAGTGAAATGGAATAAAGCCATTGTGGATACAAGGGTCTTAATCCTACCTGTTATAATACAGCCACTACTGAGTCTGTTGCTATTTATTCTCTGGTCCTCATGGCGCACATTTGTGTATTAATAATTGTTTCTCACAATAAAACTGAAATGTCAACATGACTTGACTGTGTTACACAAGTACATAGGGAGTCTGCTATGCTGCATCAACCCATCCTATATATGGAGACATGCTGCATAACATGACTCAGCACATGTAGTCATAACCTGAGTCAACACAAGTCAAGGTTGGAATTTAAGTTGTCATATCAACAGTCAAGAGCAGAGAGTATAATTGCTCTTAGATAATTTGCTGCTTGTTCTCAGCTAGTTTTTCTCTTGTTATTACCCAGGGTTCCCTGTGTAGGGAATGGTACTGCCCATAATAGACTGAGTCATCGCACCTCAGTTAACAAATAAAACATTATGAGATGCCCATTGGCCAACCTGATCTAGAAATTTTTTTTTTTTAATTTCCATTTTAATTTGAGTCAGCAACAATTGGCACAACAGGAGATGTAACTACAGCTCGCTGTGGAATGATCAGATTATTGGAAATGTCTGATTTTAGAACTATAGCTCTATGATTTTTTTTTTCTTTAAGACTCTTCCTTGGTGATGCTAAGTTTTGTTGTGTTGAGAGTTAAAACTAACCAGCACAGATAAGTTAATTTTATGACAGTTTGTGTAGTATAAGTGCTTGGTACTGTGTTTGTCTCAAAGGTACCATTTTCCAAATAGTTATTAAGGCAGAATATTGTCACAGTGTTTTACTGTATTTGCTATGGCTATAACAAAAGGCCAACAACAGAGTAAGCTATAAAGAGTAAGAGTTTATTATTTGACTCTTGTGGACTTGTACACTGGGTGGTTCAGCTTCAGGTGCAGGGACTTCTTCAGGGCTGCCTGCTGCCTCTTAACATTCTTCAGTAAGTTCTGAGGAGAGGAGGGACAAGAGGAAAAGAGTTTTAAGGTCTCCCTGCTTTTATAATCTTCTCTGAAGTTAGGGGCTACAATGAATTGCAGCCCTCTCAAAGTCCCGTGTCTCAGCACCGTCACAGTAGCAATTAAATTTAAACTCTAGCTTCCTAAGGGACTTTGAGTTCCAGGCCAGCATCTCTGTTTTGTTTTCTGAAGTGAAGGCTGACGTATCCATTGCTGCCAGGCCAGCTTACAACTATAACCCAGTTTTAAAAGTCCTAAAATCCTGGAGACAGATGGTAAAGTGATTAGGGTTTGTTTTAGGAACCATGACTCATCAGTGTCTCGGCCCATCTGCGTATATTGTTTTTCATTCAACAAATATTCATTGGCTACCTTAATATTGAAGAGAGTGTTCAGTTTGCCAGTTAAACTAGAATTTAAACACAAGGAAACAATTTAATTTTACTCTCTTCAATGTACCTAACATGTTGTTAAAAAGTTATTTTAGTATTTTGTTAGCATGGTCAATAAATTTTCCATTTTTTTTCTTTTTTAATTAACATAACTGAAAATTTTGTGTATCTATTGAAGAAAAGATGAAGAGACTAATATTTATCTTTGTATTATATATGTGTCTATATGTATGTGTTGTTTGTTATAATACGTTAAATGAACTTCACCATGTTTTTATGTCTTGCAAAATACACAACTCCAATGAATATTTAAAAGTTAATAATTCTGTGGGTTTTCTTTCTCAGGAAGATCATCGCTCCTCTTGTGACACGTCATGGAAAGTTGTGGTCCAATTTCTGGGGAGCACTGAGTCCTGATGGATACTATGCTCGCTCTGAAGATTATGTGGATATTGTTCAGGGGAACAGAGTGTGAGTTGCCTGATGAATCTTTTCATATACAATACAGTGACGATATGATCTTAACTAATATCACTTAAAAAGCATCTTTATCTGTCTTCATTTTGCTTAGGATACGATTAAGAACTTGGAGATCACTTACAGTTACATAAAAACTTGTTTTTAAGATCGAAAGGAATCCACATGATTAAGAGGACAACTTCATTGTTATGTGATAATACTTGTTTGTCATATCGACACATCCAGTGGTAGAGAGGAGTAGAGCTCTTTCCTAAAAGTTGGAAAAGAATTTAGTTTATCTAAGTCATTTAATAGCTCCAATAAAACTTGTCTTTAAAATTTATAAATACAGAAATAATAATGCAGAAAACCAGAACTTCCTGACATTCCCATTTGCATGAGGTGATTTTGTTGGGGCTGGTGGTAGCTTTTAGTTTGTTTTGTCATCCCTGTGTGTAAGAGCTAATGTATACATCAAAAGGCACCACCGGCATTCAATTGTCATCTTTTAGAGGTTTCAAAAAATTACAGACACTGTAGAATACAAATATACAAGTAATATATACTTTCTAAATGATAGCTGACATTTTCTAAAATTAAAAAAAAAATTAGTCTGTCAAACATCAAACGAGTTTTTGTTAAGGAAATGCTAGACAAGAATGTCGCTCTTTTTTTCACCAGATTGTAGGCTAGCATGCCTGAGTCCTAAGTGCCTTGTGTTAATTATCAAACTCATCAGCTCAGTTTATTTATTTTTACTGTGGTTGGATGCACACCCTCAGTCATAGCGTTTACAAAGTCCTGTGGTATAAATACTTCTATAACCTATATGTCTTGGCTCTGATGTCTGCTCTAGGGAGCTATGCCAGCCAAGGCCAGCACAGCTCTGGTTCTGTGTGAGGGCTTTCCCTATCGGAGGTTCACTGTTAAAGAGAAAACATTATGTACTGTAGACTGCTGTGACTTACCTGTAACAACCGTGGCAGGTAACAACAGCTAGATACAACCTAACTGAAAGTCTATCTAGGGATAGTAATTTCTCCTAAACCTCATTAGAATATGTGTATACAAAAATTCATATTTGTTAAACACCATCATTATGCTTTACCAGCCAAATAATTTATTTATACAAAACCTGAACATAAAGCCTTCTTTTTTAAAATGTAAGCATGAAACACGTTTTTTGTATGTGTGGTATTTTTGGAATGTATTTTTTTTTTTTTAACTTTCAGAGGAATCTGGAATGTCCCATACATGGCTAATGTGTACTTAATTCAAGGAAAGACACTCCGATCAGAGATGAATGAAAGGAACTATTTTGTCCGTGATAAATTGGATCCTGATATGGCTCTTTGCCGCAATGCTAGAGATATGGTAAGGTCCACCACTGCGGCTTCCTGCCACGTTCTCATGAGATGCTTGCTTTTCAGTCCGTCTGTCACTGTATTTGGATGCCCTTTTCTCCCCTGTTTGTAAATACTAGCCAATTTTTTTGATTGGATGTTTATAAGGAGGATAGTTTGTGAACATTTGTAACATAGATTTTTAAATGTTAGACTAGGCTTGGTTCATAAGCAGCCTAAAAAGATCAAGGCAGAATTAAGAATGAGCTGTTTCTTTTAAGAATAATGTTTGCTCACATTTGAAAATTTTTAAGTAACATAATGGAGTTTAGTTAATATTAATTTGAATGAAATTTACTTTACACATTTGATAATCACATAATCTTCTTGTGAAATCAGTGACTTTTTTTTTTTTTTTGAGTATACTCTATAATATTAGTGACGGTATACTCTTATGAAGCAGGCTCCCTAGACTATGAAGATAGTATATTTAATATATGTGGAGCTGATGATACATTAATGTTTTAGAAATATACTTTTACAATAAAATATAAATGCTTATAGGAAATAATTTTTCAAAATGGCACAAATATGTTTTAATTCAGAAAACATATTTATAAGATTCTCTGTTTCAGATATTGTTATTTTGCTCCTCAATTTATATAAGCAGCCATGGCCTTAGGAATATCAGAAAAGTTGGCAAGTGTTTTTCCTTAGTTTAACAAGGCATGTTTTCCAGAATGTTCGTACTGCCTGTGTATCTGTGTGCACCCTCATTGAACACTCTCAGGACCTTTGATTGTATTTGTGTGCTCATGTTTGGCTGATTTCACTCAACAGTGCATCCGGAATGGCCTCTCACTCATTTTTTTTTTTTTCGTTGTCTTAATTCTGTGTCTAATGAAGTTTTGCTAAGGAATGAGCTTGGATCTGTGTCTCACCACACAAGTTAAAGTGAAGCAGCCGGGGAGGCTTGAGGTTCTCGTGTGCTCTGTAAGCTTTGCTTGTTCTGCATGTTGTCTAGGAAGGGCATTTCACAGTGTCGGCTTTTATCCTGGCTGCTGTATTTATTTACCAAGATGCCTCCCTTGCACATGGGTGTGCCGATCAACTGACCCGATGCTTCTCTTCATTTTAGACCTTACAAAGGGAAAAAGACTCCCCTACTCCGGAAACATTCCAAATGCTCAGCCCCCCAAAGGTGTCATTTTTATTTATTTTTACTAATTTTTTTTTAATGTCATTGTTAGATATGCTGTGTTGAGTGGCAGTAAAGCCATCCCATACTCGCCTCCTTTGCACTGATTGGTAAAATGCTGGTACTCATGGGATCCTTTTCTGCTTGTATGTGTGTTGTGGGGTTTTGGAGGAGTGTTGCTGGATAGTCAGCTCTTGGTTGATGAAAGTAATTTGCATTTTATAATTAGCAGGTGAGAGAAATAACTTTAGATACTTTTACTTACTGTTGTAAGGTTTGGGCATGTGCTGGAGAGGAGAAGGAAATAGGTTGAAAGTGCATCTCCATTAGAGATGAGACCAGGGCACTTGCTGATGTGTGTGTTCGCTGCTAATCCTTCTTATAAGAAAAACAGGTACAAAGAGCCTTCCTTGACCCAGTGGTGTCTGCCACATTGACTGGGTTTAGAGCGAAGACAGAAGACGTCCCTCTTAGACCCTGGCAGTGCCTACAGAACTGTGGGTGCTGAGTCAGAACAGTAGAGGAGTGCTGCACTGAGCAAGAACTTTGACATCGCAAGCTCCATAGAATACATGTTTATTTGAGAGGAAATGAAGAGAAAAAGAAGACACACTTGATTGCCTGTTGATGTCTGAAATGTTTTCTGCTTTCCCCATCTGTGTCTAGGATTACTGAGAGAGTAACAGACTGGCCCCAAAGCCTGGTCCTCACTTTCAGTTAACTCTTAGTACTATTTTCTGTGTTGTGTGAATTTATAACAACATTTGTTTTAAATAATACATGTTTTATGAAAATCAAAATGTGTTTTTACAAATGAAGTATTATAAAAATTGAAAGTAATGCATTTTATATATTTTTCCCATGATTAAATGTTCAGTGCTTTGAGATTAATACTCCCTTTTTTTTTTTTTGGTACATAGGGTGTGTTTATGTACATTTCTAACAGACATGAATTTGGACGGCTGTTATCAACTGCTAATTACAACACTTCCCATCTTAACAATGACCTCTGGCAGATTTTTGAAAATCCCGTGGTATGTTGCTTATCTTCCTGTCAAATTAAATGGACATAAATCATGCATTAATATTGACATATAAATGCTTTTAAATGGGTACAGTTAATTGTGTTTTATGATCTGCAATAGTTCTAAACTTGACCATTTTTTTTAAAAATATGAATAACGTACATATTTTCAAGGTGGGGGGGGGAAGACCTTAGTGACATGGGGTTAGAACTATCCACTAGCATCAAAATGTTTTAACTTTATCCCTAGCTGCGCCGCCACCCCCACTTACACACACACACACACACACACACACACACACACACACACACTATCACAAGTTAGCTTGGGAAAACGCCCATTATTTAATTAAAGCTGCTTAATGTCATAGTAGTAAAGTACTCTGACAGTTTTGTAAAAATGTTTACTAAGATAGCCAGAGGACAGTGCAGAGTAAAGCTCTCTCCCTTATAAGGTAATGTACCCTTAAGTTGAGGAAATTTGAGTCAGATAGTTATAGCTGCTGGTTTTGAATTACAGGGACCTTGTTCACCAGTAGCATTGGCACATCTATCTATTAAGAGAGGTTTCTTGAATAGTCATTTTCGTTACCTTCTTCAGATCTCTTCCCCCTTGCCAACAGTAAGTTTTAAATTACAAAGACTCGGACCTTCTGATGGGGGTAGTCTTTAATTTTTGGAAAACTAGCAGGATTCCAGAAAGAGCAACTTTGAGCACTGAGTCCTCTGTTGGATAAAAAAAAGAAATATCTTTTTGTTATTGTGGTATTTCAAAGGTACATTTCTCTTATTTTACCTGTATATCTTCAACTTCTAATGAGGAAGAGCTGGAAATGGTTTTCTTTTCTTATGAGAGAATAGAGTCTACAGGCTTACCTCAGGTTCTGAATTTTTGAGAGTTTTGAGGGATAGCACTACTTGGTTATAGCTTCGAGGTGAACTTTAGTTCCTATCCCTCGTTGTCTGTATTCCTGTAGGAACTCAGTTCTGCTGAGCGGTGATGGTGTATGTGCTGACTGAGTAGGCTCTGCTAACCTTGCCACGGTCTTGCTCGTTCTTTCATACTTCAGTCTGAAGGATGCTCAGGGACAGAATACTTAGAGATTTTCCCATTTTCAGAATTCCTAAAAGATAAGTGAGATTATAATTGACTTGATGACTAGAAGGATGTTTTTACATGAAGAGTTTATGTTAGTGCCCAACATAAAACATTCAGGACTTTAACATCAACAAATTAAAAATGATGGCCCAACCCAACTGGAATATAAGTTTTTCTTTTCCCTATCCTTAATGCTGTGAGCTACATTCCCAGTTCTGTTTTTTTATGTTTACATACAACATGTTTAATTTCACAAAAAAATTGTATACAAATCTATCCATTATAATATTGTTCAAATTTAATAGCCTGAGAAACGAAACTTTATAAATAAAAGGCTTGATTTTATGGGGTATACCCATACACAGAATCAGGCCAGGATTGAAATATAAACTGGTTTCTGAAAATTACTACTTTCAGAAATTTACAAGTTTCTTGAACTTATAAGTTAGTTATTTGAATATTTTTATAATGTATACTTATATATGGAACAGTTATTTGTTTAAATGTGCTCTTTTTTCCCTTAGGATTGGAAGGAAAAATATATAAATCGTGATTATTCAAAGATTTTCACTGAAAATATAGTCGAGCAGGTTTGTACTAATAATTCTACCTTATAACGTGTTTTTCCTATAATTTCCACAAAATCTTAAGCAACACTGCATTAACAGAAAATTTAAATATGGAGAAAGTATTGGTTAGGTGCTATTCATTAGGTTTACTTCCAGCTTTTAGTTCTCTTAATGGAATCAACCATTGAGACCTCGCTGCCTTTGAAAGCATGAGGATGTGCATCTATGTGCTGGAGCTGCCTCAAGCCACTAGAGCTGGGGAGCAGTTGACAGACAGTGGTACAGTGGATCCCCTTTCTTAAACAGTCTTTACTCAGCTGTTAAAAATGTACTGCATTTTAATGTTCAAAACCATCATTCAGATGTGTTTCTGAGGAAGTTTTGCCAGGTCTGATACCCCATTGTTTTATGCGGCAAGAAAAAGGCACACTAGAAGAAGGCGATGATAAACTTATTTTCTATCAAAGAATTAAAAAACAAAAACACATACGCATCAAGAGCTAGTGCTGGTGTTACTCCACCTTCTAACAACATGCTGTATTGTAGCCCTGTCCAGATGTCTTCTGGTTTCCCATATTTTCCGAACGAGCCTGTGATGAGTTGGTAGAAGAAATGGAGCATTATGGCAAGTGGTCCGGAGGAAAGCATCACGTGAGTTGTCATTTGCACAAAGGAGTAAAATGGGAAGGGGAGGGGGTATGTATTCAGAGATATTTCAGAGGACATGAGCCTTATTCATTACATGTCCCTGGGGCCTTGAGCTAATTGTATTAGCCATTGAGGAACTTGTAAGCCTAATTTTACTGATTGTTAATTATTTGAACTCACTCTGTACCTGGGTCCCTTTCTAATTTATGACAGTAATTCCACTGTGTGGCCACCAGGGACCTGTGCCCCCAGACTGGAAGTCCTGAAGGAATCCATGTTTTCACTCATCAGTGATCCAAGGACAGTTTTGATTCCCTGTGCCTATTGTCCCAGCACACTGTACTGAAAATGCTAAGACAGTCATGCATTTGACTGTTAACACGGTCATGTGTGTGTTTGTAAAATAGTGCAGTGGAATCTGTAATTCTGCTTTTTATTTACATTCCGTTAGGAAACTTGGCAGGAAGTAACACAGGCATTGATTCCTTGTGTGTCTCTTTCAGAAGCCACAGGGACAGCCTGCTCTCTCACATTACAGTGGAATTTTAGTGGGATAGTTTGGAACCTTAACTGCATTTGCCCAGTGTGGCTCACCATTAACGTAGCTGATCAGGAAGGCATGCTTTCAAGATATGGGGATAAAGTCGTAGTCTAACGATGGTGATGTGGTGGTGAACAGTTGCTGAAAGCCTTTGGTTTCACCAAACACAAGAAGGGCTGCAAGGGCTCTGGTCCAGAGAGCCCTCAGTGGGATCTACCGCGAGGCTGATTGTAAAGTTATTTTCAGGGGTGGTATGAAGACTCAGAAAGCCCACTGTAATACTGAAACTCCATCTACAATTAATAAGTAGAAAAGCATTTTCCGACTGAAGCTTGCTTCACCACTGACACGTGCGTGTCGTGTGCAAAGCTGTGTGTGTTACCTCAATGAACTTGATCCTCCTGCAACTCAAACAGATGGCACAGCATAATCAAACAGCTGTTTATTTCATTATAATTCTTGATCGAAAACAATACCAAGATAATCATCAGTACAAATTGTCTTAATATATCAATGTCATTTCCAGGATAGCCGCATATCAGGTGGTTATGAAAATGTCCCAACTGATGATATTCATATGAAGCAGATCGGTCTGGAGAACGTTTGGCTTCACTTTATCCGAGAGTTCATTGCTCCAGTCACACTGAAGGTCTTCGCAGGATATTATACAAAGGTAGTTGTCCAGTTCTTCCTGCCTCTTCCGAGCCTGCCAACCAGTTTAGGTGTGAATATGCTCTATCTGGGCTTTCACTGCTAAGCAGATCTCCTGCATTGATCTTCTAGGGATTTGCACTGCTGAATTTTGTAGTAAAGTACTCACCTGAAAGACAGCGTTCGCTCCGTCCCCATCACGATGCCTCGACCTTTACCATCAACATTGCTCTGAATAATGTAGGAGAGGATTTTCAGGTAATTATGACAGACATATGAAAAAAAAAATTAAGAGCTGTGTGTGGTATTATGGGAAAAGGCTCTGCTGATATTTGTTTTTTGCTCGCTGTATAGATGGCACAGTTTGAATGTTGCTACCGAATAAACATGTGCTTGTTTGTGTTTAACTTTTCTAGGGAGGTGGATGCAAATTTCTGCGGTATAATTGCTCCATTGAGTCCCCACGAAAAGGCTGGAGCTTTATGCATCCTGGGAGGCTCACACATTTGCACGAAGGACTTCCCGTTAAGAATGGAACACGATACATTGCAGTGTCATTTATAGATCCCTAAGTTATTCACGTGACTCAAACTGAATGGCCCTCTGAGATGGATGACTGGCGTGAACATGTCTCTGAAGTTGTACTTGAGAAGACGAGAGGAATATTTAAATAATGTCAGCAGAACAACGTCACTTTGGGCCAAGCATTTGAACACTTTTTATATAAAAATTGTGTGATGTCTCTTTATGTCTGCTCTGAGCCTTAAAACACAGGTTGAAGAAGAAAAGAAAGGAAAAAAAGGTGAAAGTTGGTATTTATTTCTGTGCTCTAATTGTCTCTGAAAATAATGACAGTTTATAAAATGTTTAGGTACGAGGGCATAAATGATCATAAGTAAGCCTGGTAATATGTTCTTATTTAAAAAGAACCTGAGAAGATTTTATTTATCGGCAGGGGAAGTGTAGCAAACGGTTCTAAATGAAAATCAGCGAATCTGAAAGCCTGGGATTCTGACACTTACTGGATCTATGTAATTATTAAGTCATATTGACCTCTGTGTAGGTCTGTTTTCTAGGAATTAGGAAGAATATCCAAAGAAAATATTGCACGATGGTTTTCCTCAGGAAGCCTAGTGCAGACAGCCAGTGGAAGCACATCCACTGGAAGGAACATAGCGCATGAGGCAGATGTTCATTTCTGGTAGGAATTGGGCCCCTGTGTTCCTCCAGGGCAAGTCTCAGGGGAAGCTCGCATCTTTCTGCTTTACAAAGTGCCTCAAGGGTCAACTCCAAGTGTCCTTATGTCCTTCTAGTTTTTCCCCTCCATAATTATAGAATATAGTAAGGAAAAATAACAATTTCATTGAAATCAGTAGTAAATTTTACTATTTTTTTTAAAGCTTACGTACTTGAATTTTATATCAGGAAGGTGGTTTTCGAGCCTGTTCCTTACCCTTGCCTGTAGTTGGTACTTGGTATCTTTTTTCCCCTTGGGGAGGGGTTTTTCTTTCTCTCACTGCAATCTGTTTTCTCATTCTTAGTCTCCTTAATTACTTTTCCTCTACCCTACTTTTTAAAAGTTCCCACAGCAAAATTTTTTATTTCAATTATTAATATTTCTCTGAATGAGGTTTAAATATATTATAGCTACTGTTTTTAATTTAAAGATTAAACTTGAAGAAAGTCTTTATTCACGGTGCCAAAATTCATTTTTCTAACTCTGTGTGTTAGAAAGTAATGAAAAATAAAATAATTTAAAATAAACATTGTGCCTTTCTGTATTGTTGATGGTTCTTTAGAAGTGAGCATATTTGTAAACTAGTCTGAAAGCATATCTAGATATAAAAGCTATAATTATTTCATTTACCTTGATGGTTTAATAGTATATCAGTTACTACCTAAATTTTAAATTCAGATGTATTTTTTTTTCTACTCATACAGTAACAGGTCATCTTACCAGGGAGATGATATAACTCATTTTATAGGAATGCAAATGAAAGCCATACATTTAATCAGTCTACATATTTGTCTAGTTGTAGTTTTGAATATCTGAAGATCCAGGTTCTGTTCTAAGCAATGAGGATATGGTGATTCCACTCTCATGCTCACCAGGAGACTGTTTGAGAAGTAAAGAAATGGGAGTTCCTCGTTTTCTTCTTGGTGGCCCCAAACACCCAAAGTAGATCAGCCAGATTGAGGACATGTTTTAGTAATGATTTATCAATCTAATCGCACTTCAGGCAGTGTTCACAATTTGTAGATCTGGTCTGGCAGTGGCACCATCCAGGTCCAGGAGACCATTACGGACTTGCTCTCTGCAGGCTAGCCTCAGACATATGCTACACTGTCCAGAGGGGGCCAGATGCCTGGCCTTGGCTCCTTCGTGACACATCAGGCCATGTTTTCAGGAATTGAATAAACACAGCTCATTAGCAAATTTTCTGGTTTTATTTTTCATCTCACTTTAATGAACTAATACATAGTGTATCCTAGAATCATAATTCATGAGAGTAAACCTCCCACAAGTAGATGATACAAGTTAAAGATGGTGAGATGTAGGATTGGGTAGGTGGAGAAAACGGACTACTGAGATGCTGATGGGAAGAGTTCGAGGAGCCATGATTCATGCGTTCTTTTCAGGAATAACAAAATGACAGATATCTCTGCAAGAGAGTGTGTATGAAAAAAACATCATGATGCTGGAGTATAACTCTCTCTCTCTCTCCCTCTCTTTGTGTGTGTGTGTAAAATATTCTAGAGAGGAGCATAGACATGGGAGACCTTGGAAAAGCAAATGGATTTTATGCTTTTTGTTTCCTTACAACTGCAATATTTCACTATGTAAATGCATTTAGGCATTATTGAAAGAAAACACACAAAAATATCATCTACATGTCTAAAAGGACAGGCTTGCAAATCTTCCTGATAGTTATTTTGTTCCATGTTATTTTTCTCCTTTTCTTCTTTCTTCTGCTAATTTCCTGTTTGAAACCGGAACCTCTTACCCCCATTCATTAGACACATCTCATGTCTGCTTTTTACTAACTATTTATGCACATGGGAATCAGTATGAATGTTGTCCCCTAGAACAGATCAGTATATTCTATTATTTCAGTCTCTGTTCTGCTTTACCTTAAAAAATAACTAACATTAATTTCATAGAGTAAAGCTTTGGAAAAGCACACACATATGTAATAAGCAGGGCTCTGCGTGATAGAAGGAGCCCACTTTCTTGCTCGTTTGCCTGCTGGCTGATCACTAGGGCACATCTTATGTGTTAGTGTTTAGACATGTCATTCATTCAGTGTTTGGGACCACTTACACACCAGATCTCTTTAAATGGCAGACAAATCTAATAGAATTTAAAATTGCTGTTCACAGTGGAGAATCAGTCTATAAATAAGTTCCTTTCACTAGATGCTGTTTTGGGGAAATTAAATTATTTAGGACATCATGAAAGCAGGCTTTGTCAGCAGTGTTTTTCTGTGGCTTTTCACAGAACAAGTACAGAATTGGAATTGCTATTAAGAAATAGACATTGGAGGAAAACATAGAGGCTGTGTGTGTGTGTGTGTGTGTGTGTGTGTGTGTGTGTGTGTGTGTGAAAGGAGTTTTGATTTAAATTAAGAAAGTAGAAAACTCCATGGATGTATGCTTCTAAAATGCAAACTGAGCTGTGGACTGGGCTTGGAGCCCAGTGGAAGGGCTCTTGCCAAACAGGTACATGACCCTACATTCACTTATGAGAGCGCTTTTTGTGCTATCAAGTTGGTATGTTCATATTTGTTTATTTGTACATTAAGAAACCAATTAGCATGTTTTGTCTTCACTGAAAAATAAGTGGCTTCTTTTGAATATTAATATTCTTTGTAAATTAGGAATGTCTGCCTATATAATAGTAAAAGACATGAGTCATTAATTTAAAATTGCCATAGAATGGCCTAAGGGTCACCATCTCAAAGCCTCATTTTCGTAAATATTACATTATCACTGAGAATTAAGGCACAGAGAAGTTTCCTGTGAATTTGGGTAGATAATAAACTGCTATGTGCATAATTGCACAATAACTTTTAGAGTAATTTTAAAAGGCGTTCCTTACAATGTTGTTCAGTGAACTTTGAGACTGTAATAGGATCTCTTGGAGGATCACGTGGTAGTTGAATCTGCTCGAGCTCGTAACAGCCAAGGCAGCATCAAGCCAGTGGAAACATTTGATACTAAGCATCAGTGATACATAATTAATAATTGGGGGAAAAGTACAGATAAGTTAGCCTCTTAGGTTGTGTTTTACTAAAGTCTTTTCATCTGGGTTTACATGGTTTGTGTTTGCGAACTATGACATCACAGCTCCACCTTGTGGCTAGAATCCACGGATGATAGAGTCTAATCTAAACATGAGAATCCAAAGACTTGAATTTTCCTTTAGTTACTCCAGAGCATTTTTTTTTTTTTTTGATTTAGGGCTAGTACTAATGAAAATTGAAGAGATGATTTTTCAACAGTTCTTTTTAAATGTTTTGCTGTTCTCTGAATCAGTGTTTTAAAAGGAGTAATTGCAACACCTTATTCTCCAAGAATGGGCATGCCTCCAGTTAATGCTAATGAAATGGTTTGTCCTAAGTTCTAACCTATATTGTAGGCTTCTCATTTAAGTTCATCTCTACTAGTAATGCTAGTAACTGGTAGCGTGTGTTCTAATAAAACTTGGATAGAAGATGTCAGCGCAGCTACATTTCATAAATTTTGGAGTACACATGTTATAGCTATACCACCACAGGAAGAAGTCCATAGGAGTCTATAAAAGAGAAATCTTTTCAATTACTGTATATGAAAAAGAAATAAATAGTCATTTTGAGTGCTCATCACAAGGCTAATGGGTGTAACAATTAAGGACAAGTTACTGTGGTTAAAAAAATAGAAACACTGAAAGCTACAATGTGCATTTTTGACGTTCATGATAAATGAATTTTTATAAATGGAGAGAAGTTGTCAAAATAATTCTCTGCTATGTCTGCTTTTCATGCTCACATGTTCACAATCACCCTTTCCTTGTGCCTTGGCTATTTAACCGAACAAAAGAGACCTAATTCACTCTACAACACCGGATCTCAACCTTCCTAACGCTCTGATCCTTTAATATGGTTCCTCACGTGTGGTGACCCACCACTAAAAAATTATTTTTGCTGCTTCTTTATAACTGTAATTTTGCTACTGTTGTGAAACATATGATGTAAATATTTGTGTGTTCTGGTAGTCTTAAGGTGACCCCTGTGAAAAGGTCATTAGACCACAAAGGGGTCATGACCCACAGATCGAGGACCACTGCTCTAAGCTGCTATCTCCACACTCATCTCTGTACCTCAAGGAAGAGGAATGGGTAATACATATTATTGTGAGAATTGGATACTTGTAGCAGTGATTGTCCAGTGGGGAGTGACATGGTCCCTCATGAAGTCATTGCCCCTGCCCAGCATCAAATCCACGCTGGAAAGGGAAGAAGTCCATCCAGAAGTGGTTGTATGACTTCAGAATTAATTACACAAGAACTTCACAGCTTTATTTCTTTGCTCAGTGACTCTCAGGGAAATCTCTCCAGACTCCAGGTGCAGTGGTCCTTAGAAGCTCTGCCAGTAAAGCTGAGTACCCACCAAGCCAGGTCACATGGAAACAGACAAGGTTCAGAGGTTAAAGTAGAGTGATAACACTGTAAGCCACTAAGCTTCCATAGGAAACCCTCTGAGCTCAATTTATTTACATTTCCCTCTCAAGACCCTGAGCTTCCCTAGGGCAGAAACTAAGGCTCCTCCCTCAACAGGCTTTCCAGTACTGGAGCCTCTCATGCACTCTGGCCACCCAGACTGAAGTCTACCAAGTGCTTACCTGTGAGTAGTTGGGAGGTGCTTTTATTTCTAAAATCTTATTGTGTTTGAACCAGTATTTGCTAGAAGCTTGGGTGGGGCAGATGCTTTGAACCTAACGGGTTCATTTTTGAAAAATGCACATGGAATTTTTTTTTAAACTAAAAGAGCTGATGATTTTATTTTCACATTTCACAATATAAGTGAAAACTGCACTTTTTTGTGTGTCACTTCTCCCTCTAAAATTATTCTCTCTGTTAGGAAGGGAAGTGTCCTTGTCATGCATCTAGTAAACATTCAGGCTCAGCATCAAGTTCTGGTGAAACAGAGAAAGAAACGCGAAATGATAAAGAGCGCTTCTGCTCTTATCTGTACGGCCTGGTCATGCCAGGCCATGTGGGTACCATCATAGGGCAGGGGGGGGGGAAGTCTCATCATTGGCGGCCCGACCATCATGGGCATGTGGCCTCCCATGGGTGGTCTCATCCCAGGAATTGGTCCCACGGGCATCATCCCGGGAGGAGGGGGGCCCATCACTGGTATCATGGGAGGGCCTCCCATGTGGGGTGCAGGCATCCTGCCAGGCCAAGGAGGAGCCTGGAGACTGGAGGGAGGTGAGATCATGGCCCCTGTAGGTCGAGGAGCAGAGAGCGGAGCCAGAGGGAATTTCCTTGTTGAAATGCAAACATTTTTGTCAGTTGGGCTCTGGGCCCACTCTTCCATCCGTTTCTGGTAATAGTCTTTCACTTTCTCTTTGTGTTTCTGACCACTGCGTATGTCTTCCTCACAGACGGAGAATCGCGGGTAAGATACGTATCACAGTAGTCACAATAAAACTTAGGCATGTTGCTCCACAAGCTGTTGACTACCCGGGTCCATGCCACAAGGAACTGACATTGGATTTTTCACTACATCTGAGATGAAGGTATTGAGTCTGGCCCTGAATAGAGCTGTGTACATATTGTCCAAGTTGGAGAGAGTGGTGCATTAAATCTCTACCAAGAACTCAGTGTCTCTGCTCTCATTCTTCAGTTTATGAGTGATTTTTCTCACAGGGCGGCATGTGGTAGACTTCCAATAGGCATTTTAAATCGAATGAATTGGTGTTAAAAAGAGAGTATTATATGTATTTCAAAGTGCTATGCCCAAAAACTATCTAAAAAGCTCCCATTTAACTCTGAAGTAAAATCTAGTTCTAAAATAGCAACCAGTGAAGAGAGTGGATTCAGATGCGGAGGCTGAGAGTGGCCTTGACGTGTTTACTGGAGCCACATGGTTGCCCTGGTTACTGATGGCATTGCTCATTCCACTTGGCTGGCTGATTTGACCAAACATCATTTCAACATCTTTTCAGACGGGTCTGCGAAACGGGATAAGTACTGTTTAGGGGAGTTAAAACTAGAGTAATGTCGAAAGAAAAGAAAAAAAAAAAAAGGCTAGAACTTAGTAACTCTTTGGCTGAAAGGTAGATATTAGTGAATCATACAAACTTAGAAAATAGTAATTTTTGTAAAAGTATAAACATGTTATTTTTAACTGCACAATTGCTATAGTAAGTTGGTCATGTGTAAAAGGAACTTGCAGTGAATTCAGGGGTAAAAAAATGATCATAGAGTAGGCAGGGCTCAGGAAATATTTTTATTTGTGTGTGTGTGTGTGTGTGTGTGTGTGTTGAGACAGGGTCTCTCTGTAGTTCTGACTGTTTTGAAACTAGCTATGTAAACAAGGCTGGCCTCGAATTCTACTTGCCTCTGCCTTCTGAGTACTGGGGTTAAAGACACAAGTTACCACTGCTGGGGGAATAATCTGATTTTATTACCCACCAGATATGGCAGAAAATTGACATGAACTCAGGTAGCTTGTTGCTGGTTAAATAACCTTCCTCTACTAATTTGGGATGTTTGTCTTGGCAGTGTTTTTTGGATAAGAGCATTTTGCAATACATTTTGTAAAAATTTAATCCATTGTTAAACTCTTTGTGGTCTAAAATGAGGATACAACAGTTTTAAAACACATGCTTGTCTCTGTGACCTAGGTGACGGCTCTCAGACGCTTATGGCCTGGATGATGGCTGATAGTTCACTTCTGTGATAGGTACTCATTGAGTCCTAATGTGCTTCCAGATTCCCTGCCCTGTCACTGGTGGGATCAGGTGACTCTGTAGATCACTTCAAGACAAGGGGGTTTAGCACACATTTGGGATACCCTCTAAGCCAGGTACACTGAGAGGCCTGATCTTAGAGTTGATCTTGGAAATAAATAAATGCCTCACTGAGTCAGGCTTTGAGAGTTCAAAATCCTCCCAGTTCGTTTTGTCTCTTTCTCTGTCCCTATGTCTCTCTTTCTGTCTCTCTACCTCTCTCCCTCCTCCCTCCCTCCCTCCCTCCCTTCCTTTCTTCCCCTCCGCTACAGTCTGCTTGCTGCCTGCAGTTTCAGATGTGAGCTCTCAGCTGTTCTTGCCTCCTTTGTCTTCCTGCTACCACACTTTACCACTCTTGAGGCTGATGGACTCTTTGCCCTCTAGAACCCTAAACCCCAAATAAACCTTTCCCTTTCTAAGTTGCCTTCATCATGATGTTTTATCACAGCAACAAAAAAATATGGCACCATACCAGCCAATGGGAAGAGAAAATATATAAATGGATAGTCGCTGACTTACCAATTGCGGTTTTTTTTAAACTTTTGATGATTCAAAAGTAAAGTCCATATAAAGATGTTGTAATCATATCTTTTTTCAGGTTGCCAATGGGTATAGTACTGTCTCCATGTCGCAAAGTGTCAGTGTGTGGAGCTTCCCAAGAAACCTGGAGTCGGGATGGATGCTCTGCACTGCTGTGTTAGGATGTCAGGCTTGTGCTAAGGGGTCTTTCAACTTAAGGGTTTTCAATTTAGCATGTATTAGGATATAACTCCACTTTATCCAAGGGACATCTGGACTTAGTATGAATTGCATTTCAAATAGTAAAATGGTAGCATCATCTGAAGATGCAGCGATTTGATTTGACATCTAAGAAGAGAAGATGTATGTTGGTGGTCATCGTCTAAAAGAGCAGTTCATGCTCTGAGCAATTACTCTAAGCAAAGCCTTTAAACCCTGCCTTGTTGGCCGCCCACACCCCTCCCTTGCAGTCTTCCCTTAGTGAGTGAGCCATCTGTGGACTTGCAAGCTGTAAACATAAAGTAGTCACCATACTGTCCTGCTGATCCACAGGAAACAAGTCACAAACTTCTTTAAACTGTTGAAATCTGTCATTTGTAAGTTCTACTAAGAATATATTTATATATCGATGAACTATATGAAAGAATACCCACACACTAATAAAGTTCACACTTTTTAATATTTGTAGTCAAAATTACTGCTCAGGTTAAAATGTTTTACAGAATGTAATTGTAACTTAGACTGAATTTTCTGAACAGGTCTATATGCTAGAGATGTGACCTTCTCATATTTAGGTGACATGAACCAGGGACAGACTGAAAAATTATGTTATGTGGGGAAAAAAAAATCACCTTTCACAAATATGGCAACAACCTAGAACAGCAAACAAAAATCACAAAGAAAAATAGAATTCAATAGCTTCTTATACTTGGCTCAAAAAAATAGTAAGCAACTCTTAAGTTGTAGTGTTGATTGTGTGGGGAACAAAATGTTATCGGCTACAAATTGTCTATAATAAAATATGAGTAGTGGGGGTAGCCCAGCTTTTCTGAAGTCTATGAGGGTGTGTTTTCAAAAGAACTCAGCACAAGTGTGAGGCGAACAGTATGGACTGAAGAATTTATTTCCTCATATTCTACAGCACAGAAGGTGGTTATAAGTACCACTGTGGTCTTTCCCTCAAGGCTGAAGAGAGCCTTGGCTGTGTTCTCCTTTTTCCAGGAGATCAAAGCAGCTGGATTTAGCCCATGTTCCTTTAATTATTAATGTCTGGGAACTCTCAGTGGAAAAATTCTATAATCAATTCTGAATTTTTAGTTATCAGGTTTAAAGTTTCCTTATAATAGTATACTGTGGATCCCTTTAGCAGTCTTTTGACCATATTTTTATAGGATGTTTAACACTTCATAAAGAGATAATGGATGTTTCCTACGAAGGACAGGTCTTAAATGTGGAAGATGTAATGGGAGGGTCTCAGACCAAGGAAGCCAAAGTCTTCAATCAAGTTTAACAATTAGTGTCTCTTGTTCATTCAAATACCAGTGCAGAGGCTGTGGGGCAGGGCTGTGGGTGGGAGAGGCGAGTTATTTACTATTCTTCCTCTTCACAATGTGGCCACATCAAAAAGAAACTCACTTCTGTATCTGCTGTGTTTTGTCTGTCTTGTTGCTGGTGGTGTGTTTGTGTGTTTGTCTGTTTCACTATTTTTTTTATTTATTTATATATTTTTTTGGTTTTTTGAGACAGGGTTTCTCTGTGTAGCCCTGGCTGTCCTGGAACTCACTCTGTAGACCAGGCTGGCCTCGAACTCACAGATCTACCAGCCTCTGCCTCCCGAGTGCTAGGATTAAAGGCGTGAGCCACCATGGCCGGCTGTCTGTTTCACTATTTGTCGCTTTAAATTGGCCTGTTGAGAATGTGTGGCTGATTCTAGCTTCTCAGACTTGTGGAGCCCAGGCTCTGACCCTAACAATTCCAGGGCCACTAAAAGAACAATATTTTTAAAAAGCTGTGTTATCAACAGAAATTCAGCCACTACATCAATATTAAAGTGTTGAATTTTAACCTTGGGAATTTCAATGACTTCTATTATAGCCAATTTAGTCTTAGCATGTAATCTTTATTTAAATTTTAACTTTTATATCATTTTTATGATTAACTTTCTAGTTTTCTCTTTATCTTGTATTTCAACTTTAGAATAATCCTTTATTTTAGGGTGTATCTAATTTATAATCTTATATCCTTGCTTATCTACAAGCTTTTAATTTTTCCTTCAACCTGCTTCTTTTCCTTTAGCTAAATACTTATACCATTTACTTTTCTTTTTCTCATTTGATGATTTCATTTTTTTCTTTTTTACTATTTACTCCAACACTTAGGAAATGTGAGTTGGTGAGATGGCCCAGCAAGTAAAGGTGGTTTCCACTAAGTCTTAAACAAGGAAGTTGATCCTTGGGACACATGTAGTGGTAGGGAATAACAAGCTAGAAAGACCCTTGTCACAATAAAATAACTGTTTCATGAAATCATAAGGATTTCAAACTTGTTAACATGTGAACATCATTCTGAATTCACTGGATTTTCAAGTTATTGATCTGTATACATCCTATAAGTGGAAACACACAAGGAAAGGAGAGGAGGCTTGGGCATTGGTTGACCAGGAATCAATGTATAAAGATACTCATACATTTATTATATGCTAATCTAGTTCTGAGAGTTTCTCAGCTTACATACTCCTTTAGCACCCAGTGCTGCAGGCCATGCCACATGGACAGTCCTTGGGTTTTCTCTCCACAAACCTGACAACATAGCAACATTTCTTGCAATTTTATGTCCCTAGGTTAAACCCAGAACCGAAGCCAGTAATTCAGCTTACCCACAAGAACAGGAAGGTCATACTTGCATATATGCATAAACGCATATGCCTGTCTATATCCAGCATTAGCGTTCACTGGGTATTGTTAAAGGATCAACTGTACTTTCTGGGGAACTTCATGTTATGGACACTCGCGCACTCTGCCAACAGACAGCACAGTTTACTCTTTCTTTAGACAGTTTACATAGTTGGCTGTGGTTTTGGCAGGATCTGGAGCTATGAAAACTAACAGTATAAAAAAGCTAAAACTGTCAATAATTTCCCTTCTACATAACAGGCCTGGTCTTTATTTGTTTAATCACCAACTTCTCCAAATATTAGAGTGTAGAGAAGTGTGCTCATGAAGTTTGGATGGAAAGCAGAAAGATCCATTCCCAGCCTGACCAAGGTGGGATATCACTGGAGGTGTAAAGTCTGTGCTCCTGAAAAAATGGAATTTTAAATACCTTCAGGAACCCTCTGGAATTTGGCCCTCTGTGTACCATGTACTGTGAACAAAAGGTACAAGTTTGAGATTGTCAAAATTAAAGCAGGCAAAGATTTGAGGAAAGATTTTTTTTTTTTTTTTTTTAGAAATAAAATCATCCCACGTTTGTTTGTTAAATCCCATAGAATTTTAGTTTGAGATTGTTCTTCTGAAAGTCCTCTGGGGTAAGAAAATGTAGCTTGCACCAGAAAGGAAGCTGTTGAGAATTAAAGGCTGTTCCACCCACACACACTCACGGGGCAACAACAGAAAACAGCACTGAGATTTAACTGTTCCTTTTAGAAGTTTCTCAAAAGACTAGAATCTGAGGCAAGTGTGGTCTGCAGTCTGTTTAGAAAATAGTAACAGCGTCCTCTACCTTAAGGAAGCTTTTCAGTTCCATGAGGTCCCATTTATCAGTTGTTGATCTTAGAGCCTGAGCCACTGGAGTTCTGTTCAGGAAATATTCCTCTATGCCAATGCTTTCAAGGCTCTTTTCCATTTTCCCTTCTATTACATTCTATTTCCCTTCTATTGTATCTGCTTTTATGTGGAGGTACTTGATCCACTTGGACTTAAGCTTTGTGCAGGGTGTTAAATATGGATCAATTTGATTCTTCTTCATGCAGACTGCCAGTTAGACCAGCACCATTTGTTGAAGATGCTTTCTTTTTTTTTTCCCCATTGTATGTTTTTGGCTTCTTTGTCAAAGATCAATTGTTCATAGCTGTGTGGGTTTATTTCTGGGTCGTCAGATCCATTGATTGGCCTGCCTGTCTCTGTACCAATATCGTGTTTTTTTTTTTTTTTTTTTTCATTATTGTTCTATAGTACAGCTTGAAGTCGGGGATGGTGATTCCCCAGAAGTTCTGCTATTTTTGAGATTGTTTGGGCTATTCTGGATTGTTTGTTTTTCCATATGAATTTGAGAATTGCTCTTTGCATGTCTATGAAGCGTTGTGTTGGAATTTTGATGAGGATTCCACTGAATCTCTAGATTGCTTTTGGTAAGATAGCCATTTTTCACTATGTTAATCCTACCAATCTATGAGCATGGGAGATCTTTCCATTTTCTGAGGTCTTCAGGGAAAATGAAGTCAGATACATATAGCCAACAATTGGACTGAGGTTGGGGACCCAAAGGGAAGAGTTAGCAGAAGGATTGAAGGAGCTGAAGGAAATGGCAACTTAATAGGAAGACCAGTGTCAACTAACACAGACCCTTGGGAGCTCTCAGAGAATAGGCCACCAGCTAAAGTGAATACATGGGCTGGTCTGAGGCCTCCAGCATATATGTAGCAGAGGACTGCCTTGTCTGGCTTCAGTGGGAGAGGATGTGCCTAATCCTGTAGATACTTGATGCCCCCAGGGAAAGGGAATGCCCCAGGGATTTGGCAGAGGAACACCCTTTCAGGAGTGAAGGAGAGGGGATAGAGTGAAGAACTCTGGGAGGGGGAAACATTTGGGCTGTAAATAAATAAAATAATTATTTTTAAAAATTAATAATAAAAAATAAAGTAGTAACAATGGGGTTAGAGAGATGGCTCCATGCTTAAGAGCACTCATTTCTCTCCCAATGATACTTAATGCAATTCCCAGAACCCACGTGGCAGTTCACAATTATCTGATACTATCTTCTAGTATGCAGATGTACATGCAGACAAAATATTCATATCTATCTCTATCGCAGACAAAGTATTCATATCTATCTCTATCTCTGTATGTCTATCTATCTATCTATCTATCTATCTATCTATCTATCTATCTATCTATCCATGAACCTGCCATCTTGGGCTGGTCCCCAACCAGGTTCCTACCCTGCCTCTCTGGGTTTACCCATATGGGAAAAGACAAGGTGGATACCACCTAGAGGTGGAGTCTGTTCTTAACAAGGGTATCAGCTGTTCTGCACCGTTGTCCTTGTCAGTATTTTTTATTTTAGTTATCCTAGTGAATGTGGGTTGGTATCCCACTGTGACTTTAAAGGTGTTGGATAGCCATGGATTTTTATAGGTCGTCAGTATTTTTTTCATTTGGGAAACATCTGTGTAAATCTTGGCCAACTTTGTTATTTTTTCTTCTTACTGTTAAGCTGCTGGGGATTTATTATATATCTAGAAAACATACTAATATTTTAACCTAGCCCAGACGTTTCTAACAATAACATTTACTGAACAGAAAGCTTATATTTTTATTTTTTAGAAATTGTATGTGTGTGTATACATACGTCTTTTTTTTGGGGGGGGGTACATGTGAGCACAGTGTCAGCAGAGTCTAGAAGAGAGTGTCAGTTACCCTGGACATAGAGGTGCAAGTGTTCTTGAACCGTGCAGTGCTGCTGGGAACTGAATCTAGACCTACTGTAAGGGCAGTGCATGCTCTTAACTACTGTGCCCTCTCTCTAGCCCAGATTTTGATTGTTGGTAAAATTATCAATTATATTCATTTCTAAAGTTTAATAGTTGATATGTTTAAAAGGATTATATTTTTATTTTAGAAATTTTATTTAGAATTTCAAACAATGTCAATAGGGAAATCAGGGTTTACACTGTTTCCTTGAGAGTAATAGGTGTGTAGGAACAGAGGTACCATCAACATTATATGTATATATTTTCTTTTTTTCTGAGTATATATTGTATAAAGTGTGCATGCATGGGTTCACTGTCATCCTTGTACTTGTGGAGGGCTGAAATCAACTTTGTGTATCATCCTCTGTTGCTTATTTCTGTTCACATTGTTTTACCAGACAGGGCTCTTATTGAATATAGAATTCACTGTTTAAGCTAGACTGTTTAGTGAGCAATCTCTGGGAATATGTTTTTCATTCCCTCCCCTAATCCAGCTTATACAGGTTCTGTGAATCTGAACTGATTTTTCTGCTTATACAACAGAAATCTTTACCTCTTGAGCTGTATCTCTGGCCTGGCATTTCATTTCTTTATAAGCCTATATAGAAATCAATTTATATAGAAATAATTTCAGATGAAACCATAGAATGGGTTCAGTAAGAAAGATGTAGTGATAAATGACAATAAGTATATCATGGATATATATGAGTATGAAGAAAACTTTGCAAAGTAGGCAACTAAAATAGTGAGGAAACAGATGCATATTCCCTGCGATGCACACAGGAGAGAGAGACAGAAGAGAGAGACTGAGACAGAAAGAAAGAAATAGCCAAAATGCAACTATATTACTGTTTGAGAAACTGGGTCATTGGTTGCCTCTTCTACTGGGAGAAAAGCAGGTTTGCATTCAGGGAAGGTGGCAAGCTTGTTTGGTATGATGAATTCTGGTAGTTAGAGCATGAGCCAAAGCTTCAGGTGTGGACTTTGCCTATAAAAAGACAGGTGTGGGGATCTGTAGTACAACAGTGGTCATTTTCCAACACACAATTGGATGAGGACTTCACCCACTGACAGAGCATAATGAAGCCTTCTGTGAGGGTTTGTGCTAATGACAGAGCAGGAGAGCTCTTGAATGATGAAGCTTCCCTCTCAGTGATGCAGCAGCTGGAGGGAGGAGGGCGCCACACCCATCAGTTATCCTGGGAGGTCCATTCCTCTTGCAACTTCAGCCTTTCTCAGAAAGAATGATTTGCAGCTACTTGTCCATTGTCTTCTGTGGTAGTGAACTTTCGGAAATTAGATTTGACTATTGCAAAGCAGAACGTGGCATGATGGAATAGAAAAATCTAATTAAAACTCCATTTCACTGTCCTGTTGACCTATTTCCCCCTGGTCAGTTTTAGTAGTAAATGCTACACACACATCTTGGCCCACCAGATGTTTTTTTGAGTAGGACTTGTTGAATGAATCTGTGAATAACAGCAGACAAGTGTAAAGATTTGGTTAAAAATACGAGATGTTTGAAGCATGATTAATGAAAGGCTGGTGGCTCAGAGAACACAAAAGCACTTTACATTTGTGTATAATTCCTTAGTGACTTTACTGAAATCTCTAAGCAACTGCAGGACACTGATGGAAGCAACAGCCATACTAGTTCCCAAGAGTGTACAGTGCCAGCCCCGAGGGACAGCAGGGCTGCATGATGCAAGAGGTCCAACACTCTCCAGTATCAGCAGCTGCCTCCTCCTCTTTTTCCCTATTTGTAGACATCTTTGACTTAAAAACCGATGTAGATGCTATTTATAACCTGCATTAGTCATAAAGACTACTCATGATGTTGAGAGTTCCCTAAACAGCAAACTGAGTGCCATTCGGAAACAACCACTTCTCCAACATCTGCAGACATCTGCGCAGCAGGGGACCAAGTTTCCACTTTAAAGTACCTGATGGTTCTATGTGCTTCTGCTGCCTTATTTCCTATTTTTGCTGTTAATTTTTTTTTTAGTTCCTGTCTTTTTGTTGACTCATAGACAATTCTTTGTCTTATGGTTTGCTCAAGCAATTAATCAGACACTTGTCACAACACTATCATTCAAAGCAGCTGACCGTAACTCCTCCAACACCACATTCATAGAAAGATGCTCCCCACAAAAGTGACTGATTTTTTTTTCTTTTCTTTTCTTTTTTTTTTTTTTTTTTCATGCACCTTATAGCAATCCAGGCCAACCGGTTCTGTTTATTCTTCTTGGGAGTGGTGTAAGATTTCTTCTTTTATGTAATAGCACCACCACAAGATCTCAGTGTGAGATGAGAGGTGGGCTTCTTCAGATAGAGTTCGTCTGTCTTCCAGCTGCTTACCAGGACTATCAGTCTTTGCTGAGCAGGAGGAACGCCTTTCTCACCCTTAGATCTGAGTCCTTCTATTCTCCATAATGGCTGGTTCAATCTGAAGAGTGAAGGTCTTCCTCATAAGAGCCTACACGCAAATTTGTATTTTGGTGGCTTTTTCATTGAGCTCCAAAAATCCTGAATTTATTCAGAGTACTACTAAAAATCTAAGGTTCTTAACCCATTTTTATATTTGTGTTGATGCTCATCACCACAGCATTGGAAATGTTTAGCAAGAAGTGGGTAGAAAAATTATACAGCCTTAGGAGAGTGGAGATCAAAGGCTTATGTTCTGCTCATATAACACCCCAGATTACCATAAAATGTGTAGACACTCACCTTCTCCAAATTGCCTCCCAAATTGTGGGAGGTCCCTGCGGACTTCACAGCTGTCAGGAAAAATGATCTGGTCCAAGGAAGAAGAGACACGGTTCAGCCCAATTTAGGTAACTGGTGCTCGGCCAAGACTTCTTGGAGCCTGATATCGGCTTGTATATTGTTGCCAAATTTAAGCACAGCACAATTTGGGGAAAAGTTTTCAGATAACAATGAACTCTGCCCCATTAGTACAACAGAGCTTCAGGGTGGTTTATATTGAAGCTCTTTATAGTACGTAAGGCTTTGTACATAGGAAAGGCCCGGGTTGACTTAGAAGCAACGCTCAAGATTGAGGTTTAGGCAGAATGGCAGAGGTGGACAAAAGCCCTGTGGGATCTGGTCTGACCCTAAAATAACACAGAATTAAATCTGTAACATAACATAGAATTAAATGTGTAAAGTACAAACATCAGCTCTCACAAGCCTCAAAAAAAAAAAAAAAAAAACGGTCAATGTTTTAAAGAGAAAAGGTCTGGGATAAATAAACATAATATTCTGGTTGATAAGGGTGGCAACAGGTAGCAAAGGATTACCAAGCTAACTACATTTTACCCAGTATTCCTGGAGAACAGCCGAGTATCTTCTCTCTTTGGAAAGACCAGCTGTGTGCTTAACTTCTCCTGCCTTCTCCAGTACTTATCTGTGTGCACAGGGACCTCTTAGCTGTCTCCAGCAAATCAGGAGAAAATGTATTTGAAAGGTCACAGCCACCTTGGCTTTAGGACAGCACTTTTTGTGGTAGCTTCTCCACTAAACAGCAAAGTCAAGGACTACAAGTAAGGCTCTCTGTAAGCTCAAAAAACTCTGAGTGTTCAGTGTGGATTTCTGGGAACATTGGACTCTACAGAAACTGGCAGGCATTGAACATGTAACAATGAAGTCTTCATACTCAATGCTGGTCCTGCTATTAACCAATCTGTGAACAGGGCAAAAGCCTGTTCACATCACCAGGCCAAACTCCTCATCTGAAATATGTGTATTGGCTTAGAACTGTGGAGCCCATGGAAGTATTGTAATATATATATACATATACATCATATACATATACATATACATATACATATATATACATATATATACATATATATACACACACACACACATATATATATACATTATGTATATTATATTACACACATTTATATCACTATATATATATTAATGTAATATATATGTATATATCATCCACAGAAGTCTCTCATCATCCTTTGTTTCCTCATTTCTCATAGTTAAAAATGTTTAAACACTTAATCATTAAGTAATTTTTCTTCAGAATACAAGAAAATCAGATGTAAAAAAAATATATATATATATATATATAGTTTATATAGTTTCACATATACATACTTACATACACATAAGTGTATATGTATGCAACCATAATAATCAAAGAAAAATAAGCTACCAACTTAAGAGTGGGAGGTAATGGGAGGGAGTCCAGGGAGGAGAACTGGGAGTGACTGGAAGAGGGAGGGGAGAAAGTGATGTATTTCTATTTTAATTAAATGTATAAAACAAAGAAGAAAGAAAAATCTAAGCGATTTTATTCATAACCTATGTTTGCAGTTTCTAAAGGGACTTGGCCATGTGGAGTCTGAGGGGTCACAGGGTAAGAACAGAGCCATAGAACCCAGAATGGTGCTGTCCCTTCACATGGGTTCAGACTCTGTGTTCCCGCAATGTCTGCAGTCCCCTCAGCCTTCACCCTGACCTCAGTAGGCCCTTGGGTTTGCGACCTCTGGGATTTTAGACCTGTGATTTTCCTGCCACTTTCCTTTCATCACAGCAGGACTGTAATTCTCAATGGGCAAACGAGTAATTACATCTTATTTATATTGCCGTTTCAGCAGCCTGGCACATAGGCTGGAAAACCTTAGTACAAGACCAGACTAAATTAGCATAACCGGAGTTCCTTTCCCCTTACAGAACTTCCTTGTAAGTGGCAGACTTCCTACACCACACGTCTTTTCCGCATCTTAGGTGCTGGCTGTGACTTTTAAAAAGCACATTCTCAAAATCAGATGTTCATTAAAACAAACAAACAAACAAACAAACAAACAAAAAAACCCAAACTAGACTCTTGTCTTCTTTTCAAAGTGAATCATCAGTTAAACAAACCAACTGTGCAACTTCAAGCTCACAGTGCCATAACTTGTATTGTTTAGCAAACTGTAGATCTCTGAGGTCTGAAAATGACATCCCAGTCTGGTTGGAAGTCCTAAAATGATTTTCCAGAGGTTCACCACTGTCTTCACTCAGTCTTTCAAAACCACGTTCTCCTTTGTCCCATTATATTCCTCTCTTCTGTCTCTGTTGACATCTATTCATCGTCTCCCCTCTCGTCTCCATGGTCTGACACTGCCCTGCCAGTGTGCCTTCTCATCTTTTTAAATGGCAGAAAGAATGGAGGGAAACAGCGAAGCAGATACAAAGTATCTGCTTCAGTAGCTTCCCATTTTCTGTTACGTAGCTGTGCTTATACCCAGGTCCCACCTTGACCGCCACCGATCCCCACTGGCTTCTCTGAGTTTCTGAATGGTGATTCTGTGAAAAATAAATCATTTCCCTTTCTGAGATAAGAACTGATTTCCTGTGTCCCCTTGAACAGTGTGCAGGATTTATGCTTTAAAACAAGAACCATTTGGGTCTAACAAAGAAACATGACTTTCAGCATAATCTTCCCCCTGTTTCTGCCTGTATCTAACCCAGGAAAATGTGAGGGTGCCATTCCCCTCACCCTAGCTACTTAACATTTGTGCAGGCAATGGTACAGCTCCCCCTTGCCAGAACTAGGTAGAGGCACATCTTTTTACATCTCAGAGCGGGCAGAGGGAAGTTTGGCCCGAGGCAGCATTTGGCAGTAATGTAACAGCATCTCTCCACCTTGCAGGCTAACTGGGAATCAGGACCCCTTGTTTCATACAGATACCAGAGCTAAGACACCTTCCCACAATCTATGGCATATCTACACTGAAGGTTGATTTTCTCTGAGTCCTTCTCAAGGGTGTGGCATCTTCTAGGCTTCACATCCACAGTGGATACCAAAGTCTCAACTGTATGCCACTCTCAAGATGGGCTTTTGCCTACACTGCAGAAATTTGTTGTATTGCCTGACAAGTTTGGATTGTTGTAATTCTGTCAGCCTGTCTACATTTGCAGCTGCTACCATACTCTCCATCAAGTCTAAACTCTGGTCTCCATATTAGCACAGTGCTATCTTCTTCCTTGTAACTTCATGATTGCTTTCTATTACAGTATTGTGTTTACATTTTCACCTTTAGATTGCTTTATTTCTAATGTCCTGACCACACTGGTACTGACTTAACAGCTCATAGATGAAGTAAAACTTCCATCTACACAGTATTGTGACGCCAGGGCCCTTCCAGAAGAAAGAAAACTCGAGGACTCCAGGAACCTCAGTTGCTTCTAAGAAACAGTGCTGGGGTAAAGTTTCTGGTAACTAGCCCTGTTTGGCCTAGCCCGAGGTTCTCAAGATGCTAGGTGATATAAAAATGTGTGAGGAAGAAGGGAAGTCTCTACAGATCATCACTCCTGACAGCACAGAAAATTCCATTTTTCAGTGGATGTTGACCTCATTTTCTGAAATATCTTTTGAAAGGAAAAAAAATAAAATATAGTTGAAGCACATTTAGCAAGACCTGTTAAATGTACAGCTAATTCATGCTGAGAAAATTTATATTTATGCTGCTAATGCTTATTGTGTGAAGTAAAAAATATTTTAAGACAATGATGAAAATTTTCATATTGTAGCCGAGAAAAAGTTGTAGGAGAAAGAAATAATAAACAGTAAAAAAGTAGGAAGCTATATGACACAAAACAAAGTAGAGAAATAAGTGAAACAAAAAGTTTATTATTTCAAAAGATCAATAAAATTCATTAAAGTAAGCATAAAAACTTGCAAGTTCTAGGATGATAAAGAGGTTACTATTACATAACTTGAAAACTCAATAACAAAAATACACTCACAACTTTATGCCATGAAAATTCAGCAGTCTACATTGAAGCTATTTGTAAATGCAAATTGTAAAACTATGCTTACATGGAAAACCTGTTATCTTTATTTATTTTTTTTAAAGGAGGACCCTTAAGCAGACGTCAGTGATTTTTACAAAGGCATGAATGTAAAGGAAAACTTACCATATCTTTATTTTTTAAAGAGGTATTGAGTTTAAGGAACAGAAACACATAATCACACATTCACACACACACACTCATATGCACACATTTCACTCATACACACACCGACACACCCCCACATATGTTCACATACATGCAGAGCACCTACATGCGCATTCACATACAGACACACAGGCTCAGCTGGCTTCACTGCTAACGCAATAAAATGTTTAACGAAGTTGCAATACAAATTCTAAAGAGGATTTCAGAAAAAGAAATAAGGAAACACTATAAATACATAGTTCTCACTATCAAAGGCTCACAAAAATGTAAAGGAAAAATGGAGGCCTGTGAATTAAAAACTCAGACCCAGAATATTGGTAAATTAAACCCAGCAATACATGGAAAGAACAACATGTTCAAATGAGAATTTCTTTCAGTAATGCCAAGTTGATTTTACATTAAAGGAAATAGTAACAGAAGAGCTGTACTTACAGAATAGAAGAAAACATGTTCAATTATATAGAAAACAATTGAAAAAATTTGAAGTGCAGCTTTAATATATGTTTAGTGGATTGAATTTCTCACAACTGGATAAATTTACAGATACTATCACATTTCATGACAAGTCCGAGTTCTTTCTTCTAAAATCAGAGTAAATGTCAAAGTTGTTTTTTTTTTAATACTACCTTATGTTAGAGTTCCTAACCAGCTCAAGCAGGCTGTGTGTGAGTGTGTGTGTGTGTGTGTGTGTGTGTGTGTGTGTACTCATATTTATATGTACATTAAAAAGCATGTAGATTGTAAAGAGAAAACTGTTTTTAATCTTACAATAGTCAAAATGTAAAAGTCTACAAAAAGCTATTCAAATGTGAGAGTGATTTTGGCGAGGCTGACATGCACAGACATATATGAAACAGAAGTGTAAGATGTGATATAATTACATCTACAATAATGAAGTTTAAAGTTTATCCCTAACATAATATTTGTAGTGCCTACGTGCTGAAAAACACCACCACCAGGGATTTCTAAAGAGAACTATGTCATAGTTACTTATAAGAGTTGCCTTTTCCAGTGAATTATTTCAGCAATTTCCTGGAAAATTAAGTGCAGATATATGTGTTTGTAATTTCTGGAGTCTGTCCACTAAAGTTCCAGCAATGAATGCTTATGATATGCACAAATCTGTAAATGAGGCAGGGTGGGGCCTAGTAAAATGTCCCCTATCTACATTGCCAGGGCTACTGGCTGTTCATTCTGTAGGTCTGGTTTAGTTAATCATATTGTTGGGATTAGTAGGTACAGCATCCCTGTCATGTCTGAGATACACTTGCTCAAAGCTTCTTTACTGGTCCTTTGCATTCTACACATTTTCCTCCAGTTATCAATGAGGTTTTCTGTGCTGTAAGTGTGGGAGTTGTGCTGTGGGTGTATTGATTGGTGTTGGCCTCTCTGTATGCTGAGTTTTTCTCTGTATTTTGACCAGTTGTGGGTTTCTATAATGATTTCTTATTGTTGCAAAAAGCAGTTTCTTTAATGATTGTTGAGAGTTACACTTATCTGTGGCTGTAAGGATAATTATTTAGAATGAAATGAGGTATTTACACTGGTTTGGGGAAGTGGTAGTAGTAGGTTCAGTTCTATCCTTTTTGCCTGCAACTGTCATGAATTCATGTTCCTTTATGAGTGTGTTCCAATACAATTCCTTGGGGTATATGCAATACAATTTATTTACCCATACACCTGTTGAGGGACATTGTGATGGTTTGTATAGGTTTGACCCAAAGCATGGCACTATTAGGAAGAGTGGTCTTGTTGGAGTTGGTGTGTCACTGTGGATGTGGGCTTAAGACCCTCACCCTAGCTGACTGGAAGTCAGTCTCCTTGTAGCAGCCTTCAGATGAAGATATAGAACTCTCAGCTCTGCCTGCACTATGCCTGCCTGGATACTGCCATGCTCCTGACTTGATGATTATGGACTATACTTCTGAACCTGTAAGCCAGCCCCAATTAAATGTTATCCTTATAAGAGTTGCCTCGGTCATGGTGTCTGTTCACAGCAGTAAAACCCTAACTAAGACAGACATCTAAACTACTATAATTTCCTAGCTCTTGCTATTGTAGTAGCAATGAACATGGATGAGCAAGTATTTCTGTATTAGATATCTAGTCCTTTGGACATATGTCAAGGATTGGTATGACTAGGTTGTATGGTAGATTTAATTTTAGCATTTTGAATATTCTCCACACTGCTCCCCATACTGCCTGAACCAGTTTGTAATTCCTCCCTTCCAAAAAACTCACTAGCATTGTTGTTACTTGTTTTCTCAGTCTTAGTCATTCTGACTAGAGGAAGATGGAATTTGCATTTCCCTGATGGCTAAGGATGCTGAACACTCTTATTTATTAGCTATTTTTATTTATTCTTTCAAGAACTCACTGTTTAGATCTAGAACCCATTTTTCAATTAATTCACTTGCTTTCTTTGTTCTTTTTTGATTTCTTTATATATTCTGAATTTTATTCCTCTGTTGGATGTCCTACAATGTGGGATTCCTCTTCAGTTGATTATTTCCTTTGCTGCACAGAAACCTTTAGTTTTATGAGGTCCTGTTTGCCAACTTTTGGCATTAATTCAAGAATGAATGGAATTGTATGCAGAAAGTCCTTTCTCGCACCTGCATCTTGCAAGGTATGCTTTCTGTCTACAACTTGTCAGTGTTTCAAGTTTTATATTGAAGTCCTTCAGGCATTTGGTGTTGATTTTTGTGCAGGCAATAGACAGAGGTCAAATTGCATTCTTCTACATGTGAATATCCAGTTTTCCCTGCACTATTTGTTTAAGACACCTCTTTCCTCCATGTGTATTTTTGGCATCTTTGTCAAGTATCAGAGGATTTTAGGTACACATAGTTTGATTAATGTCTTCCATTTTGGTCCATTTATATCTATGTCAGTATTTTCTTACTAGCTCTCTATAATGTAACTTAAAGTTATTCCCTCCAGAATTGATCTCTGCTCATCACTACTTTGGCTACTTGGGAACTGTATTGTATTTCTCTAGAGTAACAAAACTTATAGGATGAATATCTCTATATGTATAAAACGGGCACTTATTAGAATGACTTACAGACTGTGGTTTAGCTAATACAGCAATGGTTGCATATGAACAGAAGGTCTAAGAATACAATAGTTGCTCAGTCCATGATTCTGATGTCTCAGCTAGTCTTCAGTATAAGGCAGAATCCAGAAGAAGTAGGTTCTAATGCCTACTTCTTTTTATTGATTTGCTCGCAAGACAAAGGCAAGCAGGCAAAGAGCAAAAACTTTGTTCTTCCAGGTATTTATATAGATCTCTAGCAGAAAGCCTAGCCCAGATTAGATATGGATTGAAGGTCAGTCTTCTGACCTCAAGATCTGGATTAAATGTGTGTCATCCCATTTCAGAGATCCAGATTAGAAGTAGATCTTCCCACTTCAAATTAAGCAGAAATACTTCACAGGTATGTAAGCTTTGATTTTTCTTTTTTCTTTTCTTTTTTTTTTGGGGGGGGGTGTGGGTTTGAGACAGTATTTCTCTGTATACCCCGGGCTGTTTTGGTTCTCACTCTGTAGACCAGGTTGATTTTTCCAAATCTCCTATAGTAAGGATTCTCAAACACTTCAACTACCCTTCTTGCCCACTGTCCAAAGGTAGGGGAGAAAAGATGGGTAATAAAACAATAGGGATGTAGACCTGCTTAGAAGTACTGATTTGAGGATAATTCCAATCCTCCTTGTCAGGATACCAGCTGTTGAATTTAATAGTGTCAATATGCCAACAGTCCAGTTCAAAAAGTGTCACCAAATACAAAGCAATAGTGGTGGCACAATCCAACAGAAACAGCCAGGCCTCCACCACATTAGCAGCGGGAGTGACCAGAACCAGTGGGAACACCAGAATTTCTCTGCTGTGCCTCTCTCAAGTGAAGTTCAGTAAAGACCAATTAAGCATTGCACAGCAAGCTATGCAAGTCCTCTATCACTCACTGCCTGTCAGGTCCTACTTAATACTTTCTCCAACATCATATGCCCTCTCAAGGTTTTGCTTCAGCAAAACATCACATGAGTCTGCATCACACCAGAAATTTCTACTTCACATGTATGCCCTCCTTTTGTTTAGTTAATTTGAGATGTAGTCAAGTTGGCAACCAAGAATGGCTATTGCAGAACTTTTGTGTGACATATGAGTTTTGGTATGATTTTTTTTTCTGTCTCTATTAAAAAACATTCTGGATATCTTAGTTGGGATTGCATTTAATCTATAACTTGCTTTTGATAAAATGGCTATTATTACATTAAATATACCAATTCATGAGAATGGGACATTTTCACATCTTTTAGTGTCTGTTTCAATTTAGTTTTTCAATGACTTAATAATTTAAATATACAGTTTTTATCTCCTTAGTTAAACTTTTTTCTAGCCATTCTTTTAGAAGGATGTTATTAGTGGGAGTATTTTTTTATGATCCCTTTCTTATCACACTTTGTGTGTGTGTGTGTGTGTGTGTGTGTGTGTGTGTGTGTGTAGGAAGTATACTTATTGTTTTATATGTTGATTTTATATCTTGACATTTTGGTGAACATGTTGATCATTTCTAGTGGTTTTCTGGTAGAATCTTGGGGATCTCTTATGTATAATATATCACTCTTACATATAATATATCATTCACAAATCAGGATAATTTGGCTTCTTTTTATATTTCCTTGTTCTATTTTTATATTTCAGGTGTATTATTTTTTATTTTATCTGTGTGGGTGTTTTGCCTATATGACTGTCTGCAGAACGTTTGTTGGTATAGTTCCTAAGGAATCAGTCCAGAAGAAGGTGTTGGATCCTCTGGAGCTATAATTAAAGGTGAGAGTTGCCACGTGGGCCCTAGGAATCTAACTTGATCCTCTGAAAAAGTAGCAAGTGCTCCCTCTTAGACAGTGACATTTCTATGGCCCTGCCTTGTCTTCTCTTACTACTCTGCCTAGTTCGTTAAGTACTACATGGAAAAGGAGCAGTTATAATGGATAGCCCTGTTTTCTTCCTTATTTTAACAAAATAGTTTCTGGTTTTTCTCCATTTTGGGTGATGTTGCCTGTGTGTTTGTTATGCTTCTTCCAGAAGGGTGGTGACATTCTTAAATGTCTTCAAAGCATCAATTTCCTGCCCCCACCCCCGTCAGCTATTCTTTATTTGTTTAGCTTGATCATTGCTATCCAGTGGCTCATGATCGATTTCTGAGCTGCATACCCAGGAGTCCAGAAGAACTGTTAGCAGAGCACAGTTTAGTTCTTTCTGAAACTCTTGACTGAATCCTACAAGCCATTATGCTTTTCTTAATCCGTGGAAAGTTTAGTTATTTCGAAGCTTACCACAGTTTCCAGAAAGCTCCCAGTGAAGAATGTCCCACCGCGAATGTCCTTTAATTATTGCCCAAACTCTGGAAAGCAGCTGCTTCCTTGCTGAGCTGCTGATCACTTTGGTACACTGGCTGATGGCCCACTCAGACTGGAGGGTGTCTGAAGAGGAAGTCTCTTCAGGCACACTCATCTATAAGAGATGCAAGCATGCTGGGGAGCTGGCGACAGGTGTGTGTTTGATGTTCAGCATTCCAAGAGCTAATTGCTTCTATTAATAACTGTGCAACAGAACTATACTTTTTCTGTTTGTTTTTAAACATTAGAAATTTTAAATTATGGCTTTTAGTCCATAGGAGGGCAATGTTGAGCTGCAGGAAAAACTTTGTAGGTTTTTGCAAAAGAGCATATAGAACTGGTTAACTTAAAAATTAATGAATTGAAACAGATTAACTAATTTAAACACACTACAAGAAAACACTTGTTTAATAATATGCCAGGCATGTGTTGATGGCTCCTGTGTTTACCATACTGGAATTTGTAAACTGATGCCAGTAATACTTGCCATCGAAGACCAGACCACAAACTGTCCCTTGGGGGAATGTTGGATTCTCTGTGAAATCTTTTACAGTAGATATTGGAGGAACTTGAATTCCATAGATATAGAATATTATTTGTCATTTTTATGTGCCCTGCTGCAGATATCTGCTTAAGGAGATAAGGACATTGTAGTTCTGATTCCCAAGTTCTGTGACACTCCTTGGGGCAGCGTTTTTGTTTACCTTTAGCCAAATGCTGTCATGGAGTCTTTAGAGCGAAAAGTCAACCAAACATTATGTCTTAAATGAGTTATAAAATTTGCTTTAAATTTATGTATATATGATCATATTTTTACAAGTGCTATTATTATTAGTGTGTATGGATGTGTATATGCATGCACATGTAGCTGAAAGGACTACTTTCAAGAGTCGGTAGTTCTTGGGCTGGAAAGGTGGCTCAGTGGTTAAGAGCACTCATGGACTGCTTTTTCAGAGGTCCTGAGTTCAATTCCCAGCAACCACATGGTGACTCACAAACATATGTAATGGGAACTGATGTCTTCTTCTGGTGTGTCTGAAGACAGAGCTACAGTGTACACACACACACACACACACACACACACACACACACACACACACACACAAAATATATAAATAAAAATCATCATAATAAAAAAAAGTCAGTAGTCCTCCCTTCTCCCTTTCCACTGTGTTGAATCACTGTTTCTTTTTTCTGATGTCCTATGTACTGTAGGCTAGCTGGCTTATAAGACTCTAAGGCATTCTCCTGCCTCCACCTTCCATTTCACTGCAGGAGTGCTGGGATGACAGATGCAAGCCAGGCATTAAGTTTCTTATGTCAGTTCAGGGGTCTGAACTCAAGACATCCGGCTTCCTGTTCCCAGGTGCTGTTCCTCACTGAGCCATCTTGTTGCTACGACATGAGCACAGAGAAAACAGAATTTCAGCCAAATCTTCAGATGTGGAAGTTGGCATTACTTCAGTATTATTTTCATAGAACAGTCACAGATTGACATTTAGCCCCACTATTATGATCTGTATCTAAAGAAAAATCTAATTAAAATTTTAATACAGTTTAAATATAGTTATGGTATGTATAGGGAAGTATCAAGTGCCATACCTCCGTGAACATCCAATGGTGACAATCTCCATTACCACGAAGTGTGTTTTTCCTCTGAATGGTAAGATCCTTCCACATTGATTCAGGACTGTGTATTGCTGTCCTAGGGCACAATCTGGGTAGTGGAACACCACCTTTTCCCCCAAGTTCCTGAGTACAAGAGGCAGGCAGCCACTGAATAACTTCAGGCCTCATTTATCAGATGCTTAATGTACAATAAACACTGTAATATAATATATTGCTTCTAATTCAATTTAATCTTTAGAACAATAGCTTACATTTGTTATTAATATAATTTACTAAGGGAGGAAACAGAGCTGCACAGTGGGTAAATTACTTACTTAAGCTCACAAATCTTCCTGAGAGATGGAGCCCAGGGCCCCGGGGATCTATCTTCATCAATACTTCTAGTTTAAAAGTGAAGGGGAACACGGACTAAGGGAGATGTTATTATCGTTGTTGCAGAGAAAAAAGGGAAAGTAAGCTGAGCTGATTCCTCATTAGCTTCTGCTTAGCTGAATGCTTTTCATTCTATACGAAGAGGTGGAAGTGAACAAGTTGTCAAGAAGGAGTGCCACCAGAGGACTTGATCTTTGAACCACTAGCATGTCTTAATATTCTTCTTTGCACTACTGATTCTACATCCAATATTAAAATGTCCTCATGAGTTGACGTTGCATTCTTATAATCCAGTCCAGCAGTGAATGTTGCAGACATGCTAATAGGACTAGCTAGGACTTTGGGCAGGCATAGGCACAGTGGAGGTGATGCTCTTCACCATCAGACTGTCCAGCTTAGCTTCTGGAAATAAGGATGTGTTGATACAGAATGTTCCATTCTAGCCAGCATCCCACATGCTAATTTCATAGAAAAAAATTTGTCTCAGAATTCTCCATAGGACTTAGAGAGGCAGGAATAAGAGTCTATGATTTGAGAGAACAAAAATAATAATAAAAAAAAGAAGTCTTCTATGAAAACACCATAGGAGAAGGAATAGATCATCGGCATTGTTATAAAGTTATTAGATTAAAATTTGAATGTACTTCACAAGAAGGTGCAAGGGATTTAAATTAGGAAAAAATCCTAGTCTCATAATATAAATAACTTCATCATGCTCACCACACCCCCTTTAAACAAATGGGTTAGTATGATTTAAGTGGAACCACTTCCACCGTTCAATTTATTCTCAGAAGCATGTTTGAAAATTCACAGGTAGAAATCAGCCAATCTACCATCCTGATTAGATGAGATCCAGAACCATTCAAAGCTTACGAGGTCAGCCGAAATGAAGCAGTGAGGATATAAACAGTGGTACGTGATCGCCTTCTAGTGGTTTCGATCCAATTACTAAAGATATAGGCTCTCTCTGACCTTCAAGTCTAATTGCAACAATAACAGATGTCAAAGTGAGCACCTGGTGACATCCCAGAGAAGTGCTTTCTATTCTAGTTGAGGCATCTGCCTGCAGTCCCTAAGAGGTTTTCCAAAAAAGTGCAGGATACAATTCTTAGCTTGGCTCTCCTTCAGTTAAAGAAGTTTCAAAGTAACTAAAATATTTTGCTTTATAGCTAAATAAAATATTTACTTTGAGGTAGCCTTAGACTTATTGGGAGTTCTCAAAGATACCACAATGAGTTCCCGTATACACGGTACACAGATTCTCTAACTGTTATCATTCGGTATCACTATGGCACACAGGTAATGAACCAATATTGTTATACTATTGTTAACTGCACTTCATATTTTAGTTTTTTTTCTAATGCTTATTTTAAAACTTCCTGTCTTTTCTCTCTTCCTGTTTTTCTACCTACATCGTGTGTGTGTGTGTGTGTGTGTGTGTGTGTGTGTGTGTGTTTATAGCAGAGTGTTATAGAACTCAGAGGATATCCTCAGCTCTTGATGATCATCTCCCAACCATTTTATAGATAATTTCTTATTTGATGCTACATAAGCAAGGCTGGCTGGTACACAGGTTCTCAGGGAGTCTTGTGGTTCTGCTTCTTATCTTGCCACAGTAGCACTAAGGTTACAGACTAGTGATACAGTATCCTCTACTGTTTCTTGCATATTCTCACACCTTGATTGAGATACCAGATTGGCTTGATAGGTATAGTAAAGCCGCTGTGTCTAGCTTTAAGTGAAGTGTATAGTAAAACCTTTGTGTCTGACTTTGAGTGAAATGATTCAGCAAAGCCTTTGCTATGCTTGGTTCTATCAGCAGTAGCTGAGAAATTGTTATGAGACTGTCTGAACCTTGAAGAAATATCGTCTCTTTGGAAGGTCTTCACTTGGTGCTACGTGAGAGCTTGCAGATGCATTAATCTTGGTCTGTAGACACTCCTCATAAACTGGGAGTTCTTACTTTTGATTATGGCTAGCTATAGTCAAATGGGACTGAGGTCTGTGGGGGTTGTCTGCTCTTATGGGCAGCATAGGGCAAGATAACTTAGGAGGCTGGAACCTTTCCCAGCCCCAATTAACCTTGTATGATGTTGGAATAAAGTTACTGAAGTGAGCTAGCTGGGTGTCAGTCTTCCCCCAGATAATGTATCCCTCAGCTCCTTTGGAAAATGAAGGCTTAGCATCTTGGTGAGCTTCTCTCTCTACTACAGCACCTATGATGAGCATCCATCAATACCAGACTCGTTTCAGTTATGTCTACTCTGTGTTTTAATGATTTATCATGACTTGAATAGTTTTGTGGGGCTCTAGAATGGACATTTGTAGACTGGTTCTCAATTTGTTCTTTTTCTTACATTTTTTTTTGTCAGATTAGTTGTTTTGGGGACAGACCACAGGGGTGCAGTGCCATTGTCAACATACATTAAAGATGCTTGCTATAAATGTAATGTCATTGTTGATGTTCTCTGGGCTCTCGTGGAGAAGGAAGATCCTTCCTGGCTGTGCCACAGGAAATTATTCATCCCCATAAACCTCACCATATCATGCAATTTGAAAGCAGTCACTAAAAGTAAAGGCATGAGCCATTCATTTCTCTTCCATGGGACAAGATATATAGTGAGTTCAATGTAAAACAAATTATTATATGGTGGGTTTTTTTGTGTAAACATGTGCTAATCTCATTTATTTACTTATTTATTCATTAATTCACTTATATCAGTATAGACAGGCACAGATAGTATTTAAAATGCAATGAGTTGCTATTGTTCTGTTGCTCCAATCATTTCAGTGTTAGCCAACTGCAGCTCTGTGCTCATTTGACACATGGTCATCATTTTGTCTTTTTCACAGTTTGTTCAACTGTGGTTCTGCAAGATGCTCAAGGCTCATCTAGCTCCAGCTGCAGACTCAGACACTTCTTTGAGACAGAACTTGAGAATAATATTAGAAATAAAAATCTGAGAACAAATAATATTTAAAATATTTTATTTCTTCTCTCTCTCTCCCCCCCCCCTCTCTCTCTCTCTCTCTCATCTTTTTCCTTTTATTATCGTTGTTGTTGCTGCTGCTGTTGTTGCTGTTTCTGCTGAAGAAGTACTTCCTAAATGTTTAATCCTGCTTTAATATATATTGCATGCAAGGGGGAGGACACCCTTCTTAGTAGCCAGGGGACCAAGGGGGAACAAGGGCCACTTTACCCCATTTACTGGCAAGGAAGATAACAATACCCTGGCTCTTGGAGTGTCTTCTAGGAGAGGAGACCCTTTCAAATCCCCCAGCGGAAAGACTCTGTTTACCAAATGACATGCTATAGGTCCCAAGAATAGGAAGAGGAGATTTTGTTTGGGCAACATCTTGAATATACTCTGCAGTGTAATTCATGTTTCCCAATATAAATATAAGTGGATTTCTATGCAGATGACTTAAAAATGCCTTGTATCCATGTTATAAACACTGAAAGAGGTAGGCTAATCAACAAATAGTAACACATATAAATTTAAATACTCAAAATATTATAATTTTAAAAATCACTACAGTATTATTGTGATATTTTGCATTCATTTTTTTCCACACCAAAAAATTTGACATCTAAGTAGTGTGTTTTACAAAGCATTTTTCAACTTCATCTGAACTACCGAATTTCAAGTATTTAATAAATACTTGTGAGCCTGTAGTAGTGGCATACATTTTTAATTCTAGCACTCTGGAGGCTGGTGGATATCAGAATTCAAGGCCATCTGGGTTTACAGAGTGACTTCCAGGTCAGCCAAAGTTACACAGAGAAACACTGTGTCAAAAACCATACAAACAGACAAATAAATACATACATGTGATTAAATAATACTGCTTTAAGCAATGCATTCAATAAGTATGTATAGAATATTAATTGGCCATAAACTGGGGCTGTTTCATAGCTTTATGCCTTTGTAACACCATTGAAGCTTTAGGCTTCAGGTTTCTTTCCTCCTGTCTATATCCCCCACGTAAACTGCGACCTAAACAGCAAGGAGACTGTGGCAGATTACAAGTCAAGACTTTCTGGAGACCCTCATTACATAAGTCATAGTTTTTGTTCATTTATCTGTCGGTAGTGTTCGTGCTTTATATCCACAGCTAGTGCTTCTTACTACTTCTTCTGCATGATATTGCTGTATGTCGGGAGACCACAGGGCTCCCCAGTACTATGCTGATTTAACCCGCTTTCATGCAGTGTGAACCACTGGTGTTCAAGTGAGAGGGTTGCATTCAAAGGTCAACGGTCTAATGTGCAGAGGATGTACAGTGAGCTGTAGCTCAGAGACCAGAGGTTATGCTTACAGTCGCTCCATAGCTCTGTGAAGGGCAACTGCTCTCTGTGGCCATGACCTCCATGGTTTTTTATCTCACGTTTTTTCAGAACGTGCATAACCCTCCAGATGGGGGTTGTTCATCTGAAAAGAGTTGATGCGCTGTCCAAAAGGCCACATGCCCTGTAAAGGAAAACAGTAAGTTTCTAAAAATGATATGGGTCACATATAAAGAACATAAAATACTTGCCCTGAAAACACAGGTCACTATTTCAGAAAAGCCTATTAATTTGCCATGTCCCAAACTGACTGCTTACATTTGACAGGTGTCCTATGGATGGGCAAATAGTATCTGCCAGTACAATAACTGCCCTTGCTCAGGAAACTCCCAAAGAAAGACTTCCCAGAAGTCTTTATTGGAATGAGTATACTGTAATCGGGTAATCTGCTTTGTCTTTGTCTTTTGTTAAAATACCACTACACCTGTGGTTTGACCTGTGATTTGGAGTACAGTTACTATTCAGTGTACTCCTAAGGACTTCTTTATGTAAGGTTTATTTTAGCGTGGTGCTGAATTGATCCTAAGCTGTCATTGTAAAGAACTGTAACCTGACAAAAAGAATTTGGTTTGGGGGTGATAATGAGAAACCAGCTCACACTTATACAGCTGCAAGGGTGTAGCTTCATGGGATTTCAGCCTCTGTAAAGTTTAGTGGTCATCACAAACTTTACACAGACTGTTTACAACTGGATGATTGAGCACAGCTGTAATGGATCTGGGAGTTGGAAAGTTTCTGGGAGTCGTGTGTTCTTCTAAAGTCTTGTCTACCCCTGAATGCTTGGCAGAACTTCCTCCCCCCCCACTACATGTAACTTTCTCACCATTTCCCTTGGTTGCAGAAGAGTGTACTCACATTCAGACAGTCCTTTGACCCAGTCTGGCTCCTTCCCTATTGTACTGTCCAGAGTCATCTCCTCAAACAAAGCATTCCAAAAATGAATCTGTTCGTCAGACATGCTTCTTGGAGTGTCTAGGAGTAATACAGTGATTTGCAGTCACTTGGCACTTTGACTTTGGAATGGAAATATTGTGTGGCACTACCGTGGGGAAGTGGGGCAGTGTGAAAGGGAGCCCTGCAGGAAGCTGGTAGGATTGGCTGGTGTAAAGTGTTGGAGTCTGAACTGGGCAAGAGGAGCAGCTTTATAGGATCACAGGGAGGCTACAGCAGCTCAGAGTCAGCAAAAGGAGCAGGAGAAGAAAGACGTGGGAACAATGGGATACTCATGGCACACTGCAGGAATTGTACCAAAAAGACAACCTGAAGATAATGGCAGCCAGGTTTCACCCTGTCAGAGACAGAGGGTAAGATGTGTAAATGGAGGACCTTGTATAAACCTGTATTTGACCATACAGATTGTCAATTCTAACTGTGGATGCTTTCAGTTACAGATATATGTCTAACACCATTCCCAGTTCTGACTGAGAATACCCCAACAATAATGAGCATGCATATAATGAAGAATATAATTTTTCTTAAACATTTTTCATTCAAGTAATAGATTTTGTTATTGTCCTCCCCTCTCTCCCCCGTGCATATGGAGTTTAGGGTCAGTGTCAGGAACCATCTTCCATCAAATGTTCTTCCAAGTGACTGAGGCAGAGTACCCCAATCATATCCAGACCTCACCGTTGTGGCTAGTATTGCTAGTGTGAATGAAAACTTGTGTAGAATCTTCTGTAGAGTGTATGGAAGCATTACCTGTCAATAAAAGCTTATGGCCAATCACCTGAGACAGGATTAAAAAGTGGGACATTCAGTAGAGAAAGAATGTATTCTAGGAAATAGTTAGGAGAAAGATGAGGTAAAGAAGATGGTCACAAGATATGAAGGAGAGGTAACTAACCTTGTGGCAGGACTTAGACTAGAATAAAGGGGTAATTAGGTTATGAGCTAATTGGAGAAAAAGCCAACACTTTTGGCCTAGACATTTATTCATGAAACATTAAGTCCCAGAGTCATTATTTCAGGAAACAAAGAGGTGGAGTGGAAAAGTCCACAGTTACAAACTTCTGAATAAAAGCTGCATTTAGAAAGGAATCTGTTCCTGCAGCCTGACTGGCTGGTATCAGTACTACGGAAAGATTGGAATGTTACAGATCCAAAGCTGATTATCTTGTCCTGGGCTAAGTACTGGCCCTCCTGAACAGCCATTCCTTGCCTTCCTGTGTTGAAATTAACATCTTTTCTAATTGGTTTTTTAAATTTATTTACATTTCAAATGTTATCCCCCACTCCCAATTAAACCCCTTATTCCTCCTCTTCTTCTATGAGGGTGCTCTCCTGCCTCAGCATCCTAGCATTCCTCTATGCTGAGTCATCAAGCCTCCACAGAACCAAGGACCTCTCATCCCATTGATGCTAGGTAAAGAAATCCTCTGCTACAAATTTTGGTTGGTGGTTTAGTCCCTGGGAGCTTTGTGGGATCTGGTTGGTGATATTGTTGTACTCTTGATGCAACAGATAAAACCATTTTTAAACTATATTGACTTGGCCAGCAACTAAGCTAAGAATGTCATCAGATAATGTTTTGAACCTGTAGGAAAGCTTCCCCCATCTCAATGTACCTGCCTCTCTCATGCACCCACCTTTGTATTTTAAACTCTCCTTGATTAATGACCAGTCTTGGACCACTCTACTAATCACCAACTACAGTTGGCACTGTTCTGGGAAAGGGGGAGTGGATTATTTACTGATGGTACTTAGAAGCTCCAATAATGACCACCATAGTATCAATGAAAAGAGGTGTGGCTACTATGGAAACCAGTGTGGGACTTACTCAAAAAGTGGGAACTAGATCTACCAGAAGTTGCAGCTATACAACAGCTAGACGTGTCCCCAAAGGATATTACATCCTACTATAGAGGATTCTTTCTATTCATGTTCAATACTGCTATGTTAACAATAGCCAGCAATTATGAGCAACCTAGATGTCTATCAATGGATATGTGGATAATGAAAATGTGATGCACAGTGGATTTTTTTACTCAACTGAAAAGCAAAAACAAAAAAACAAGAAGGAAGAAATTCTGTTACTTGGCTTAAAACTAGATATTTTGGGTGCAATTCAAGCTTTTCCAAAGTAGTGAGGTGAACCATCCATCATCTCACTACTGATACTGAGTGGAAACACTCACTACATGTCAGTAGGTGAGTATGTGGGTTTCTTTCTGTGTAAGATTTTAAATTTTTTTTATTTGGAGTGTAAGTTTAGCAATCGAAGCAGGAGAAAATATCTTGAGTTTTATAGACTTTCAAACAAGATTATAAAAATTACTTACTTTGTAGTATTAAAATGTACTAGAAGAATTAGTATGTTCTATACTATTTTGCACAAAACAAAGCATTATCATACAAATTTGAGTCAACGTGAACACCATGAAATGTCTAACAAATGGAATCAGGATTGCAAAATGTAATGTTTTTAAATTGTGTGACTGAGAAATGTTCCTTGAATACATTTTAATTTGTAAAAGGTATGTTATTAATAAAACAAAATATTTTTATGTAAATTATTTTTACTTTTTACTTTTATTAGTTCCTTGAGAATTCAATACAATGTATTTTGATCAGATTCACCCCTATTTCCAAGTCTTCCTTCCTACCCACTCAAATGTATGTGTTTCTTTTTCAAAACCCATCAGTGACTTACGGCCCATACACTCTTGAATGCAAAACCTCCCACTGGAGGGTGGTCAATCTGCCAGAGACCTTACCCTTAAAAATTTGTTTCCTTGCTCCCAGCAGTTATCCATCACCAACCACTACTAAGCCTAGGGTGGAATTTTGTGCCCAAATGCTGAGGGATTCAACTGATTTTGACAAACATATGCACATTCATGCCACAGGGGGTATTTTCATAAGCTGAGAACATAACCTCTGCTTCCTGATTGACTTCTATCAACTTTGATGCTAAATTCATTTATCTATGATGCTTGAGTTCATTTTGTCCTTGTGAAGCTGCATACACAGATGGGATCTTACAAGACCAGTTATAGCATGGTTATATTCACATCAACACATCAATGTCATTATCATTTTTATTGTGGTATAGTTCTAAGCAATTACTGTTATTTGCGTATATAAGGAAGTGGTAAAGAAGAAAAATTACAAGACCAAAAATTTACAATTACAATTTCTTTAGGTCCTCTATATATGAAAATATATAACTACTTGTTCCTATATGCACTCTATGTAATTTGTAGACTCTTTTATATTTTGCATTTATTTTGAGCATCAACAAATTTTTAAGAAATTAAATCAGATATGGTGTATTTTTATAACCACAGTGAAAACAAGTTAGAAATAAACAGAAAAATAAGAGGACAATCTCAATATTTAAATTAAATGATAAACTTCCTAATAAACAATGAGTTAAAAAAAAAGGAATAAGAACATAAATCACAACTGGATTTTGACTGAATGATAGTGAAAATGTAGCACAACATAGTTGAAAACCAATTGTAACTTGAATGCACACATTCAAATATAAGAATGACTGAAAAATAATGCAACCTTTATATTATACAATTATTTAAACATTATAATGATAGAATTTTGTTGTTGTTGTTGTTGGAATTGAACCCAAGCCCTTCCATTTGCTGAGCAAGTATCCTACCACTGAACTATAATCACAATCCAAGTTTAAACAAAAGGAGACAGTAATAAAAGAGAAATATATACAATAGAGATAGTAGTGCTACTACAGGCATATCCTATGAGACTACAAAAGATGAAAAGTCTAGCAAGACAATAATAGAAAATACAAAGTGCTCATCACTGAAGATTACACAGAAATTGAAAATATAAGTGGGAAGATTGTGCACCTTAGGCAAGACTGAGCTTGTGCCTAAAAGTAAGTCACTATCAATTAATCAACAAGGAAAAGGGAAAGCAAGTACAGTACAATTATGTGTTGATGCTCAGCATTAGTAATCAGTGTTACTAACTAACTAACTAACTAGCTAACTAGCTAACTAACTAATTGCAGCATTAGGAATCTGCAAATCAAAGTTCCTTTATACTCTCTATAATGACATAAAAAGAAGGAAAAGAAGAAGAAGAAGAAGAAGAAGAAGAAGAAGAAGAAGAAGAAGAAGAAGAAGAAGAAGAAGAAGAAGAAGAAGAAGAAGGACTTGTGGGGTGATGAGAAACAGGGACTTCCCCACATTCCTCTGTTAGAAATGTAACATGGTTCATCTGCTCTGGAGTTCAGCAGCCTCAAAGCATTGAAGATGGAATTAGCGTGTGACTCAGAAGGTCCCTCTCTTGGATTTATATACCCACATGATTAAAAACAAAAGCTCAAACAACAATTTCATGTGTTGTCATGGGAACAGCCTTCATCACAGCCCACAGAGGAAAAACCCAAATTTCTATCAACTGATGAAGAAAAAAAGGGTGGTGCATTCTTTACAGAGGACTACTGCTGAGCTCCAGAAGGGAACAGATTACTGACAGGTGCTGTTACGTAAGTGAACCTTGTAAACATCTCACCGAGTGAAAGAAACCAGACATAAAATGTCACATAGTGTATAATTCTATTTGTACAAGATATCCTCAAAAGGCCATTTTTTAGAGACATAAGGCGGTATGTGGTTGCCAGAAGCTGGGAGGAAGGACAACTAGTGTCTGCTAACAGGTGTGTGATCTCTTTGGGGATTTATAAAAATGCTGTGGAGTTAACAGCCATGATGATTGCACAACCTCGTAAATATTCCAAAATCCCCTGAATTGTACACTTTAAAATTATGAATTTTATAGTATGTGAACTAGAAAATTAGGAACACATTTATACTAAGATGTTTGAAAACAAATCAAATCACCAAAGGAATTTTGGGGAAATTTCAGGGTTTCTCTAGATGGATCAACCAGTAAAGTTGCTATGCAAGGATGGGTACCTGAGTAAACATATAACAGACACAGTACTGCAAAAATTAAAGGGATCATTTGCTGAAAAAAGTGAATTCAATCTTAGGTCAGCTTACCAGGGAGTGAATATTACCCCAAGTATTTAATGAAGAAAAATAGTTATTATCGGTTCATTCAAAAACTACAGAAAGAAGTATATTATTTTCAAGTATTGATAGAAAATCAAGATGATCTTCCAAAATTATCCACAGCCATGTAATAATTTTAAGGAAAAATAAACTTGCTTACTTATGAAGTTCAATGTAAACAAACAACACTAGAAAGTTCTCAACTCTCTTACCCTCCTTCACAAGTGATGAAGAAAAGGATTATGACTGACTCTGTAGAAAGAGAAAAAAGTTTAAAAAAATTAAAAGTCTATGCTGTATAAGAACACACAGGAGCATTAAAAATAAACTGATATTCCTTAACTCACAAAGGCTCTGCAGGGTAATGCCAACCTTTAGCAAGCACTGGCATAATAAGGCACTGAGAACTTTTCTCTCAAAATTGAAAATAATCATATGCATTATCAATGCCTCTAGCTAATACTTCATAAAGTTCCTAACTTGTGCACTACCACCATAGAAATCAAGGAGAAAATACCATTAGCTGTAAATACAATAATGATTTATGAACTAATTTATAAATTTTTAGAAATTAGCAAGTTTAGCAAACACACTCTTGGATATTCAAAATACACCCACTATTAAAAAGTTTAAAACTGAGAACCTAAAGTATCATTTTTCAGTTTATTATATAATGACTTTGAATAGAATTCAATAAAAAGTCACTTTGCTAAGCTGTCTGAATATTTTTACAGATTCCTTTTCACCTTGGTCAAATTCTCTACACTTTTTATGACAAATTGCTTTTAAGTTTTATTGATTTGATTATGGTGATGATGATGTCATCTGTGTGTGTTTGTGTATTTTATATGTGTTACATGCCATGGCACACACATGATGGGTCAAAGGAGATCATCTGGGAGTCAGTTCTCTCTTTCCACTGTGTTGAGGCAGGGTCTTTTTTTGTTTCTTTTGCATTAGGTCTAAGTTAGTTTGGCTATGAGATTATAGGTGCTTCTTTATTCTCTCTTTCCTCAGCTTCCATGGAAGTACTGGTATCTATTGATAAGAACAGCAAATATTTGGAATGTTTATAAATTACTGGTAAAAAATATAAACAGATAAGACTTCATTGTAAAGTTGATGATATACTGAAACCAAATAGACATTTATGCCCAGCAGTAGTATTTGTGGGTATATACTTGAGCAAAATCAATCACAGGGTCCAGCTGTACCACTTTTGGGTACATACCAAGTAGACTCAGTATCTTACTGCTGAGATACCTACATATCCATGTTTATTGATGCTCTATTTATAATAGCAAGAAAATGGTACAGTCCAGATGCCAATTAACTGATGAACGGTTAATAAAAGTCTGATTCATTTACACAATGGAATACTATTCAAACATACTGGCTAGAATTAATTTGCTGGACGGTACTGTGTATACTACCAGAAAATTAACCACCAATCTCACCAATCTTTGAACCTTGAAAACTATAATAATACCTAGCCGAATAAGATTATATACTGGTGTAGTAGTGGCATGAACGTTTTGGGAGTAACCATTCACTTTCTTATTGTGATTTCTTATCTGAGGCTTGAATCTATGATGGAACCCATACCAGTAGAGTTGATAAGGACAAGAATCTGTGGCTATATAGATAATAGGCTCTATCTAAGTAGAGGAGATCACAATGCAATTTGTCTGATAAACGGACATCATATTAAAATGACTCCTAATGACTTATTGCTACATTCACAGATCAGCTAACTTAATTAATTTTTATTATGTTTATGTATTTACATATCATATATGTGTTCGTAATATATTCTACTGTAGGTTTCCATATGACTTTAAAAAAAATTTTTAATGATAGTTGTCCCTCCCAAATTCTCTACTCCACTATGCCTTCTCATTCATCATGACAATTTAACACTTCTTGTTACATTGTTCTTTCAGCCCTTTATAACACTGGGTTTTCTCACTCTCCCTTGAAAGCCCTCCCACAATATCCCTAATTTTCTGACCTCTGTGGTCATTCTAAATGAAGAAAACACGTAACTAAGGATTGAAAACTAACAACCACAAGACATTTGTCTTTCTACATCTGTGTTACTTTACACAGAAAGATTGTTTCCAGCTTCTCTTGTCCAACTGAAGTTTTCACCATTTTGTTTTTAGAATTTGTGTGAGGTGGATCCACAAATAAAGTTCTTTGGAATTTCTTTTTGAAGATATAAACAAAATTTTATTGTGAAGCCACTTTTAAAGGAAAATAATTTTAACAGAAGCCCTAACACAGTCTTTTGATATTCCCATATCAGAGACATATATACATTGGTAAGAAGATATTTTATGAAAGGGGTTAAGAAGATGTAGATTTTGACCTACAGTTCCAAAAGATTCCACTTCTGAGTTTCTGAACATCAAGACTATAAGATAACAGATACGACACAGAAAACATTTAAGAGACAGATATAACTGAATAGGATGTTGCATCTAAAACCATCTCACCATATAGCCTTGCCTGATGACATTGAATTCATTATGTACACCAAAGTAGGCTTGAACTCCTAGAGATTCATCACCTCCTGAATGCTGGGATTAAAGGTATGTCCCACAACACCTGGCAGGTTTATTGAGTTTTATAAAAATACTGCATGTGTTGTTTACAAATTAACAAACAAGATATTTTAGGAATAAGAAATTGACAATACACTTCACAATGGATATATTTATAGTCTGTCTTCATCTTTTTGCATGATGATATGCTAAATAAATTTGGTAACTTATTTGAAATATTTTTAACTATAAAAGCAATACTATCACATGAAAATATAATGCTAACCATATACTTCATTTATGACATATTTGCTTATTTTGACAGTGGAAGTCAAAATAGAATTTGTCATATTGTGATCTATCTAAATATGCTATATTTTTGTCAGTAAAGTGATTTTAGGCTGTGCTGTTTTCCCACAATAACTTCAGATGTGGCAAATATTTAGAACTTATAAAATAGTAGTGTGAATAATTCTGTTTTGAAATATTTAACAAATATGATTGCTAATTATGTGTGAAGGGCAGACGTACTTCAGGAAGTATCATTTGTTATTTCTTTACAATAATTTTGTTTTGTTTATACAGTTTTAGAGAAGTGAAATACCCAATTGAATCCTGATTAATTGTTGAATTCCAAATATTGAAAGCATGGAACCTTTTCAAGAGTCTTTGGAAGGAAACCCTTCTCCCTCTCATTTCCAGCGAGCCTCAGCGTCAGCATCTGCCTGGTCAAACACTTGGAAATTTTTCGAGAATTAAGACTGAGTTTTGTAATGGCTGGATGCTCTTCAAGTATTACATTTGATACATGGCTGGACAGCTTGAAGGGGACGTTTGGTAAATTGTACTGGGGATGTTTCCTACTTCAGTACATTATATGTAACATCTCCTGTTATTAATTGGTGAGGTTTCTTTTATTATTTTGAGGTCAACTCAGGACAAGAAGCAACAAAAACAGAGGTTTCAAGACTGTATTGGCCTGGGATATGAGACTCTGCGGGTCAACATGACATTTCCATTTTTGCATGCAAAGAAAACACACGCTGTCCATTTGGGCTGCTCTTCCACACTTTCCCTTCTGAACCACAGCATTTCCTGGCTTATAGTTTAGCATTTCCAGTCAAAGAACAGCACATTTATTTTGAATGGAGAAAAGGTCCTTCATGTTATAGGAAAGAGAAAGCAATTCAAATGGGCAGAATTCCATGAAAATTTGCCCCCCCCCAGTATCCCAAATTCTTCTTGACTGGAAAATATGACTATTGTACTTAGGAACTCCAGCCATAAAGTGTGTATAATATTGGACAAGTAAGAATAACTTTTATTTCTGGACTGCACCTTGCGTAGATACTCTTTTGGGTAACGTCCTAACCATACAATAGAGTCTCTCAAAGTATAAATTCCATAACTTTAGTACATATTAAAATCATCTTTAAAAAGGTTTAATTATATTAATGTCACCTGGATTACAATGTGTTCTATCTGTGTGCTGGTAAACTAATATGTAGGACAAAGTAAAGAATTCTCATCTGTGAACTCAGGGTCACAAAACGTCCTTTCAAAGCTACTTCAAGTGATGGGTGGAAGCACAAGGAAGAAGCTCCCAGTGACTGTTGAGTAGGAGTTACTAAGCCTCATCCCATCTATTGTCTTCTTCCAAGAACAAACACATTTATTTCCTTTCTGTTCTATGACTCTGAGAAAATTGGAACTGACATGAACCTACCAACTTAAAACTAGACTGTTTTGTCTTTATACCTATGCTCCTTTGGAGTTGCAGTAATTTGGATAGACTCTGTACCTCTGGAGTGCAGTGGACCAACCATAATTAGTTTACATGATGAAAGGAAACAATTTGTGGTCATGACGCATCCATTATGTGAGTAATTTTATGCACATTTGTGCTTAACCAATATTCTTTAATATAAATGAATCATTTTTTTAAATTTACTAACAAAAAATAAATGTGAGGATTTTCACAGGTGAAGTCAACCTTCTGCGGACTAGATGACCTAGCGTTACTTCATGGCAGTAATAAGCCACACCTGCAGAGTATGCACTCTGGGGATTGTTAAACAGCACTTTCTTAAGCATACTTAGTGTTCTTCCTGCATTTATAGACCTGTTTCCAAATTGCTCACAGATTGTGAAAGTGCTAATTGGCAGTGCTCCTGTATTGGTTCAGTGATTCCCACATTCTCTGGCAGTTGGTTCAGTTAAAACATAAAACTACTAAAGGTGCTGTTTTAACTAAAGTAATTTAGATAGTGTTTTGCTTGCTAATTTGGAAAGCTATCTTATGCTCAAAACTTCAGTGACTCCTGAAATTAGCTTGGCCAGCATTATGTTTACATCAATTACCAAACTTAAAATTTGGAGTAGAAAGTATATAGCTAGATGAACAATGTAAGATGAAGTTTCCAGATACGGGTACTAAACAAAATATATTTATTGCCTTTTATTTGTTTATAAATATGTCACAAACATGCATAAATGTATAGGCAGCAGTAAGTACACTGGATATAAAATTGGAAGTTAAGTCTTACTTTTGAATATGTCTAGGAAGATGCATCAATTACAGGTGAATAAGTGGACATGGTACCCAATTCTTCTCTCTTTTCATGTCCCTCACCATGTTAGATAGAAGAGAGCTATTGGTAGATATAAAATGTACTAAGTATTCAGAGCAGGACTACCTGCTCCGAATTCTTAGGAAGTGCTTCTAGATGTTTCTAATCACTGGGAAGAAACTGTGTCCTTTCAGTTCATGTTAAATATAATCTTAAACTTGGAAGGCTATGAAGTTTCTAAAACTGGAGAATACTAGTACATCAGGAGATATTACCAGTAACAGAAGTTAAGGCAGGATAAAGAAAAGGGAAATTTTACTAAAATTTCAAGAGTCTCTCAAGTATTATCTGATATGTCTCCATTTTTAAATAAAAAAAACCAACAAATGTTGGAGATTATATAAGTCATAGTATATGATTTGAAAAATGTTTGATCATTTTATTGAACCTGTGATTCTTTTTCTTCAATAGTGAAAAACATGCTTAACTTTTTTTTCAGTAGAGTTACATTAAAAAAGAATTTAGTAATCCTTTACAGTTGGTTTATTTTAGCACCATTTTGATATGGAAACATTACTTATACCTCCTTTAATAAGATGTATATATAAAACTGATTAGATAAGATTTCCTCTTGCCCCTTTAATTCACATCTTAAAAAATATTTGATGAGTCTATGATGTGAAAAATGTATATGGCATTTTTAAATGGTACTTTTGTTTATTCTTTGAACATTGCAAGTAGTGCTTAATTGACCATTCTTCTGGCAGTCTTAGCAGAATCGAATGAGGAGAGTGGAGGACCAATACATGAGGCTTCAGAAGGGAACAAGGCTCTATCAGGAGATGGGGAGTGATGGTCTGATGAAGGATTCAGGAGCATTTCTTTGTATTCTGAGAAATTGAATAGCGCTGGATTTATAAGAGACAGGTTAGTAGGTTTCATGGGAGAGATATTTCAAAACAGATAAGGATCCAGGGAGAGGCATAATTATTGTTCATCACTTTTATCTACATCTCCCATGAAAAAGAGCAAATAAGGAAAAAGATATAAAAATGCATGCTTTCAAATAAAAGTTTGCGCAACTTGCAGCCTCTGCACGTTCTGAAAAAGAGGCAGCAACTGTTAGAGTGAGAGCAGGTGCCCAGCACAGAACAGCAGGGAGGCCTGTCTGAGGGTAAGAAGTCACCCATTCAAGTTCTCAGTTTGTGAAGGTTCAAACTGATTTAACATATAGACGGAGGATGCTGTTGAAAGGTTGCTTACTCATTGAAAGCAATGGAGTGAAATATTCTCTCGGGGTCTGCACACAGGATACTGCAGTCGCAGTCCAAGTTGGTATCACAGCTCAGGAAGAGCATCTATATGGCACTCATTTTGCAGGTATAAAAGATGGAAAATGGAAGGAGGCATCTTTTTAATTGATGTGACTTAATAGGGTTCTCAGGAAGTTTTAAAAATCAAAGTAACCCCATTCTTATTATTTTTTCTACCTAAAAGTCTATTTTTATTAACAAAATAAATAATTCCTTTCTGACAAGGTGAAATAAAGAACAGAGCAAAATTAAAGATTAATACTTCTTGCTGTGTACCTGATTTTTTTCCTTTTTTAAAATTAGATATTTTCTTTATTTACATTTCAAATATTATCTCCTTTCCTGGTTTCCCCTCAGAAAGTCCCCCTATCAGATTCTCCCCTAACCCGCTCATCAACCCACCCATTCCCACTTCCCTGAGGAATACCAAAGGGCTGAGAAGCACCTAAAGAAATGTCCAACATCCTTAGCTATCAGGGAAATGAAAATCAAAACAACCCTGAGATTCCACCTCACACCAGTAGCATGGCTAAAATCCAAAACTCAGAATTCCTGGCATTCTTCTACACTGAGGCATCAAGACTTCTCAGTACAAACAGCCTCCTCTCTCATTGATCTCCAATAAGGCCATCCTTTGCTACATATGCAGTTGGAGCCATGGATCCTTTCATGTGTACTCTGGTTGGCAATTTAATCCCTGGGAGCTCTGGGGGGTACTGGCTGGTTCATAGTGTTGTCCCTCCTATGGAGCTGCAAGCTCCTTCAGCTCCTTTGGTTCTTTCTTTAGCCCCTTCATTGGGGTCCTTGTGTTCAGTCCAATGGTTGGCTGAGAGCAACCACTTCTATATTTGTCTGGCTGTAGCAGAGCTTCTCAGGAGACAGCTATGTTAGGTTCCTGTCAGCTAGCACTTGTTGGCATCCACAATAGTGTCTGGGTTTGGTGACTGTATATGTAATAGATCCCCAGGTTGGGCAGTCTCTGGATGGCCTTTCCTTCAGTCTCTGCTCCACACTTTGTCTCTGTATCTCCTCCCATGGGTGTTTTGTTCCCCCTTCTAAGAAGGACCGAAGTATCCACACTTTGGTCTTCCTTCTGCTTGAGCTTCATTTGGTCTGTGAATTGTATATTGGGTACTCTGAGCTTCTGGGCCAATATCTACTTACCAGTGGATGTGTAGTCTTTTGTGACTGGGTTACCTCACTTAGGATGATATTTTCTAGTTCCATCCATTTGCCTAAGAATTTCATGAATTTATTGTTTTTAATAGCTGAGTAGTATTCCACTGTGTAAATGTACCACATTTTTTTGTATCCATTCCCCTGTTGAGGGACATCTGGGTTCTTTCAGCTTCTGGCTAGTATAAGTAAGGCTGCTATGAACATAGTGGAGCATGTGTCCTTTTTACATGTTGGAGTATCTTCTGGGTATATGCCCAGGAGTGATAAAGCTATGTCCTTAGGTAGTACTATGTTCAATTTTCTGAGGAACTGCCAAACTGATTTCCAGAGTAATTGTACCAGCTTGCAGTCCCACCAGCAGTGGAGGAGTGTTTCTCTTTCTCCACATCCTCAACAGCATCTGCTGTCACCGGAGTTTTTGATCTTAGCTATTCTGACTGGTGTGAGGTAGAATCTCATGGTTGTTTTGATTTTCATTTCCCTGATAATTAAGGATGTTGAACCTTTCTTTAGGTGCTTCTCAGCCATTTGGTATTCCTCAGTTGAGAATTCTTTGTTTATTTCTGTACTCTATCTTTTAATTGGTTATTTGGTTCTCAGGAGTCTAAGTTCTTGAGTTCTTTTTTGTTGTTGTTGTTTTGGTTTGGTTTGGTTTGGTTTTGGTTTTTCCGAGACAGGGTTTCTCTGTGTAGCCCTGGCTGTCCTGGAACTCACCCTGTAGACCAGGCTGGCCTCGAACTCATAAATCTGCCTGCCTCTGCCTCCTGAGTGCTGGGATTAAAGGCGTGCACCACCACGCCCGGCTTGAGTTCTTTTTATATATTGGATATTAGCCCTCTATAGGATGTAGGGTTGGTAAAGATCTTTTTCCAATTTGTTGGTTTTCAAAGCAGACCGTTCAAGTATTCTCCACAGTCATAGTAAATCTGTTTTTCCACAGAATCACTGGAGAAGCACATTGAGCATCTTTCAAGTACTTTCCCAGTGTATTTACACTTGAGTAAATGCTAGACTTCGGAATCTTTTTTTTTTCTTCATCTTACATCTTAGGTTCAGACCCACCTTCTCTTTTGAGCTTTATTACTTTTTGTTTTTGATTGAAGACAGGAAGGTCACATTTCCTGTCTCTTAAACAGTTATAGGTTCTTGTGGAATAATTAATTTTCTTAATTTCTATGTATTGATTTGTGTCTGAGAATCCAAAAGATTGAGAAAAGGAAGAAAGAAAGGCAGAGGGAGAGAGAGAGAGAGAGACAGACAGACAGACAGTGACCTGAGTGAAGGACAGCACTCATTACAATGGTAGAACTAGTTTACTGTCCTATGTGTGTAAGATGAATTGTTTAAACAATTGAAATATCAAAAAATAAGTCAAACTCTGTCCAAAGGACATAGAGTGAGCACATGCTACTTAAAAAGTGGTACCAGACTTATTAGACAAGGGATGCTTCAAACTTTCACTTTGTAAACAATGTTTGTCAACAAAGCACAGTAATAATTGGAGGAGCAGAGTGACTGGGTATCCACCATTGTCAATAAACGGGAGCATGCAGGAACCAGATGTACTTTTGACAATTCTTTAAATTAAGCCACAGAGTGAGTGGTTTGCTTCAGAAAGATAGTGAGATTGCTCTTGGCATGTGTGACAACATCTGGATCAACAGAACGAAGGGCTTAATGAGGACAGATGTGTCCAGGTTGGCTTCATACAGAAAGTTGCCAGGTAGCTAGAGTGAAAATGGAATTTCTAGTCAGGGAAGATTTTCTCTATATCCAATGTTATAATAAACAAAGTCTCTCTTCTTTTTCTCTCCCCCCTCTCTCCACTCTGTGTGTGTCTCTCTCTTTTCTCTTCCCTCCACCCCACCCCTCTTTCTTTTTAAGATTCAACTATAAACTCTCCCTCCATGAAGCCTGCAGAATACAAGCATATTTCTAGCTGAGCAGGAACCAGCAGCTAATTACATACAGACTTCTAAAACCTTTCACAGGGATGGAATTGCTGATATTTCCCCAGAGCAAACTGGGCAGATGCAAGATTGTTTCATTGACATGATCAACAATATCTAAGTATCAGTAGCCAGGAGAGAATAATACCTCACAACTAGATGGCAGCCCCCATCTGCTTCTGGGTCCCCAAAGCGTGACACAAGTGTGAAGAGAACAGGTGCAGCTCCAGTTTAATACATAACAGCTTGTGTGCTAAGAATTCTCAGCTTGCACTGTAAATGTTTCCTTGTACATATCTTTATTAGCTTTATAGTATCAGTGTCTAAAGAAGAACAGGATTGTCTTGTGTGGATGGTTACTTCTCTGCAGAACACAAGAATTCAATGGTGTATAGTGCAACATTCAGGGACTTCTCCCGCGTGTGTGTGTGTGTGTGTGTGTGTGTGTGTGTGTGTGTGTGTACATGCACAGATACACACGTGAGTATCTGCACTTGTTTGATGCCATTATTGTCTCCATAGTAATGTACTGCTTTGTAGGAATTATGCCAGGAATGGTTACTAACCAGAAAGCATAAAAATTCTCGAGAAACATGGTGAACAAAACAGCCACTAAACAGCAGGCTTTGGGAGACAGGGAGACAGGAGAGCTATGATTCAGCTGAACGCAAAACACACCTTTACTCAACTTAGGAGCTGCAAAGAAATAGTGCACAAAGTACAGGTCTGTACTCAGGTCTGAGATGAGGAGACTTGATCCCATGCCTGAGAAGGGAAATTTCTGCAAATCATAACTGAAGTTTTAAACCTATAAGTGAAGACATTATTATGTCCTTAATACAAATGATATCATGGCCATACTGTTTTTATGCCCCCACTCACATACAAACATGCAGGTATATCTGCATTACCTAAGCACAAGTCCAGAAATCTTAGGATCTAAAACATGTAATATGAGCTATCATTTTTAAAAAGAAAGGAACATGCAATAGCATAGATTTGAGATAAGAAAAAAATACTCAGTGACCATATCCTTGACTATCCCACAGCTTTAGAAACATTTATAAAGTTGAAAAGTTCAGAAGTTTAAGTTTCTTTGTCTTTTTAGTGATTTTATTTCTGTTACTAACTATAAACTTAGAGAATGGCATGCCGTCTCAAGAATCTAAAGCCAAGCAAATGGCCTTCATTTTAATAAGGCATGGCTATACCTTGTATTTTAAGATGATTGGAAATAAAAAGTCACTGGTTCCTGGGACCTAATAGCACCTGTGGGAAGATAGAAAGTAGAATCTTACAGTAGGGGCATTTGAGTAATAAACTTTAGCAGTGGTCTCATAATCATGTACATTTATAGTAAGAAGAAAACTTTATACAATACCACTATGTACAGAGCACTGTTCACGTTATTTGTGTACCATACACTACTAACACACATGTACATGTGCATGTACATACACACACACATACACGCACACAACCACATGCTACTACATGTGGCCATTTACAATATACCCTGTGATTCCATTTTTTCTTATTCCCTTGTGGTGTCCGTGCTCTGCTGTATACCAAATGGCGAAGAATGGAGTGGAACCAAATTCCATGGTCAATGGCTTAGTTGGTTCCATGTCTTCCCTTGGTGTGTTTGGACTTCCATACACACCAGGCAGGAAAGAGTGAAGCAAAGTCTCAAATGGATGGGTCAACAGGATGCAGGTTGGACAGTGAATGCTGGGGTGGGAGGTTTCCTCCAGATACTTGTGTTATAGCTCTTCAATATTGCAGCTCTTTTAGACAATGGTCAATGGAGCAGCTCTTTCATATGGTATTTGATGAAGCAATTTGTGTGTGTATACTTTATTGGGGTGAACCGAGGATTATACAGTTTTGGGGAAGATAGTGAGACCATCCAGAGTGAGCAAAGGTCATTGGCTGAAGGCTAAGGTACTGAGATGCCTCATTAACATGGGAAGGCATTCCAGGAATCTCAGGTGCAAGGCTTTGTGACATTTCTGTTAGAAGTTGTGGGGTCTAGAGGAAGCACCACTGCCCTAGGGAGTTCACCATTTTACACCAAGCTCAGAGGTTTCTGGTGATATCAGACTTCGGCCATAGCAGTAGGATTTCCTGACAATACCCTACTTTACAGATTTTTTTTTTTAAACTGGAAAAGCAAGTGCCTAGTAAGTTGCACATGGCTGATGGTTTGGGGTGACAAAATCTAGTCTTAGACCCAGACTGCTGGCTTCAGCCCTTGTGTCTTTTAACCTTTCCACATAGGCTACGTTGGTTCTAGAGTCCAGCAAAAGGTCAGCAGTATTTGAGCAGAATAGTACTTCCCTAAGAGCAGTTAAGATACAGGATTTATCAAAAGGCTAGTATAGTCTCTATATGCAATTTAATTTTTCAGTGTTACCCAAATAGATAAGTGGAAGTTGATCCAGAAACTTATGAACCATCCCAGCTAATGAAGACAGACCATTGAATATGAATGACCCCCCTTTTTTTTCTTTGCTGAACAAGGCTTTGGAAGTACTAGTTAAAATGAGTTAAAAGGCCCTTTCCATATCTTGTGCTTTGTAAAGGAGTATATATTATGTTGGTGTCATAGATGTGGAAGCCTAACTTGCCATAACTGATCAGTACATCTTGCCACTCAAACATGTACCGAGTATAAGGAAGACCATGCATGTAACAGTCTGATGTGATAGCAAACCACCTCCCTCACTCTTATATTGATAGTATAGTGCTAGCATTGTTTTGTGTCTACTAGAAGGAGGAAAAATTGAGTGATAGGGAAATGACCAAGTACAGTCTCAGTAAATGGAGGAGGTAGAAAGGATTCAAAGCCAAGTTATCTGCATGATGAGGCTGCTTTCTGATATCTGTGCTCTTCTTCCAAAGTGTTTATCTCCAAGAGGTATGTGCTGATGGTGAAAATGGAGTTGTAGATGGTACTAATGCTTGAAAGCCGTGGCTTCAGTATTACTACATAGGCAAAAGCCACTCAGAGGCAAGCTGCTAAAGTGGCTGCAAGGAAATCGATGCTCAAATCTTTTAGTGAAAATATACAGAACACATGCTCCACTATGTTCATAGCTGCCTTATTTATAATAGCCAGAAGCTGGAAAGAACCCAGATGTCCCTCAACATAAGAATGAATACATAAAATGTGGTACATTTACACAATGGAATACTACTCTGCTATTAAAAACAATGAATTTATGAAATTCTTGGGCAAATGGATGTATCTGGAGGATATAATCCTTACATTCCATTGGGTTAGTGTTTTCTTCAATAATCTATACGTGCGTGACTATTCACCTATAATTAATCGGGTCTTTGAATCTTATGAGTTCTATGTTAAACGTTTTGTGTTCTTTTAGTTCCTATTCCTTCTGGTTGAACACCTATGAAGTAAGGAGGAATCTTATCCCTTGTTTTATAGGTACTTTCCTCAATGTCTCTGTAAGTATGGAGCTAAGACGAAAGGATGGACTATCCAGAGACTATCCCATCCAGGGATCCATCGCATAATCAGTCACCAAACTCAGACACTGTTGCATAGGACAGCAAGAGTTTACTGAAGGGACCCTGATATAGCTGTCTCATATGAGGCTATGCCGGTGCCTGGGAAATACAAAAGTGGATGCTCACAGTCATCTATAGGATGGACCATGTGGCTCCCAATGGAGAAGCTAGAGAAAGTACCACAGGAGCTGAAGGGGTCTGCAACCCTACAAGAGGAACAACAATATGAACTAACCAGAACCCCAGAGCTTGTGTCTCTAGCTGCATATGTAGCAGAAGATGGCCTAGTCGGCCATCATTGGGAAGAGAGGCCCCTTGGTACTACAAACTTTATATGCCCCAATACAGGGAAATGCCAGGCCAAGAAGTAGGAGTGGGTGAGTAGGGGAGCAGGGCAGGGGAAGGGTAGAGGGAACTTTTGGGATAGCATTTGAAATGTAAATTAAAAAAAATAGCTAATAAAAAATTGGGAAATTTTTTTAAAAAGTGAAAATATACAGAAGTGACTGCTAAAGAGGACGAGTAAAGAGATAATGATGGCTCTGGAATAAATGCCAATGGTATCAAATATCTGTTTAGAACTGATTGGAGCCAAATATGGCTATAAATGTATTATGTCCATTAACAGCTTATGTTCTAAACACTTTTGTCACAAAACATCCTTATTTCGATAAAGGAAAAAAAAACTGGCACATTTCAGTCAGGCTGAAAACTTAGGCAAAAATATTTAATGTAGAAAAAAAATATAAGCACCATATACCAGTTGCTGGTGGTGGCTGCTAAGAAGAAAAGAAATGATGGCAAAAATAAAAAATTCTAGTTGTAAAAGATTAAAAAAAAATGATGCCTGTTATCTTGCACAAACCCAGACAGAAAGAAAGAATGGTCAGATATGGGAGAGGGTTTTTCATAGAAACAGCAGTGTAAGCAAAGAAAATTAAGTCAGGCAGGATTCTTTTTTAAGGGTTCCCAAAGTGGAGTGATTTAAGTGGTGTTTCAGGGGTCAAGGGAAAGGCAAAAAAGTCTCCACCTTTCAAGGTTGTGAACATAAAGAACTGCCTTGGGGAGCTCCAGGAAGGATTTAATGGTTTAAGTCAGAGGAAAGCAATGTTCAAAATGAAAGATAGTGATGCATACTCATGAGAAAGATAGGATCGAGAAGATGGGTAATTATAGTGATAAAAAGGTTAGACATACAGTGTTGGTAAATGCCTGAGAAGCTAAAATATGGCAAGGCGTACGGGATGTTGGAAATTCCTGCTTCCGTGGGCATGCTGCTGGCATGGGGGAGCAAGGGGAAAGAATGTAAGTCCACACGGTCAAAGGTCAAGACTGCTTGTGTGAAAGTGTTGGGTAGCGATCTTATGATCAGACACACTAAATAAACGCATCTTCAGAGTTAAATACACACGATAATGCCCAGATAATTACTCTGCTTTGAATGTCAATAGTTCAATGTCTATTATTATTATTATTATTATTATTATTATTATTATTATTATTATGCCTGACTTCAATTTTTTCTTTCTCCTCTTCTCCCAGCCCCTCCTCCCCACCTCCCTTCTTCTTCCCCGCCCCATCCACTCCACCTCTGTTTCTATTCAGAAAATAGTATTCCTTTCATGAATATCAAACAAACACGGCATATCAAGTTGTAGTAACACTAGGCACTTTCCCTGCAATTAAAGCTGGCCAAGGCAACCCAGTATGAGGACAAGTATCACAAAAGCCAACTAAGAGTCTCCACTCCCTCTATTAGGAGTCCCAGAAGAAGACTAAGCTATACAACTGTAACATGTCCCATAAAGGGTGCCTGATTGGTGGCTCAGTCTCTGTGAGCCCCTATAGGGCCAGGTTTATTGGTTCTATAGGTTTCCTTGTGATGTCCTTGACCCCTGTGGCTCTTACAGTTCTCTGCCCGCTCTCCAGCAGGATTCTCTAAGCTCCACCTAATGTTAGACTGAGACTTTCTGCATCTGTTCCCATCAGCTGCTGGATGAAGCCTCTTTGACGACAGCTGTGCGAGGCACCAATCTATGAGTCTTCCAGAATACCATTAGGCATCATTTCTTTGATGCTTCTTTGCCAGTTTGGTTCCATCCTAGTTCTCTGGGTTATCCAGCCTCTGAATCCTGGCCCTTCGAACAGTGTCCGTGTTTTCGAAGAGAGTTAAAGCCACATACCATATCTACTGTGTGTTTTCTGTTGCTTCTGTTTCTATGGTAGATTTGCCAGCCCTTTGGGTGAGCGCATGGAAATCGTAGTCTGTCTTTTCTGTTCATCACGAAGTCTCGGCTTATTTCTAGATGCTGGTGTATAATAGAAAGTGGCAGATTTTTTTTTTTCAGCTCAATATTTTCCAATCATTACAGTAAAACTGACCTATTTAAATTTTTGCTGGTTGGTCTTTTTCTCCCTGCTTTAAAGTTTTTCTCTCTAAATTGGATTTGATCTGTTTGTGGAGGCAATGCTAATGTCAGAATTCAGGCCAATAATAAAAATTGTTTTTATTGAGTTTGGACAGGAGCACTATTAAACACACGTTGAAAATATTCTTGATCTTTCTTTGTAAACCAGCACACCCTCCTTCACGTTCATCTGTTCTTAGAGTTCCCAGGGGACTGTTGACAAATTTCTAGAATTAGGGAGACGGATCTTTATCTTTGGGGATTTAAAGAAAAGGTTTCAAAGTTGCTTTAAATACAGATAAATTGCACATGATTCTATGTCAAATGCATTTTATGTTTGCTGGCTTAGCAAAATTTGCTGTAGAAATTAAAATACATATAATGACTTTACACATAATGACAGCTTGGAGAGTGCAAGATAAAATGAGAAAAATAAATTGAAGAACAGTAGTAATAGGCATGTTTTCATACTTATTCATGCTCAAATCAAATTACTTATTTCTGTCTAAGTTTAAAAACAATATATTGTATGTAGTTTCTTTTTACTCAACTACCGGTATATATATATTTTTAATTAATTAGAATATACTTACCATTTTAACAATGTCAATTCCCATTGGATTCCATCCTGGTTTTGAGCATGGAATGAAAAATGGCTTCTTTCTTTCCATTTGCAGAGCACAAATTGCATTTGGGAACAGTATCTCTAAGCACTGCCATTGACAGCACTCCACCAGTGTGTGGCATGCTTTGGGGAGATATTGTTCTTTTTGTAAAAATAAATTACCATATTAGACTCTTACAGATAAGAATTTTAAGACTTCCGGAATCCTTTAAAGCTAGCTCAGCCCTGCTGAAGAGGGGCCTCGCTGAGAGAACAGCTACATCTGTTATATTTAGAACATGTTAAATATCAGTGTATGTATGTATAGTACCATAGAGATGTAATAAAATAACTGATTATTAAGTTCTAGTAACTTTATCTAAATACCGCCTTGGCTCAACTCAGGCTATTTAGGAACAAGAAGGAAAGTCATGAGGATATTAAAGGATTTGGGCTTTATTTCTGAGAGCCACAATTCTGAGTGTTAAAACTCCAATGCTTTATTACCATAGTTCTACAATATAGTCTGAAGTCTGATGTGGTAGGTCCTCCAACATTGTTTTCTTGCTCAGTATCACTTTGGCTACCTAGGGTCTTTTTTGATTCCATATGAATTTGGGAATGTTTTGTTCCTATTTTGTAAAGACTGTCATAAGGATTTTGCTCAGAATTATATTGAATCTGTAAAATACTTTTGATAGAATGACAATTTTCACAATATTAATTCTATCAATCTATGAGCGTAGTGGGTCTCGTCATCTATTTTGATCTTCCTCAATCTCTTTCATCAGAGATTTGAAAGATTTAAAGATTGCATTGCATAGGTCTGTTAGCTCCTTGCTTAAGCTTTTTTTTTCTAGATATTTGATTTAGGCTAATGTGAGTTGGAATGTTTCCACGCCTGCACTCTTGGCATGCTTGTTCTTGGTTCAGAGAAAGCTTACTGATTTTCTGTAAGTTGTTTTTATAGCCTGACAAAACATAGATGTTTGCTAAAAGAAATGATCATTTAGAAAGTAATGGTGGAAGCAATCCCACTAAAATCACAAATGAGCCTGCCTCTACTTGTGTTCAGTATAGTGTTCAAAATAATAGCTAGAGCAATAAGACAAGAGAAATAAATCAAAGAGATAGGAATAGGAAAAGATATCAAATGATCCCTATTTGCAGAGACTATCCTATGCATAGGAAATCCCCCAAATCCACCAGAAACCAATGTCTACCTTCCTCCCAAAGGACACACACACACACACACACACACACACACACACACACACTTTAAATGAAGTTGTACCATGCATCGAACCATATGTGTTTCTAACAATAGTCATACAATATCCAGCTAAATCCTCAATGCCAGCCATGTGAAACCTTTCTTCTAGCTGCTGTTCAGGGACATCCTCGAGAGTCCCCAAACATAGAGGCTATTGCTTTTACTACTTCTCAGAACTTGAAGACATGTCTCTTCAAGCGATGATTATCACACACTTTGGGTAGGGAACTTGGAAGAATCAAGCTGGAATTGACCTGGATGCATCCTCCCTGATAACTTGTCAGTACTGGAAGGTGAAATGCAAGCTTCCAAGTGAGAAAATCAAACAAGGGTCACACCTAACAGTAAAGCCTATGAGCAGTAACAATGACTGGTCCAAAGTCCGTATCTAATGGTGCAATTATGTCATTTTAATCTTGGGGATAAGTGAAGGCAATCAGTACTTTAAGTTCTGCTCAAATAGGATGGACACTATGCCAGACACTAAAAATCAGCTTGCTACTCATGGCTGGAGAAGACATAGACCCTAGAGAAGATTGTACTATTGCAATTTTCCTAAATCAATATACTTTCTAAGTGTATTCTAAATATTTATCCTATACTCACCAGTATATTGCTCTCCCCTCATCAAAGAAGCTTCTATCTACAGTAATCTATTACACAACCGATTAAAATGCAGAGAATACATGACTGGCTTTGCCCAACCCCCAACACATACACCTGAAACATGCACAATGTTTAGACACAAGGCTCAGAGAAACTAGTGGAAAAAGAGGCAGAAAGATTACAAGAGTCAGAGAACCAGGTCTGGTTTGAGGGAGTGTCTATTAGACATAAAAGGATGCTGTACCCAGGACATCTTAACAATATAGTTACCTAGATAAGACCTGTATAATGACAAAGCCAGATGACATGGTAATATATATGGGAGGAATTACATAAGATCCCACCTCTAGATGAAGAACTACAGGAAACCCAATCAAGAATGGGGGCCATAAGAAAATACCATGGCCATTTATGAAATTCTCAAAAATAAAAATATAAAGATATACAATCTTCCACATCATGTATCCTGCAGAATGCTAGAAAAAGTGAAACCTTTATTTTCTACTTGGTTTCCTGATTTCCACTTCTTTGGGGCTCTTGGATGTTTTCCTATGAAACCTAACAACTGTTTGTGGAGTCCTTTGAGAAACTATATGGTAGCGAATGTCATGAAGAAGATGTTAAATGCTTATGCCCATTTCCCCACTCCCTGTGGCCACTATGACCTTGGCATCATGAATTCATGGGGAGATCAAAGCTTGAAACATTAAAAAGACTCTCTGTCTTCAGAGGTCACAGCCTCACAGAAGCCTGCTTAGTTCTAAAGCTGATGTCATATGAATTAGAAATGAGTTTTTATTCTGAGAAACTACTGGGACACGTTAGTGCTGTTGCCAGAGTGTAATAGATATTCCACACAGTGCAATGCTGAGTCATGTAGCTCTGGAGGGTGTTTATAGAGTGTTTGTATATGCCCTTGTGTATGTTTAATAGCAGATGCCACTCCACATGTTTGCAGGAGTTGATCGAATAAAAAGATGTTATTTTTACATTTGATTTTCCCAGTTCCCTGAATAACTACTGGGCAAGTGCTGGCAAATTAGCTGTACATATGAGAACTATTTGTGTTTCTGATAAGAGATAACAGGGAGATAAAAAACAATTGTGCCAGAATGACTCTCTAAACACTGGACTTCTCAAATCCACTAAAAAGCCAGACACTATTATCTTTTCTAATTTCTTCAATTTTCCATACTTATTGTTTATTTAAATCAGTAAGTAGCTTCTCTTCCTCCTCCTTCTCCTCTTCCTCCTCCTCCTCCTCCTAATCCTCCTCCTCCTCCTCCTTCGGGAAAACACCAAATATCAGATGATGCCAGAGCAGCGGGAGGGCCTAGAAGACACCAGGCTCAAGATTAGAAGGCCGAGGTGGCTTCCATGGAAGATTCAGCAGAGGTTTTTTTAGGTGCTATGGTTGTGGTCCAGGTGGTGGCCCTGGTCAAGGTGTAGGGCTCATGGAGTTAAAGCTGAGGATAAGGAGTGGATCCCTGTCACCAACCTGGGCCACAGTTTAAAGACCTGAGGATCAAGTCCTTCGAGATCTACCTGTTCTCCCTGCCCTTTAACAAATCCGAGATTATTGATCCTCCCCCCCCCCATGCCCACAGGTTCTAAAAATAATGCCAGTGCAGAATCAGGCTTAGGTTGACAAGCAGACCAGGTTCAGACTTTTGTCATTATTAGGGACTATAATGGTCATGTTGGGCTTGGTGTTAAGAGTTCCAAGGAGGAAACCAAATGGCCATTGTCTTGGCCAGGCTTTCCAGCATCTCTGTGTAGAGAGGCTACCAAGGGAACAAGACTGACAGGGATCACATTGTTCCATGAAAGATGACAGGCTGCCATGGTTCTGTGTTGGTGTGTGTCATCCCTGACTTCAGAAGCACAGGCATTTTCTCTGCTCCTGTGTCCAAGAAGCTGCCGAGGATGGTATTGATGACTGTGACACATCAACCAGGGGTTGCACTGTCACCCTGGGCAATTTTCCAAGGCCCCTTTGTTGTCATCTCCAAGACTTATTGCTACTCAACCCCTGACTTCTGGAAAGAGACTGTGTTTACCAAGTCTCCTAATCAAGAATTCACTGACCATCTTGTGAAAACCCACACCAGAGTCTCTGTTCAGGGGACCCAGGCTCCATCTGTAGCTACTCAGGATTTTTGTGTAAGAAAAAGAAAGTCAAATAAGTCTGTTAAAAAAAAATCAGTAAATACTTCTCAACCTTCCTAATGCTGCAACCTTTTAGTATAGTTTCTCATGTTGTGACGACCCTAGAACCATTAAAATATTTTTACTGCTACTTCATAACTTTCATTTTGTTACTATTATGATTTGTAATGTAAATATCTGCATTTTCCCATGGCTATAAGCCACCTCAGTGAAACACTCTCCAAAGGGGTCATGACCCACATATTAAGAATCTCTGATCTAAAGAATCTTAATCTGCCAGGCATGGTGGCTCACACCTTTAATCCCAGCACTCAGGAGGCAGAGGAAGGCAGATTTCTGAGTTTGAGGCCAGCCTAGTCTACAAAGTGAGTTCCAGGACAGCCAGGGCTATACAGAGAAACCTTGTCTCAAAAACCAAAAAAAAAAAAAAAGAATCTTAATATATATTTTAGTTGTCAGCAAGGATGGGTAGGGCAATAGAAGAGAGTGTGTATATGTCTAAGAGCAGTGACTTAGAAATAATTAACAAAAAAATAAAAAAAATCTCACTTTACTTATGACTGTCTCATTTAAGACTAGAATTTATCATTGTTATCTTTGATTTTATAGTTTAGTTAATAGTTGATTTTATTGTTAGCTTATAACACAAGTAGGAGAAAGCCCACTCATTTATCCCCAGAGACCAAGACTGTCATTTGGAGACTTTCAGACCTTGTCATTGAACTGACTTATAGGGGTCTTCTCACCTGCTTAGTTTCTAGCAATCGTACTAGAATTATGGACTTACAAAGAGGCACAGCCTCGTGTGTAGTTCAGCCTGACTTCAAACTCATCTTCCCGCCTAAGAGCCCAATACAGATCATTCTTTTGCTACCATAGCAACACTGTGCCTCAATTGATTCGTTCACTTCCTAGATCTTGATTAGCTTCCAAGAATCTCCTGACATCTCACGCCTAGTTATTTTTCCTCCCACAAACTCCACAAACCCACATGGTAACAGAGAAGACTTCATTTTAATTACATCGGCAATGATAATAATGTTGACACTTTCTTTTCCCTTCTGAGGCTATTGTGTCGCTGTTTCAGCTGAAGTGGATATTCCCTCCTGGAGCAGGCAGGAGGTTCATAACATTCAGGAAGTAAACAAAGCTTTCAGAGCTCGTCCAGCTCCTAAAACAAGATCCCAAGACCTCTCCTCAGGGCTGTGTGATCTGTGTCAGCTGTGGAGGCAAGGACACTCTGCAGTAGGCCAAGCTTCTGCAAGTTGTGCCCAGAGATCAGGGTGAAAGCATCTGGGAGGCATAGCCAGGCTTTTTTTTTCTTTTTCTATTTCAGATTTATTTTTTATTTTATTTTATTTTTTTATTGAATAAGGAGTGGACCTTTTGGTGATGCCTTTAAGTCACCACATTCTTGTTAACTTCTCACCCATACATCTATCTGCATGTAACCTTGATAAACTAATCAACTCATTAAGCTAGACCCAGGTGGAACTGATTTCTTCTCTCTGTTATTTGTGTAATATCTTGAGTGTCTAGACGTTGTTCCATTCTTCCCTGGAAGTTGTACAATGGGGGGCAGGGGGGATGACTCAGAAAACCTGAACTAGAAGCATTAAAAATCTATAACTATGTTCTCTTTCTTCTTTCTCTAGATCTCCCATTATTTGAAAATGGAGATTTATTTTTCTTACATTTGTTTCACTATAGAGGACATTGACTGGAATGATCTCCGCTGTAATATTAGGCTCTAAGTCTTTGACACTGACAAACATACTGCTGGACACAGTAAAAAGAAGGAGATACAGTGAAGAACGAAGAACACTGTCAAACAGGATAATCTCCTCATTGATTTGGCCACAGTTCAATAGTAACAGTGGCAGCTTAGAGAAGAGGCCGCTAATGAGATGGTGGTTTAAGGTAAAATTAGTGGCTCTCTCATTATTTCATGAGTGGTTTCTTGATTTAAAACGAACTATTTAATGTGTTAAGTGATTGAAAATATTTGGCTCCACATCTTTATTGTTAGTTTGTAGACTGCTAATTGTGCTTTCCTACATTTCAATAGTACTTGAAGATTTCAGAAGATAAGATTTTTTTTGGGGGGGAGGGGTGTTGTTGTCATTGTTGTTTTTAAAAATAAGCTGATTTCCTCATACAGAGAAGCACAGAATGATTAATAAACCTCGTAATGCTTTTAGAAATTGGGAAAAGTTGTCACAACTTTTGAACTTATAGGTGGGCATTGCTATGTGTATATTGCCTAGGATGTCTTGGAAAATCACTGAGGGCAAGTGCTTGCCCCCACCCCCCACCCCCTTTGATAGTTCACACTGCCTTGTATGTCTTCCATTTTGATCTTAACACCTTCCCTGGGATAGTTTGTAAAAAGTCTTGTCTCCTCGGCCAGCTTGGTTTTCTGGAACGATTAAGAGGCTATATCTTTAAGTATAACTTTATTATCTGTATATGAATCAGGGAACAGTTATATTGAGAGATTTAAATGTTATGAAAAGATAAACTTTACGAAGCATACCTCATAAAAATGGATAAATTTTTCTGCTATCTAAAATGAAATGTACATAAACCTCAGGCTTTCTCTCCTTGATAACTTCTTGAATATAAATGTGTGAGAAGTTAAAGCCAAAGCCTAGAATCCAGGAGTGAATATTCTGCCGCTTCCAATTATACTGTTCCTTTATAATCTAAAATTATGTTTTCAATGTCTTTAAATTATCCTGGGTCTTAATTTTTGCCAGAACCTCACTTTTTTTTTTTTTTTTGAGACAGGGTTTCTCTGTATAGCTCTGGCTGTTCTGGAACTCACTTTGTAGACCAGGCTGTCCTTGAACTCAGACATCTGCCTGCCTCTGCCTCCCTAGTGCTGGAATTAAAGGAGTGTGTCACCATGCCCGGCTAGAACCTCACATTTTGTTATATTATTAATACTTTCAATTTAAAAGTAACTTTCTCTCTCTCTCTCTCTCTCTCTCTCTCTCTCTCTCTCTCTCTCTCTCTGTGTGTGTGTGTGTGTGTGTGTGTGTGTGTGTATGTGTGTGTGTGTACATGCAGTTCAGAGGACAACCTGAAGGACTTGGTTCTCTTCCTCCATTATATGAATCCTGGGGATCAGACTCAGATCATCAGACTTGGCAACAGGTGCTTCTACCCACTTGCTAGCACAATTCTTTTCTGAACATCTTGCAATTAATTGTTGCTGAGTGAAATCTTTAATGTATGTTTAATGTATGTAATCTCAGTTGAGGAAAACAGTGGCCTTGATGATTAGAACTGAAGTGTGGAATATGCCTCACTTCAAAAAGATACTAATCTTGTGGATTCTCTTTTCCCTTCTTTGACAACAAAGACCTAAAGGACATTTTGTTCAGTCTTTCGTAGAGTCTTTACCAAGTTAAAGAGTAGCCATGGTAGTAGTGGGAAGCTGCAGGAGGAAGCAGCTGCTCTGTGTGTTCTCATGCTCTTCTTGTCACACAATGAGCCACCATGACATTAAAACTTCTGAGAACTTTATATGCCCCAGTACAGGAGAATGCCAGCGCCAAGAAGTGGGAGTGGGTGGGTAGGGGAGCAGGGTGCGGGGGACGGGGGGGGGAGGCTTTTGGGATAGCATTTGAAATGTAAATGAAGAAAATATCTAATAAAATACTTCAAAACCAAACAAACAAACAAAAACGTCTGAAAACAAAGGACGGACTCACTCCAGAGCCTCCATGGGGAAATCACAAGTAAATGTTGATAGCAGACTGGATAGTTAAGACAGATGAAGGGAGTTTGGGAATTCAAAGGGTGAGAACTCATTCAAAAATCTCTTGCATGAGCCTGCAAGATGCAGAGGGAATAAGAAGCCCACAGTGAGACCATGATGATGCGATTCTGATCCACGGCTGTGGGTAGAACTCTTCTGTATGGCAGAGACATTGCTAATAAAACTGCATTTATTATGTGTTAAACAATCTTACTTACTCCCCATAAAAATATGCTTGAACCTAAAGTAGCAGTTTTCTTGGGCTTATGTCAGAAACTAATGCCATAATTTACAGAAGAGAGTTAAACAGGATCAGAGAGTGAAGGGTTGAAAAGAGCTCAGTCAATTGACTGCCCGCATTAGAAAGGCTTTTGTAAAATATTTCACATCCTCTGCCTTCTCACTCACCTTGGCTTTTTGTTTTCCTTTGCATTATTGTGTTTCATAGCAGGAGGAAGGTTTTTATATTTTGCATGCTATTGAGAAAGTTGTGCTATGAACTGGTTTTGCAAGTAAAGGAAGCTAGACCTCCAGAAAAAATAGTTAGAAATTTTCCTTTCCAAATTATGAGAAAACTATTAGCACATACTCCTTCCCTAAGGCAAGATGAGGATGACTTCATATTTATCCTACCTTGTCCCAGAGAGGATTAAGACATCTGCATAATGACCTTAAAAGGGTATTTTCTGCCTTATTTTTGGTCTTAGCTACTGGAAACGTTTTTTTTTTTTTTTTCCATCAGTATTGCCAATGTTCCTTCTTCTAGCTGCTACCCAGAGTTTTGTAAACTAAAAGAGCTTCTAAAAATGGACACCAGAGCTCCCAGTTATAGTGGGGAGGGGGTATGTAGAGCAGATGGCACTTAAAATGGGAGTCATTTAAATATGAAGCTCACATTTTTCCATTTTAAGGTACTTAGATAATACTACTCACACCTTTGGGTTGGTAATTTACATCTAAACTAAAGGAAATACCAAATGGACTTAAAATTTCTGAATCAGTCATTTGAAATGGAGCATGTAGATGGAATGACATATTCAAAGATGTCACATGTGCTCATGGCTAGACAAAATGTTTGGTCTGGCACATCTGTCAAAACCTGTTTATTATGTTAATACTGTTTTGTTAAAGGTGAATTACACAAGTGTTCTGGGCAATTTACTGAAAGCCAAATTTAAAGTTAACATGATTTATGCTGTAATATTTGACCTAAAAATTTTGTATTCTTTTGTCTGCTTCTTTAACCCAAGGATTAAGAGGTCATTTATAGCTAACTGAATAGTTCAATATATTTATAGGAAAAAAGTAATGATACCATAATAATTATAAGGAGTTATCTAAAAGCAAGTCAGATAGCAGGAGACATTTAAACAATTCATAAAGTATAAAAATATCTAAAAATAACTGAATTGTGGTCAATAAGAACTGAGAAAAGTGAGAGTAATTATTATGCATGTTTTTAAGCTCTGAAATGTGATCTCCATTCCCCCATGCCAGCTCCAGGCTGGGAGTTCAGACCTGATGTCTCTGAGGGTGTGTCACAAGAAGCCACGTTCGTTGTGGTTCTCCAGCCAAGGTTGGTTTCCATTGTTGTGCTAATCTACACCAGCTCTGTCCGGGATCTGCTACCTGTTCACCAGTTTTGGGACATTCCACAGCGCTTCGGACTTCCCGCCACATTCCAGGCGCCTGAGCAGAACTGACTGGGGACGGGTTTTCCCTCAAGAAAACCAAGGGAGGTTTTTCAGTAAAGATACAGACATACTTTGACTGGACAACTGATTCAATGTTTTCGTTTCTCTCCCATCTAGTCTCCCAGCCCCAGCCCGTCTTCCGGGGAACCTAGTCTGACTTGGGGGGACCACAGGCGGTTCGGCCCCTATTGAAGCTGGTAGCAGTTTAGTGGCTTAAGGATGGAGTATGGGAAGGGAGAAACCTGCAAAAGGCAAGTGTCATTAAAGGGTGACAATGCTATAGGGCTCAGAGACAGTCTTTAAACCAGAAGATAAGGGGACAATTTTGAAAACACAGTACTATGAATTGTAAGCTGTTACAATGTACTTTTAAAAGCAGAATTGTGGGTTCAAGGGGACCCAAATTAACTCAGTTAAAAGAACCTTTGAGAAAAACCAACATAACTGTCTCGTGGATAGACTGGATTAATCGAGAATCAAGGAGGGTGACAAGGGTCTTATGGGTGACAGCATTGATGACAATGGATTGGAAAGGAATAATAACTCAGGTGAGGACGGAGACCCAAGAGTGAAGAACACATGATCTACAGAGCATCACCAATGTTCGGGGACAAAGAAGGTATCTGAAATAATAAGTGTCTCTCAGACTTGACCATGTGTCTTTTGTCATCTTGCTTAAAGTAACAGCATCATCTCTGCTATATTAATGATTATCTCATGATCTCAACTCACGATAGCAGACCGTGGCAACAAGTAAGAACCACCTTACTTATATGCGCATCTCCTCCCCCATTCTCTCCCCCACCCCCACCCCCTCCATCTCTTTTTGAGACAGGGTCAAATCTGCACTACAATGCTTGGCTTTATCCCTTCCTGAGGATCAAATCCAGTATACATGGGTGAGTAATCTAAAAATGAGCTTCATCTCTAGATCTACCTAAATCTTTATTAAAACAACATTCCCTTTGTTAGGATTATTCAGTTCTTATGCATATGATGAGCTCAATGGCAAGAATGTTCTGTTTTGATTTCCTTTCTGACATGTTGCCTTATCCTTCTGGGATTTTATTTTTATAGGTGAGAGAATGAGGGAGGCACATAGTGATGGAGGCACATAATGATGGACACAAATATCCACACTATGAGGAGAACATCTGTTCCACTTTAGAAAATCAAGGACAGTTACATCAAGTCACTCAAACATCTCATTTCCCAAAACGACAACAACAAACAAACAAACAAACAAACAACCTAAGCATCTGACAAGGGCTGCATCCTGATTCACAGAAAGTTAATTGTTTTTTGCTCTTGATAATACTGTTCTATTTCTTAAGTACCTAAAAAATGCCAGCCTGGTCTACAGAGTGAGTTCCAGGACAGCCAGGGCTATACAGAGAAACCCTGTCTTGAAAAAAAAAAATTTCCTCCAAATAGATAAAGTATTAACATAACTGTATTTTACATAATTTCAGTGCAACAAACCTCATTTCCAGTATGAATTTTTCATATGTAATTTTAACAATTTCTATATATGTAACAAGATTTAATACACAACTTTCTATCATAGCAACTTTACTCAAACATTGAAAAGTATACACAAGCCCAATACAGAAGAAATTTTTAAAAAGCCTAGATAAGGAAGATTTCATTTTACAAATAGTCACAAATATTTTTAGTTTTAGGTTTCATAACATATATGTTGCTCAAATTAAATTTTTAATTATAAATCTCAAAAATTCTGTTTTTTTCATTTAATGAAATCATCATTAGAAAAAAAAAGTTTTGTGCATTTTTCTTAAGAATTTGATTATTCTGATTTAGATAGCAAACTTCAGAGCTGACCCTGGTGACAAACACCTGTAATTTAGTACTTGATTTGTAGATGCAGGAAAAGATCAAGTTTATCTGTGACTACACAGTGAGTCTGAGGCCAGCCTGTGTTAGAGGTGACCCTGTCTCAGAACCAAAACCAAAAATCATAACTAAAACAAAATAACGAACATACAAAGAATAAACAAAATAAACCATCATCAGTCTCAGAAGAACATTGTTCTAGAATGTTCTAGAACATTCTCAAAGCAGACTTTTTGCAAATGGTATCAGATAAAGAAACTGTAAAATGTTAATTTTGAATTAATTTCTTTTTTTTTTTTTTAATTTTCTTAAAGTGCCAGGAAGAAGAAATAACACCCAATGACTATGTAAAGGCTTGGCATACTGCAGTGACCTACCTATGTATCCTAGCTTTTTTGAAAAAAAAAAAAAATTCATCTTAAAATGCTGAAAATGCTAGTATAAGGAGTTCTCCCTAAGTATTCAGTTTAGTTAATAATTTATATTTAATATGATTAAATGGAAACAATAACTACTCATTATAGCTGTGAGCCAATTTATAAGAGATATGCTAAATATATAAATATATTAGATAAAAATGATATGAAATAATAAATTTTTTACCTAATTTTGAATTTATATAAAAGAAAGGTAATTAGATTAAAAATATTGAATTTATAAGTGAAGTTGATCACGTAGGCCTGTCCTATAGCTTGGCGAGTTTTGTAATGTTTTCTATTGGTTGGTTTCTGATTTCCAACTCACAGAACACTGATATCACAAGCACATCAGATTTCACTGAAACGTGTCGGCATGTTCCTGGAGTACTTGCTGAGGTGAATTGGTGTTTGAGGTGGCCCTGGCGTAAAACAGGGGAGTTAGCTCTCAAATGAGGGTTGCTGGGAAGACAGGGTGCACATAGTTCATAGTCATTTCTCATGAGTGAAATGAAGGAATCCAAACTTACCTGGCAGTTAACATTTATAGGGAAATGTTCAAATTCCTTGGTAGGATAGTAATGCAACCACATTAAAATTCCCAGTCTTTTCCACTTTTATTCTTGCTCTTCACAGTCTCAATGATCCAGCTTCACTCTCTTGTATTTGCTGTTGTGTTGATTTATGTTGCTTAGTTTTATTGTCCTGCATAGCCATGGTTCAATCTATACACCGTATTTCTGAATTACCCCCCCTGTTTTCTGAAGTGACCCCGTTCCTTCTCTGTGGTGGTCCTCGTACATTACTATCCTAAGGAAAGATGAGTTTAATGAACAGGGACAAAACAGCCACCTTACTCTTCTGCTGTGGTATTGTGAGGGAACTCAAAGTTGTTTGTGAAGAAGAAAATCCAGGTGGCACTTTAAAAAGGAAGCCATCCTTTATTTTTTTAAATATTAGACAAACTGCCCCAATATTTTGTGGGCAGATACCAGAAAGAATAGAAAAAATAACTTTAAGGAAGATATTGAAAATGGAAATGATTCATGTCTAAAAATTTAAAATAAAGTAGAACCATTTCTATAATTCAGAATTTAAAATAAAAAAAACCAAAACAAAACAGGAGAAGCAGTCAGAATTTTTAGATTTTTTTTTTGACAACTGAAACACGTTTTGATTGAAACATGTTCTCATATCCAAGTGATAGAGAGAATGCACATTTCTATAACTATCAGACATGTTTCTCTGGAAACCGGGATCATGTAGCAGGTGAGAGCAAAGACTCTGAATTTGGTTGCAGTTCTCTGAGTCTTTAGCTGAGCAGTCTAGTGAGTGAACTTCTTCTGGAACAGCTTTGCTCATCTAGTTGAGGCTGAGGGAAGGATGGCAGTGACTGGTACTCAGCAACAAACGTTAGATCACCTTTCATTGCACGGATCAGATCCTCTTCAGTTCTACTGACCCACATCTTCTGGCTCTGTGGTTAACAGAGAAGCATAACAAAGCCTTCTTTTTCTGCCTTCAAAATTCTTGCTCCATAAAAGAGATTATATTAGGTTTACACGAGATTAACATGCTACTATGTTGTTGTCTGAATTTAAGATGCTCATTTTTACTAGTCTTATTCTATAGTTTACCTGGGCTGTATTTACTGAGCTCACAATTTATAATGCATATTAAATCTTGTATTTGATAATATGGTTATCTAGTGTATACCTTAAACTAGTTCCACATATTTATTCATAATATTTAGAAATTAGAAAAAAATAATAAAAAAAACCCAGAGAGATACACACTAGGTCTGCAGATAATGGAATTCATTGATGAAAATATTTAAAATATTTGTATGTGCCTAAAAAGTACTGACAAGAAATTTAAGTCAGGGTTTTAAAGTTCATATTTTTGAGACCTAAACATTAAATAAATGGAGTTGAAAATGTACTAGTTGCAAAGCATCGGGAAGCATCTTGGCACACACAGAGACCAACGCTTCTGCGGAAGGAAGCCTCTGCGGAAGGAAGGTGACAGGGCCACACGCATAGGACCGAGTGCCAGAGCAGAGAATGGAGCTCATGTATTTGATTTTTCCCTCTTCCCCATGGCCAAGACTCTAGCACCACAGCGCTCGCTGGGAAACTCATTCAGGGGTCTAATTAAAGTATCTGTCGGCAGAGGTTACGAGCACTTGTTCTACTTGCAGAGGACCTGCATTTAGTTTCTATCACCAGCATGGTGGCTTACAACTGTCTATAATTCCAGTGTCAGGGCATCCAACACCTATTTCTGATCTTTGAAGACACCAGGCATGCACGGGGTACACAGACATGCACACTGGTAAAACAAAAAATAAAATTGTATTTAAAATGGTGTTCTATTGTTGTTCTGTGAGTGTCTACTTACTACCATCCATCCCCCCTTCTGGGGACAGATTTTGACCCTGTAACAGTAGTCTACAAACCCCATTCTGGCTTTGAGACTTGGAGAAAGTTTTTTTCTGTTGTTCAGGAGACTCTGCTAGAACTCAGGCCATTCTGGAGGAACGAGGCCCTACTCTGTCTTTGCCACTTTAGCTGATCTTTTTTCTCTTGGTTCTCTTTCTTTTATTTTATTTCTCTCTCCTTTAAGCATATTTTAAGTTCTGTTTGTATGTTCTGGGTGTTCTCAGGCAGGTAATAAAACTCTATCTTACTTTCTGATTGTAGAATAATTTTGGTTTTTACTTTAGTTGGGAAATGTATTTAGAGTAATTTGAAAGGGCTCTTCAGGCACTATTTGCATTTCTTGCATGCAAGTCTCCATTAAATTCCATACTCTCTTCTTCTGGCCTTGGCTATCTGAATTCTCTTTCCTTAGCTACTATTAGTTGCATTCATTACCAGTTAACTAAATGTAGGAATAAATTGCAAGCTATGTATTCAATATTTTTAAAAAGTTGCCCTATCATTTTTAGCCTAAATTTACCTATGTTTTAGTAGAAGTACTATATCAACCAAGCACGAGGATTCCCTAGATAGCTAGCATGCAGATTCAACTGAGTAAAGAGAAATCAGAGGTTATTTCTAACAGTTGTAAGTGGGAAAGAAAGCAGCTTGTTCCCCACCCAGCACCCGAGTAGCTTGCAAATGAATGAGTTATAAAGTACATACAGGGAAGAGTCAAACCCCAGAGGTCCCAAGGACTCCTTCTTGATGTTTCTATCCATATTCTTAGGCAGAGTTGACTCAAGAAAAGCCTCAGACTGATTATGCCTTTTGAGAGCAAGTCAACCCAGGGGTGTAATTTTCCATTTTAATCCCAGCATTTTATTTCCCGTTTAATTCAAGATTCTGAAGAACTGATTCATATTTACAGTCAGTTGTTTTGCAAGCCCCGTGATTTTGGAAGTTTGACTTCAGCAGGGAAGGTTAAAATGTGGGAAGGAAATGCAGATTGAAGATGAATACACTGCACGACTTCAGAAAACTGCTGAACGCTTCGCAAAGAGCCTGAGTTGGTATTTTATTTTTGCTCACATTTACATTAGTGTCTGTTGCATAATGAACTGCAGAAGATACACTTGATATCTCAGAGACTGTCAGCAGTTTTGAATGGAGCCAAATCTTCCTAAATGCAATGTTGTCAGTAAAATAAACTTTCTCTATGGGACTAAATCTAGGCATGCCTGGATTATGGCATTCATTTGCTGCATTGGTAACCAATGTGTGATGAAAATAAAACAGAATCTTTTGGTCCTCCATGGCCTCAGCATTCCCATGTCACCCCTGCTGCTATAGATACTCACCTGTGTCCATCAATGTGGGTGTGTGTGGAGTAATCTTGATTGTCAACTTGATGACCTTTAGAATTATTAGGGAAACTAATTTGTCTGTCCCTGTCTGTAAGGGATTATCTAAGTTGACTTAAGTAACTGACAAGACCCACTTACTTATGTTTAGTTGATATAGTATTCCTACCAAATGCTTTTCTGTGTCCTGGGGTTTCAGACAGATAAAACAGAAGTGAATGTCTGCCAGCTTTCATTGGTCTTCAAGGATTCCATGTGTCAATTGTCTCCTGCTCCTGTTGTCAGGCTTTCCCTGGCACAATGCATTTCAGTATTGAATCTTGAGGCAAAATAAATGCTTTATCCTTTAAGTTCCTCCTTGTCAGATGTTTTGTTACAGCAGCAAGACAAGGAAGTAATTCAGAAAGTTTTGGTCAGTCTAGAGTGTAAGTTTGTCAGCTATTTATTTTCCCTTCTTGCCACCCACAGATTTTGGGATGGGAAGTTACTCTTGTCATGAGATTTCCTTCTCTATGAATCTTTTATGTAGTTATCAGATTTTTGGTCTCTATGAGAGAATGAAAGGTCTAACTTTCTACATGAAATTATATTGTTTTAAGTATCACTTAATTGAAGTAAGTTAAAATAATGCTTTTTGAAAATAATGCAGAAAAAAATCTTAAAAAACAAAATAAAATGCCAAGCTCTTCCTCAATTCTGCAGTTAACTTAGTCCAAAGTAATTCTACTTTTTCCTCCCTTTATGCTGCACTGGGCTCCAGTGAATGGAACTTTGTAAAGTTTTACAACACTGCATATCCCTACTGTTCAATTCCTGGAGGAACATGGATGGAATCCCCTTTATCAATTTTTGCCTCTCACCTGACTCATTGACTCAAATAGCAGGTGCATCGTGCAGAACTGTGCATGGTTGTAAACAAAGAATTGCTCAGCACACTGATGGCAGTCAATATACGTAGAGCCCATTAATACACATATTGAAAGAGCACCTTTATATACACTGGCATTTTCAGAGGAGAATAAAAATAATAATTTTCCATTTTCATCACTAATTTCCTTTTTCTTTTGCTAGACACCACATGCTTTGTTCATATATTTGGCTGGGAAATATTAATGACAGGGAAAAAATGGTTCCCAGAGAGATGAATCACCAGGCATTGCTCACCTGGTGAGTAGCAGGGCATAAGAGCTGTTCAAGCTGTTTGACCCTCCACTTCTTCACATGAAGAATATGAGTTTTGAGCCAGCATGTATTTATGCTTTATATATTTTTCATCTACTTTTATGCAAGATCCAGACTTCCTAGGAACTTGGTGTTATTCTATTCTCCTCTTCCCATTACTTTGTGTCCCTCCTTTAAAGCTCAGTTAGCTTCCTTTCCTTTTCGTCTAAGTTGTTCTTCTTTATGAAGTTAGACAGACACCACATTTTCACCCTCCCAGTAGAAGATACTACTTAAAGTAATTAAATAATAACATTTTCTTGTAACAACTGCTTAGATGGTAGGTCCGTTTTTTCAAGTTTTCTTGTAGGCAATGAGGAATTTTCAATTTATGATTTAAAGTCTCCTTTTAGAGCTAGGGATGCAGCTCAGCAGCAGAGTGCTTCACTAGCACGCATGAGCTCATGGGTTCAATTTCTAATGTGGAAAAATGGATATGTACTACTCAAGGTTGGGCTGAGAATGAACCTTCTATATTTGCTTCCTGGGGTGAGCAGGAGTATTGGATTTAAAGTGATAGCTCTGCAGATTTGGCCAGTTCTAACCAAGTTATTTCAACCCACTCTGTGCCTTAACCATACATTTTATATGTTTATTCAATGTAAGAAAACCAGAATTGCCTTTCAAGTACTCAAATTTCTTTAGGACTTTGTTCCCGGACCCTCTTTATATCCTAATCAGATTTGCTTCATTGGAAAACCACACTCCAACAGAACAACATGATTCCACCCTCCCGTTATGACTAACTGCTTTCCCTATTCTCATGACCTCATCGCTAGCTGTAATTTTATGAAGTCAGTTGTTTTCCTTTCTGGTGGTGCTGTCTGTTAGACTAATTCCCCATTCCAAGGTTTCCCCAGTCCACTCTTCCTTCTGCTGGAAAATAGTACCAGAGTTGTACTCTGTCCATACTTGTAGAGTTTGATTTTGACACAATGCTACCTATTTACCATTTAGAATAAGGAGAGCACTTTTGAGTATAAGTTAGAAACCTCTTTGAAATCTGGCTTCAGGTCAGAAGGTTGCTTCTTAGCTGACATGGCTGAGTGTTCTGCTGCTGATTGTGTGAAAGAGGTTAAAGAGCAGTGGTCTGACAGCTATTCCCTCTCCACCTCTCTACCCTGCTGCCTGCCTTCTTAACTCTCAGGCAGGGTCTGTGTGGATGCCATGTCTTTTGTGGCTGACATCCTCAATGCCTTGAATCTACGTCAAAGAAGGAGACCTTCTTGAGCCAGGCTCTCCAGCACCTTCCTCTTCACTCTGCCATCCCGATCCTGCCCGCATCTGACTTCCTTCCTTGCTAGTTTAGGATCTTCCTAGATCAGAATGAGGACCAATACTAATTCTGAAGTCCTAATTAAAAGATGAATGTCATTTGGACTCTAGGAAAGATAGTGTCTCAACTTGATATTATGAGAAAAGGAATATTGCCAGTTGATATTAGAAAAAAGGAATATTGATAGTTGATTTTGGGGAAAAATGAATGGCCCACGAGCCCCTCAAAAAAGTTTACTCTGGATATCTTTCTCCTACTTTTTAATGTAAACATTTAAATCTGGTTTAATCTAATTAAAACCATGATCACTTTATTTCCTGAAACTTTGGTTCAATTACACTAATCAATAGTCAGACCATTTTAAACTACAGAAGTGTCTCCACTCTCCAGTTGCTCTCGTTTCTAATATGTTCCTCTGTTGTGTAGAATTCCTTGTTGTATCTATTGGGTAAAACTTCAATCTTTTCATCAATATTTTATGTCCTACCACTTGTAAAACACCTTCTTTGGCCATTGCAGCCCATGATCTACTTTAATATCAATATATAAGAGATTTTGTTGTTTATAAACCATATTCTTTTTGTGTATTTACTTGCAAGCCTCCCAAACTACCAGATGGTCTTTACTCTCTTCTAACTTAGGTGTGACATGATATTGTACTCACCTCAAAACCTGGACCTACAATACTACAGAGTCCTGAAGTCATAGAGTGACTATGGACTGAAAGAAAATAAGAAGCCCATTTAGAAGTTCTGGAAGGGAAAATTCAGAGCACAAAGACTAGAATAAGTAGCTAAATTTTAATATCTAGAATAGATGATGTCACATACTAACAAGCATGAAGAGTTATCAGGAAACATGACATCACCTAACAGGCAAAATATATAGAGGGAAGCTGACTGGATAGTAACTAGGATGTGATAGCTCTCAAATGAAAAATATACAATAACTAATCTAAGGACAACTCATGGTTTTTTGAGAGAAAAGAACGAACTTGTTCAATACTCTGCTGGAGAAACTTAACAAAATGATAGAAGCAATTGAAAGGACCAAGCAGGGAGGGCTAAAGAGATGTCTCAATGAGTAGGGTATGAGGACATGAGGTCCCTACACCTACAAGAATTCCAGATATAGTTGAGTTTTTCTGTGATAGTGGAGCTTGGAAGGTGGGGATTATGGGACTACAAACAGGTAAGCTGCAGGAGCTTGCTATCCAGGCATATAGTTGAAGTTAGGAGCTTTAAATTGAGTGAACAGACTCTTGTTCAAAAAAATATAGCAAAGAGTGATAGAGAAAATGCCCAGGTCAATTACTGACTTCTACATGAACATACACACACATGAACATGTGTATATCATACACATATACTACATATGCACAAATACCCAGATTAAAAATATTTTATTTAATATTCATAAATGCATACAGTTTGTTTGGATCCAATCTACCTTTCATTCCAATCTCTTCAATTTTTCTTTAGACTCTTGGTCTCCTTCCCAACATAATATACTTCCTTTTTGTTTTTAAATTTAATACCTATTGAGTCCATTGGGTGATTGCCATGTCTGTGTACAGGTCAATCTAGCCTCTTAGTTCTTATATTACCAAAGAAAAATGGCTCTCCCTTTTCCAGAATCCATCAACTGTCAAATAGGTAATCATAGAGTTCAGATTTCATTACTCCCAACAACGATGGAATATTGGATGATTTCATCTTGCACACACAGTCCCAGCCACTCTTGTACACACAGTCCCAGCCACTCTTGCATTTGTGTGCAATTGCACTGTCATGTCTGGCAAAATTTGTTTTGCTAAAGATAGCTGCGGCCTCTGCTCCAACAATCTTTCCATTCTCCCTGAGCTTTGGGAGAAGAGTGCATGATGTTTTATCTTTTTATTCTCTGCATTAATTCCCATCCACTGCAAAAAGAAATGTTTCTGACAAAAGTTGAGATATATAACCTATATATAATTTGTATATAAGAACTTAGGACACAGTTTATTACTATGTCCTGGCAGAATACCAGTACTAGGTTTTTCCCCTAGGATCTGTGACCTATGTATATTAGGAATGTTGTACAGTTGTAGGTGTCTATAAAACATTTTTAAAGTATTTAATGATAGTTATCACTCTCCAAATTTCTACCCTGTCTTCTCCAGACCATTGGGTTATATGTTTCATTAGTATGTAGATTTTTGAGTTGTTTATAATGTTACACAGAAAACCTTGAACTGAAAACCTCACTAATAGGAATGGAAAATACAATAGAAAGAAGGAATTCTTAGCCGGATAGGTCAACCAGGTGACAGAGTTACACAGCAGGAAGATAGACTATCTGAAAATTCTTAGTTCAAGGTGACAAAGAGAATGAAAAGGAATAAAGACAGCTTATATATCAGGACACTATTGACAGAAAATATTTCGCTTATTTGGGTTAAAGAAGGGTTGAGAATGCCAAAGATGTAGATGGCTTATTGAAGAAAGATTTCCCAAACCTAAAAAAGGACACAAATATGCCAGATACAACAAAATCCATGGTTACTAGCTGAATTTTTTTCACTAAGTCTATCTCAAGATGTCTTATGATCAAGGTTTTAAAACCAACACTAAAAAGAAGTTTCAGAAAGCTGCAGAGGCAAAAACGAGTTAAGACCCAAGAATTTCTGACAGAATTAGCTGACAGCTGACCAGTCCACAAAAACTGCAGGCAGGGAGAGAAGCGCATACGTTTTCACGTAATTGAAAAAAATAAAAGCTTTCACCCAATAATAGGCACCAAATGCTTTCCTTTATAAGTAAAGGACAATAGCATTCCCAGATAATCTAAAGTTGAGAGAATAGTCTTCCTTCAGTCCTGACCTCAAAGGGAAGGAAAGGCTTGTGAATGAGACAGAGTATAACAGTCCAAATCTCACTGGGAAGAGCAGCTGCAGGTTGATTTTCCCTGCTCCTGCACTGCAAGCTTGGTGTGCAGTTAGAAGCGGTATCTACATAAAAAGGCCAGGGACTAACTTCAGAGAAACATAGAATCGAATACCAGGTACTATGCGGGGAACCAAAAACAAATGAAATTTTGTATTTGATTATCCTTTCATGTTCTCTCTCCCTCTCCCCATTTATTACTATATATCATATTAAAGTGGTTATCATTTCATATTAAGGTGGTTATCATTTCAAAATACTTTGTTTACTCAAAAAATGTATTTTTTTTAAGCCTTAGTCTGGTGTAATTCTAATAGATTTACCTTTATATGTTACTTGACCTTTATCCCTCACTGCTTTTAATATTTTTTTCTTTGTTTAGTGCATTTGGTGCTTTGATTATTATATGACAGGAGTAATTTCTTTTCTGATCCAGTCTATTTTGTGATCTGTAGGCTTCTTGTATGTTCATGAGCATCTCTTTCTTTAGGTTAGTGAAATTTTCTGTTATTTTGTTGAAGATATTTACTGGCCCTTCAACTTGAGAATCTTCACTAACTTCTATCCCTATTATCCTTAAGTTTGGTCTTCTCATTTTATCCTGGATTTTCTGGATGTTTTGAGTTAGGATCTTTTAGCATTTTGCATTTTCTTTCATTGTTGTGTCAATGTTTTCTATAGTATCTTCTGCCTCTGAGATTCTCTCTTCCACTTTTTGTATTCTGTTGGTGATGCTTACATCTATGGCTCCTGATCTCTTTCCTAGGTTTTCTATCTCCACAGTTGTCTCCCTTTTTAATTTCTTTATTGTTTCTACTTTCATTTTTAGATCCTGGATGTTTTAATTCAACCTGTTTGGTTGTATTTTGCTGTAATTCTTTAAGGAATTTTTGTGTTTCCTCTTTAAGGGCTTCTTCCTGTTTACCTGTGTTCTCCTGTATTTCTTTAAGGGAGTTATTTATGTCCTTCTTAAAATCCTCTATCAGCTGTTATGAGATATGATTTTAAATACACATCTTGCTTTTCTGGTGTGTTGGGCAATCCAGTACTTGGTGGGTAAACTTGATTCCAATGGTGTTAAGTAGTCTTGGTTTCTGTGGGTAAGATTCTTGCATTTGACTTTTGCCATCTGGTTATTTCCATTGTTAGATGTTCTTGCTGTCTCTTGCTGGAGCTTGTTCCTCCTATGGGTCTGTAAGCCTGTGTCAACACTCCTAGGAGACCAGCTCTCTCCTGGTGAAAGAGGGCTCTGGAACTGCCCAAGCTCTTGGTGCAGATGGCAACTGGAAGGATCCTGTTCCAGCTGCTTCACTGTTCTTAAGTCCCGTGTGCTCCTCAGTGCCCAGCTCCAGACAATTATTGGAGAGAAAGTAGCTATCTCACCTCTGAGTCTGAGAGCAAAAGCACTCCTGGGAGAACAGGTCTCTGGGACCTGTGCACAGAGGGCTGTGGATCAGCCTCAGCTCAGGGGTGCAGATGGTAGACTAGAAGCAGCCAACTTAGTCTTAAGTTTTATTTTTGTTCAAGATTACCTGTATTTTTGCAACCTTTGCCTATGTTCAGGCATAGCCTCATTATTGAAAACCAAGAGAGGAAACATCCATTCTGAATGTACACAATAAATTGAGTTCCCTTAAAAATGTTTAAGAATTACTGTAAATGTAAGGCAATGAATCATATTATTGTCTAGTGTGTGTGGTACAGTAAAATATAGGGTATTATAATAAATCTCTGGTGGATTTATGTTAGTCCAATTAGAGTAGACTGATCAGATTTTTGGAAAGCAATGCGGCATTCTTCGATTTTCTTGGCCAGGAGAATTGTTTCTTGCTATTAATATCTCCCAAGCCTTGACAGGTAATGCTTACTGGGTTTGTTCAATTGGTCATGCTGTTCCATTTTTTCCATGCAGGAAATTCAACTAAAATATTGTTTATGGGGGAGCATCTATAAAGTTTGAATTTGAAGCAATGGGGTTGGTTCTAAAATAGTTTAATGTAGTGTCTGAATGTGAACTATACATAGAACCTCCCTGATCCTAGTCAGAGCATATGAAATGTCTCACATTGAAAGTGCATGCTTAAACTATATGCAGAAAACACAGTGAGCAATATGGTTCCTGGGATATGGAGTAGGCTGAAATGTGGAAACTAAAGACAGTGAGTGGGGAGACATGGTCAGTGAGGTCAGAAGGTTCCTATGATCTGTATGTCTGCTTCCTGACCTGACTAAAGCTAATAATGGAAAAAAGGCAGGAGAAATGTGCCTGTGTCACAGGGGAGTGGGTTCTCTCTCTTTAGCTGGAGGCAAAGCTCTTGTTCTTTATCACCATCTCAGCTGGGTGGTCCCAATGGATGGCACTTCTCTTCCTTTTTCTTGCATTGGTGGGAAGATCAGTCATTAGTCAGTTTGTTTCAGGAGCTGGCCAGTCTCTAATCAGTGGGAAATCAGATTCAACATGCCTCTCTCTAGCATTACATCAGTTCTAAAATCATTAACCACATGATGATAGGCAATATAACATGGGAAATATATATTATATAATAGTGAACAGTGGTCAGAAAGCATGAAGTGCCTATGAGAACATTAAGATCTTTAACACATTCTGTTGAAGGAAAAAAAAGGAGAGTAATTAATTTATATACTTTTATATTAATGTTTTTATTTATTCACTTTACAACCTGATTACAGCCTCCCCTCCCTGCTCTCTCCCAAATCCTATGCTTACGCCCCCTCCCAACCACCCTGGCACATCAAGTCACAGCAGGGCTAAGCCCATCCTGTCCCACTGAGGGCAGACAAGGAAGTCCACTATGGAAAAGGAATCCAAAGGCCCACAACAGAGTCAGAGACAGCCCCCCTTCCAGTTGTTAGAGGACCCACATGAAGAACAAGCTGCGCATCTGCTACATATGTGTAAAGGCCTAGGTTCAGCCTATGCATACTCTTTTATTGGCAGTTTATTTTCTGTGGCCCAGGTTAGTTTATTCTGTAGGTCTTCTTGTGGTATCCTTGACCCCTCTGGCTCTTTCCTCACTCTTCCACATGACTCTCGAGCTCTGCCTATTGTTTGGCTATGGGTCTCTGAGTCTCCCCATCTGTTTCCATCAGCTACTGGATGAGGCTTCTCAGGTGACAGTTATTCTAGGCTCCTCTCTGCAAGGACAGCAGCCTATCATTACTAGTGGCTCTCTCACATGGGATGGCTCTCTTACATGGGATGGCTTCTGTATGTGGGATGGGTCTCATGTTGAGTCAGTTATTACTTGGCCATTCCCTCTGTCTCTACTCCATCTTTATCCCCACACTTCTTGTAGGCAGGAGAAAATTTGGGTCAAATGTTTTTCAGGTGGGGTTGTGTCCCCCTCCCTCCACTGGGAGGCCCCACCTGCCTATAGGAGGTGGCCTCTTCAGACTCCATATTTCTAGTTGCTAGGAGTCTCAACTAGGGTCACCCCCTAAGATTCCAGGGAGTCTCCCCCATCCCAGAACTGCCTCCCCCAACCAATTTCTGTTCCCTCAGGAAATGTGGTGGGGATATTTTATATAAATTTTAACTTCCTATTAGTAAACATGACTAACAGTAAACAAAGTTTCCCAAGATAGCTTGAGAAAATGTACGTTAAATAGTGTGGATGATATGAGGTAACAGACAGGAGGATAAGGAAGGGAAAATCATGTAACGTAAACAGTGCTGCACACATAACACACCACAGACTCAGAAATCACCGTATTAAACATGAAATCACTGAATCACTTCTTCTATCCAAAGGAAGGAAGGAAGGAAGGAAGGAAGGAAGGAAGGAAGGAAGG
>LR749879.1:1232509-1294483 GCA_902729485.2 Mus minutoides
TTCAACCCTCTAGGTGGAAGAATAACATGAACTAACTAGTTCCCCCTGCGCTCATGTCTCTAGCTGCATATATGGAAGGAGATGGCCTAGTTGGCCATCATTGGGAGGAGAGGCCCCTTGGTCATACAGACTCTATATGCCCCAGAACAGGGGAATGCCAGGGCCATTACATGGGAGGGGGTGGGTAGGGGAGCAGGGCTGGGACGCAGGAGGGTAAGGGAAAATTTCTGAATAACATGTGAAATGTAAATGAAGAAAATATCTAATAAAGAGAAAAAAAATTCTATCATGATGTTTGTCATCTTGACAGCTGAGTTTCACTGAATTAAAGATAAATCTTTTTAAAAGTGATGCTAATTCCATGCCAAGGAATAATTTAAAAGACTAAAATAGGAGAGATGACATCAAATTGGAGATATGAGGGGGATTAATTAATGGAAGATAAGTATAGTGATTTTTTTAAACTGAGAAATTCTTAAAGGTACAGTTTTGACTAATTGATGTATGTCATAATTCATGATAATATTTATAGAAAAAAAACCTCAGGAGGAAAATTAGAGATATTATTTGTAAACATAGTATGAGGATCATTCCTTTTCTACTTCATTACAAAATATAGAGACATTTTATAATTTCTTTGAGCATTGAATGATACAATACAAAAATTAAGGTGGGGACTGGTTATCTTTTCTAATCTAATCTTTTTTTTCTATGAATGTGCAAATAATTCTTATTCTTGAGTATTAATGTTTTCTTGAGTCAAATCTAGGAATATCTGTTTATAATAAGATGATATATCCTTGAATTTGTTAACTGGCAGAGCATGATTGAACAAATGAATAGATAACTAATAGATACACTATAGAGTTCATTGATAACTACTCTCTGCCAGGAGTAAGTTGTACTCACTCTCCCAACACTGTGGAATTAGGAATTCAATTTCCAACTCATTAATTTGAGCAAATAGTTTCAAGACATTCAACCAATTTCTTCCTCTACTTTTCTCCCTAGTTTCAATGAGAAGTACGGAACTTCTTCGGTTTTCCTTCTCAATGTCTAGAGGATGGGTATGGAAGAGAACCTAGCGTCAGACTCTGCTGTGGATGCTGAATCTGTTAAGTGTCCTCGATGAGGATTTGCCCTTCTTGCTTTGAAGACTCTACTTCTCAGGCCATGCTCTGGAGAATCAGCTCATTGCCTTCCTTCAACATTCAGGCCTAAGCACTCACTAAGGTCAGAGAGCCAGCCCTGACTGTGAGCCTCGTTCTGTGCTGCAAAGCACATAAGAGCACAGTGAATAATTCAGGGAATATAATTTAGATAAATGACATGCTGAACTCTGTTGTCTCCCAACTTTACACAAACTCAACCGACAGGTTGGGTGGGGCTCTGCTCTTTCATTTCCCATCTTCTGTCCCCCTTCTCTCCATTTCCTCCCCTACCCATCTGGTTTCCTTGAAACTTCCCTACTGGGTTTTCATGAACTTGGCTCTACATGTATTGATCATTAGTAAAATCCAAGATATTTACCACTGGTGCTATTTCATCTACTGCCATTATGGTGGTGAACTAGAGGAAAATGGACTCTTCTGGTGTCTTCTTTATTTCTCTTAGTTATCATATCATTTTCCATATTTGAACATATGCTTATTTAACTATTTTAAATATATTTTGCCATATATGGAGTGGAGCCCATTCAGTGATCCATTGTCCATTTTCTTTTCCTAATTTGGCATGGATATAAGAATGAGTCTGTCATATCAAATTATTTTTTAGTTTAAATGAATCTGTTTAATTGTCAATATGTAAAGTTTCATTGCTAAATTTTAATGTTTAGTCATATAACCCACGTTTTATTTCTTGTAAAGAACTTTACTTTACTGTGAAGTAGAAAATAAAAGAAATTACCACAGTGTCTAAAGTCTCTATACCATTGTAAATATAAAAATTTAACTATTCCCTATTTTATGTTTCCCCTTTTGTATTACTATTTATTTTCTCTCTTTTTCCTCATCTATTTTTTTCGCCTTTATATTTTCAATTCCTACCATCCAACTTGCCAACACTTATTGATTACCTGTTATATCTCTCAGGATTAAATAGAGGAAACTGAAAAAGATTCAGGTTACAAGAGACAGCTAACTATTCATATTGCAAAAGAAATTACAAAAGAACCTATACTCTGAAAATCTTGCTTTTATTCATGGAAGTATTTTTGAGCTAAAATCCTACTAGAAGTTCTTTTTAGGACACTCCTCAAAATTATGAGGGAAACTTGGTAAATAGTTAGTTCTTCTATTAATACAGACAATGATAAGAACTGTCTAAGTACTTTGCTAATAAATTACAGTAGGATATTTAGTGATGACAATTATTTCATTCCATTGTTTTTGGATGTTCTTATTTAATAGTTTCTTGGTTGAGGATTAAAATATTACTGAATTATGCCCAAATTAATAATAATTAAAGATTTCTATTATTAAGCAACATTAAGTTAAATACAGACAAAAATTGTCAATAAGCCAAATTGTTTTAGAGAATTGGTTTCATAATTTCTCTTGGATCTTACAAAAGCGACTACAATTGTTGTTTTACAAAGCACACTCCATTTTTGTTCCTTAAATAGGTAGATTATTTTCTTAGTTTGATAGATTAGAATTGTAATTTGGAATTTTCACAGGTTATGACTAAGATTTCTTTTTTTTTTAAAGATTGAATTTACATCTACAGGACTGATTTTTTTAATAAAGATTTATTTATCATATGTAAGTATGCTGTAGCTGTCTTCAGACACTACAGAAGAGAGCATCATATCTCATTATGGATGGTTGTGAACCACCATGTGGTTGCTGAAATTTGAACTCAGGACTTTTGGAAGAGCAGTAGTCTTAACCACTAAGCCATCTCTCCAGCCCAGACTGAAATATTTTTAATAAATACACATTAAAATGGAACAATTGGCATCAAGAATTTCCATCAAATTACAAAAATGCAATGATTGTTTTTTGACCAAGTTAAAACTTAGTTACTAAAAAGAATAGTCAAAAATGTTGCTATGTGTTCAAAATCTGAATATAGATTGAAAACATGCATTTGTTGAATACTATGAATAACATGAATTTTGGTGGTTTGGGCACATTTGATTGAATAAAAACTGAATTGTGTATTTTTAAAAAGCATGTATAGGTTTCCTTTTTCAGCAATACTTGAAGAAAACAATATGGATTAGGACAAGAAGACTGCAGCTAACTGAAATCAAAATTCTAGACTTTTATTTGAATTTTCAGTATAATAGTTACTAATCCAAAGCACTGAATTTGAGAGAAAAATGAAGCTTGTTTGTTTGTTTGTTTCTTTATTGTGATGCCTTGAAAGATCACCTTGAAAAAAAGTAACCTCCTGCCTCCACTTCTGTCATTTTTAAGTTTTCCTAATTTTTGTTTAGCATTCTGGCCACAGCCCTTTAACACACCATTATTATAAAAGCAGATACAACTTAAGAACGGATAGCAATCTAGAAAGGAGATTTTATTTCATATAAAACAATTTGCATATGTTTCATCATAATAATATGATAATTGCTACAATTTGATGCAATAACAATTTAGGGAAATTTAATCTTCTTTGCTCCGTAAATATTATTTCTGTTTTAAATATAAGGACACTGGGGCACAGAGACCTTGAACCATCAGTGTGTCTCCATGACGGTGAGTAGCTTATTTTAAAGCATGACTTTATTCTGACCTTGAGCTGTGAAGACATTTTCTGAATGCCTAGGTGAAGTTAGGCGGTTATATGAAGCCGTGAGAGATTCTACTTCAGAAGTGCTCTGCTTCAGGGGACACGATGGTGTCTGTACTTGTAATTACCCACTTTATAGATGCCACCAGGAGGCCACCCTGTGCCCTGCTGCAGAGGTAGCTATGCATTGTTTAAAAAGCAGCTCCAAGAAAATTACAAGGAAGCATTACGTGTTTATGTAGGAGGCATACAGGCACCTGCTCTATAGTCCTTATTAGAAGTGGGAATATAAGGAAGGTAAAGAAAAATAGTTATTGATCATAACCCAAATTATCCAGCCCACTCTTCTGCTTCTGAAAGGGAAATTGGGCTCATAAGCACAATTTCTTTGAGGCCAACAAGATAATGTTTATATTAAATAAGTGACAGCTCAGCTCTGGTCTGCCACCTGCTCTGCAGTCACTTCTTGGTTTTCATTTCATTCCTTCAATGCAGACAGATAAACAATGCTATATATGTTGGACACGGCCATGGCTCATCTTTGTTGTTATCTTATCTCTAGAGTCAGGAATTATAGTTTTTCAAGCAAACAAGATTCTCACAGCTACAAGAAGCCCACAATTTCTTACCTGAAGTAACACAAGTCCGTCTGTTTCCATACCTTCCTCAATGGGGCATGGCATGTCTAGCTTAATAATGTGTGTTTGCCTGAGGAATTGTTAGTCTAATGATAGAGTATGTTCCCAGAGGTTATAGGTGCCATTTGTTGCCTCCTGGCTGAATTGTGAAAAGATTGGTATTGTAATTACTTTTCATTCCTCACTGTAGGGTTTGGAACTTTTCTAGCTAAGTGTGCCTGAGCCTGTGCAGATGCACTTCAGTATTTCTCACTAACTTGGAGTTTTTTTTGTTTTTTTGTTTTTTGTTTTTGCTAAAGAAAGAAGCCAGGAAAATAAAAATGTCAGCAACTTATGCATTTGGATTTCACTCCCAGCTGAATTTCAATGTAAATATATTAAAATGCATTATGTAAATATATTTAAATACGCACCACATATTTACATTTAAATGCAAATTGAAATAATTTACATGTTAGAATTTTGAATGCCAGTCATTATAATACTGTGATTTCCTGACCCAAAGCTACCAATCAGAATGATGTATGCATATGCTTCTTAATTAACACCAAAGGTTAAAATACTGACCCAGGTGTGCATAATAATTTAGAGAGTGAACTTCTCCTTGAAGATAGTGGTGGGTGGAGTTCTTGATGAGCAAAAAAGTATAAGTAAATGCAGAACTAAAATAAGAGTTGAAAAACAAAGGCCTGGAAGAAGAATCTAAGTATGCACCAAACATTGTGATAATCACCCTTAGATGTCCTCAAGAGTTCCATGCCATGATGCCATTCAGCATCTAGTCTTCAGAGGTAAGGTTAAGTGGTGACTTCACATTAGTAACAAGGGAAATGGAGGGTAGACATGGGTCTGACCTGTCTGTTAACGTGTTCTGTGAGCTTATCCTGTGAGAATCATGGTCTGTAAACTCTCTGCTCAGACTTCCCATGTATACCTTGCTTGTTACCAATACCTCCCTTCTGTTCTCTCTGTCCTCGGTGTGATGTTGTGGTCCAGCTTCATGCCAGAGCAGTTTCTCCTTACATCTGTGTTCACTGTGTTGGTTATCATTTACCTCTAGGCATCTCTGCCTTTGTCTCCATCTCACAAGGTAACTTTCTTTTCCTCTCCGCTTTGAGACTTTGAGTCCCATCCCTACTCTTTTATTGTTTTGTTTTGTTTTGTTTTGTTTTCTGAGACAGGGTTTCTTTGTATAGCCTTGGCTGTCCTGGAACTCACTTTGTAGACCAGGCTGGCCTCAAACTCAGAGATCCACCTGCCTCTGCCTCCCAAGTGCTGGGATTAAAGGCGTGCACCACCACGCCTGGCTCCCATCCCTACTCTTGTTCCAAACATCTCTTTATGAAGGCATAACTCACCAAGAATGCCTGATTTATGTCTTGATGGAGAGGGATTTTTTGGTTTTGTTTTTTGTTTTTGTTTTAAATAGAATGTTAGATTCTGAAGAATGAGGCTGGTTCAAACTGACTTGCCTGCTCTCTAATTTAATTATGTCTTATGTGCATATATTTATTTATGGTTTCTGTCAACCAACACCATAATGCACATAGTTCCATCAGAACTGCTCAAAATTGGTCAAATGAGAAGAAGGCATTGTGATATCTTCCTGGAAAAGTCATAAATATTCCATACACCTATTATATACTTAACTTTTTTTATCATAGGAAAACATAAAACCTCATTTTTTCACTAGTTGTGGGCTCAAAAATTTGTTTAAAACATTCATAGAACTCTGGAAAAATATACTGACTATCATTGGTTTGTTATAAAGAATACATTCCAGGAAGAGCTCAGTGGAAGAAATCTATACTACAAAGGTATAAGGGGAGGAACGTGTGCAGTCTTCAGCCTTCATTGGTAATAACACCTTCCCAGTGCTGCAATGTATCTATAAACACCAAGCTCAACTCTGTCATTTAGGCTTTATACAGTAGTTCCACAAAATAAACATGACTAATTTATTGATTGACCATTGACCATTTATGCTTGACTCAACCTCCAACCATTCTTTCCTTCTCTGTAAGGGCTGTAAGTGGGGTTGCAAATTCTATCCCTATAGCTCTGCCTCCTCCTTTCTGGTGACCAGTTCCATTTTGAAACTATATGAGACTTCCTAGTCCCCAGAGATGTCACCACCCATGAATGACAATTTTTATTTTGGTAATTTCAAACATCATAAAAATTAGTGACTAAGGACAAGTGTTATGGGGCAAAAAAAAGACATTTCTATTAACATATCACTCAAAAATTATGAGAATCTGGGTCCTTTGTGCCTAGAATCAGAGAGATACACCTAGACATGTATTTTCCTTTATGACAACATTTTGTTCCTTTACTCAACCCAGTTCATATATTACTATACTGTTCTTCCATTCCATTCTTAACTTTGAGATGACCATGCTCCAAGTATACTCTTTTAACACAATGTAAGAGAAAGATTGGCAGTCAAAATGACACCTCCTGTAATATATACACAACATTCTGGTCACATTACTTGTCTGCAACCTCTCATTGGAGTATTGGTAAGTCTACATTCTCCTTGTCTCAAATGGAACACTCTCTTAGTTCTTTTCCTATGAGGGAGAACAAATGCATTTCTCTTCAAAGATTCCTTTAACTTGCTTGTTACACTTTCTTTTGAAATTCTTCCTGTCAAAGGTAGATAGACCCAGGCAGAGCTTAAGTATCTTATTCTGCTTCTCCTCACTTGGACTTCTTTATCCAATTCCACTGGTAAGAAGCTGTATGCAGAACTTTCCCTTCCTGGACTGTCTCTCCGTGCTGTAGAGGGGAAAGCTTTATGATTTGCTGCCCGGTTTCTATGGGTAAATCACCCTCTAGGAGATCAATTCTATGGATCACTGAGCTTTGGTATGATAAATTAAATGGAAACTAAATGAACTCACACCACCTCATCCTTCTCAATCTTGATAGCTTTGAAAAACATTTTATGTTAAACTATTCAGTTTTCTCTGTACTTCTATTATTCCCAAATGTAATAGGCACCTTTCTTCTTTTATTACTGATAAAGTATTTTATCCATATTACTAACTGTGTCCTCTAAGTATACACAAACTTCATGTTAAATGAATGGAAATAATGTCCACGTAAATACAGACAGACAAGTACATTTCTTGAACATAACTGAGTTATGCCCAATATGTTTTTATATTGCAAACCTAGTTTTATAATGCCACCTGACTTTGTCTTTAGAAGTAAGCAGGGAGAAATAATGTATTATAATGTATATGTAAATTGAATTTTCTTATCGCATCATAGTCTCCTTTAGGTAATAAAAGGAACATCTCTCAGATGTGATCTTTGTGAATATTAACTGCTGAGCACCACTGTGCAAAGGTTATTATTGCTTAGTCATGTATTCTATTTAAATCCCATTATTCTCCTAGCTGGAGTACCAATATTAGCATACCTGTTTACAGAGCCTCATGCTTCACTGCCAGAACCAGCTGGACACTCACATTCCAATTCAGAAGGATCCAGGTGCTTGGAGCGGGAGTCAGCCAATGGAAATGGAAAGCATGTAGAATATGTATTAAGTTTTGAGTTTCACTGTGAACTTAACCTTTGCCATTAATCTTAACTTCGAAATTGTGTACACAGGTGATTAACCCATCAGGTGCTCTATTGCGAGGCTCTTTTATTCTTTTCGTCTTATTTTGAAGGCAACAGTTGTTAATTATCAAGTTGCAAGAGTTCCTTTCCCTGCCAGATGAATCGTGATTGAGAGGAGAGGCTAAACTAGGTCAAGCTGAAAGAGCAGTATTAGATACAATACTGTGATCGCATTTAAATTACATAGAGCAGTTTCAGTTTAGATCTTGTGGCAATTTGGGAGGGAGGGCATAACATGGCAGGTGAGATTTTCCTGGTTTCTTGCTTTTCAGTTATAAATTAGTCACATTGGGAGACTCATACTCCTTAGAGCTTTCCAAAATATGTTCCAGAAAACAACGGTTTTGAAGTCCATTAGTTGATACATTATATAAACCTATTTCCAAGGACAAAAAAGGTCGAGAATTCTTCAGTAAACATAAAATGTACAGTTAATATTTTAATAGTTCTTGACTTTTCTCCTAAAATTTGAGCAAGGACAACAACTTACTCAGAACATGTTAGAAATGGGTGGAACAGAGCCTCTGGGTTCAGCTGAATTTAAGAACATTTTCATTATTCCATATTCATGAAGTTCATTGACATATTCAGCAGATGGAAGGGCATAGATCATTAAATAGCATAGAAAAAAGATACTGTAGAATGTGTGCATGCCAACTTCTGTTTCAAATGTTTTCGTTTTAAACAATTAATTTCCTGTGTTTTATATATATATATATATATATATATATATATATATATATATATAATTATTATTTTTGATAATGCTTCCCACCCCCCTAACTTATGCCAGCTCTTCACTGAGAAGGCTAGGCTGATTCCATGACAGACTTCAAATTGGCAGTTAAGGAGACTAAGCCTAAAAACTGGGCAAGTCTAGCCAAGCTCAGGCAAGTCAACTACTAATAGAAAAACCCCAGGCTTCAGCCTTCATGCTCAGGTTGGAATGTCCTAGCCATCTGGCCTGAAGCAAGGAGGATGGGTCAGTAGTAGTTTCCAGACTTCCTCAGCTACTTCCTCAGTAACAGTTCCCAGATCTTCCCAGCAAGTTTCCAGCCCCAACACCCTGGTAATAGAATGTCCATAGAGATGGACCCAACAGATTAACATAGAGATCACCTACCCTGGAATTCCATAATGTGCTTTAAATCAGGCCTGCAAGCTCATTTAGGTATCTCTCTCTATTTGCTAATGGGAGACCCAGCATGCTGGACTTCTGTAGAATAAAATACTCTTTGCATTTATATACTATTTGAGTCTCGGGTATCATTCTTTGGAGAATCATAGATCCTTACACATTCCTTCAGTCTATCCAACTTCAGTTTTTTCCCTCTCTTTCAGAAATTAAAAAAAGAAAAAAAATGAAGACACACAAAACCTGAAATAAAACAAAGTCAGCCCCTCCCTACCCCCACCTCTTATTTGCCTAGCTCATCTCCCCACCCCCAACCCTCAAAGAAGTCCTACAGAGGTCATTTTGTGTTGACTAATCCTGCACATGTGGCCTGTTCTGGAATGTGGTCAATATCCCCAGTAACACTTCATTGTAGAAAACTGATTTTCTCTCTGCCAGCCGGGATCAATTGTGCATAGCTTCCTGGTTACGAGTGGGACTCTGTGTCCAGTCCCTCTTTTCAGTGCTGGGTTTCTCTAATTTGAATCTGTGCAATTCTTGCGTGTGTTGACACAGTCTCTGAGTTCATCTGCAATCAGTCTTAGTGTATGTGGAAAACACTATTTCTTTGGTGTGTCATGTCTAACATTTACAATTTTCCCACCTCTTTTTTCTGCATAGATCCTTGAGATTGAGTGGGGGGTTTTATGAGGACATTACATTTCGGACTGAGTGCTCCTAAGTCTCTCTCTCTGCACATTGTCCAGTTGTGGCTCATCTACTACAAGAAGAACCTTCTCTGATGAGAGTTAAATGAGGCATAAATCTATGATATAGCAAAATGTCATTAGGAGTCATTTTATTGCTATGTTCCTTTAGAAGAATAATAGTAGTAGATTTCTCCTAGGTCTCACAAAACCAATATTGTGTGTTTTCTCCTTTTTGTGGATGTTAGTTTCTATATGTGTGCTACAATCTGAATAACCACCAAGTTTAGGTACCTAATTTGGGACAAGCAAGGAAGATGGAATCTCCTAAAGTGGAGGAAACAGAATAAAGTTTTAAACAAAAACATAAATGGGAACTTAGAATGCTAAGATTAACTGGGAAGAGACTAGAGATTATGAAAAAGGAGGAATTATGGAGAAAGTCAACTAACACTGAAGACCATTTGAAAAAGTATATGCAAGTATTAGTCCTGTAGAAATGTTCTAAAATATATACATACATGAAAGGAACTTAGATGGAGTTATGAATCACCATATAACAGGGAATTTAATGCCCCAACTGGACATCTTACATGACCAAGTAAAACCTTCAATGTGAAAAGTGGGTTACATCTTGTTGAATCATTTAGACAAAGCTGTCCCATAGACGCTATCCCTAAACATCACAGGATATTGTCAAGGATATTGATTGCTCTCCACAACCTGATGACAAGACCAGATTGTTGAGAACAACACTTCCATATGTCATTGAATATGGAGAGGGCAAACTTAATTTTCTTAAAGGCTGAAAAAGTGGTTTCAAATTACTTAAAACTAGCACAGTCCATAAAACGGGTACATTAGTCTAATTGAATTGTTTACACACATTTTAGATATAAAACCTGATAAGCTTTGGACACCTTTTCATGTGCCCACACCTGTCATGTCACATTCTAAGGTGCAAGAACATTAGGATGTCACTGTATGAAAAGAGGACAAGCACAACACAACCCACTATCATCTGCCTGCAGCCGGTGCTCTAGAGACTTACCCATTATAACAGATATTCTGATTTAATATGAGTGGAGTTGGTCTAGAAACCAGCTTTCAAAACTCAGCACATTTATTTGTTTATCTATTTATTTGTTTGAGTCTCTGTGACTTTGGAGATCAAACTTAAGATTTTATTCATGCTATGCAAAGCCTCTGCTTTTGAAAAGTGTGCTCATTCACCTTTCCCGGCTTTTTCATGCATGTTCCACGCTACTAGAGAAGAACTAGGAAGGCAGGCTTAATGGATTTTTATTTTCAATTCATTCTTAGTTTTTGCCATTGTATCTACATTAAAATGTGAAAGTAACAAAAAATTAAAATCAATTAAATGTGTAAAATATCTTTAATTTTCAGTAATATGTTACATAATGATACATGTAACATCTAAAAACTAAACTATTTAAAATTAACCAAAAGGTAAAAAAACAAACAAACAAACAAACAAAAAAAACCAAATAAAGTTGAATTATAAAATTGAGAAACTCAGGCCTGGAGAGGGAGCTAGGGCTCTTAACTGTTAACAGCTCTTAAGAGGTTGGTATTCAAGAGGATCTGGGTTCAATTCTCAGCATCCACATGGCAGCTCACAACTGTCTATAACCTCAGTTTTAGGGGATCTGATACCATGACACAGACACACATACAGGCAAAACACCATTGTACATAAAATAAAAATAAAATGCAGAAATTGCATCCAGTAGGCTTGCACTGTGTGCCTGTGTGAGTGTGTGTGTGTGTGTGTGTGTGTGTGTGTATGCATACTATTTTCTTTTTTCTCATAAAAGGAGAGGCTTTAGAGGACCATGGTTCTATGCATTTTACTCTACTTTTGAGATGAGTAGAGCTGTTAACAATTGGGGAACAGTATTCGTAAGCTCTGAGATAACTGTCTCAGCCCCTGGGTGTTTACAGATGCACCTCATTTCCCTTAAGTAAGTCCATTTTAAATTTTGTTCTACTGAAATCATTTCCTTTTCTTTATAATTCCCTATATATTATTTTTGTCCAGGTCATAATACTGGTGGTACTGACTTGTAGGTTTCAGATTGGGTGGTATTGATCCAAGTGATATCAGTGAATGGTCCTGACTCCAAATGGTATCCCCGGGCAATAGTGATTTCCAGGTTATATTTTAGGGAGGTATTAACTCCAGAATTATTCACTGGATGTTATTTATTTCCCAGTGATGTCATTGTGTTATACCGATTTCTAAGAAGAATTACTTCTCCATTTTACTCTCATCTCTTTCTGCTACCTTAACTCAGTTGATCAATAGTATAAGATTACTTCCGAGAGAAGCTAGACTCTATATTCTACTAGGTTTCTGAATGATTAAAAAGAATGTAAAAATGGGTTGAAAAGATGACTCAGCATTTAAGAGTACTGGATGCTTTTCTAGAGGATCTGGGTTCAGTTTCCACATCCACTTGGTATCTCACTGGCATCCATAAGTCCAGCTCCAAAGGATCGTCTGGCCTCTTTATGTGCTTCATGAATGCATTACACAGGCATATGAAAATTAAACACCCATAGACATAAATTAATAAAATAAAAAATTTAAAAATTATCTATAGGATTTAATATAAGGAAAGATAAAGTAAAAGGAAGAAACTTTTGGAGTGAAAGTTATCCAAACACAGGAATACAAAAAGAATTTTCATTAAGGAAAATGTTCCCTATGAGATTCAGTCTGACCTTGAACTCCTTTTCTCTTTCTTCCAAAGATTTATTTTTTTAATATATATAAGTACTCTGCAGCTGTCTTCAGACACATACTAGAAGAGTTCATTGGATCCCATTTAAGATGGTTGTGAGCCACCATGCTGGGAATTGAACTCAGGACTTCTGGAAGACCAGTTAGTGCTCTTAACCGCTGAGCCATCTCTCTAGCCCTGACCTTGAATTCCTTATTCTCTTAACCTCTATGGTGATGAAACTCTAGAGAAGTGTTACCATACCCAATATCATATGGCTATCTTATGCACTGACCTGGCTGAGAAATTGAATTTTTAGAATCTATTGAGGCTAAAGAGATGGCTAAGTGGTTAAGAACACTGACTTCTTCCAAAGGTCCTGAGTTCAATTCCCAGCAACCACATGGTGACTCACAACCATCTGTAATGGAATCCAATGCCCTATTCTGGTGTGTCTGAAGACAGCTACAGTGTACTTACATATGTATAAAATAAATAAAATCTTAAAAAGAAAGAAAGAAAGAAAGAAAGAAAGAAAGAAAGAAAGAAAGAAAGAAAGAGAATCTACTATATAATAGGACAAGACAGTGCAGACGATTCTTCATCTTGTATTCTTTTTGAGGCCATATTAGGTTTAACTAGAATTTGATTTCCTTAATGGAAAGACCAATGGAAAATGACCAATCTCAATTCTAGGAAACAAGATACATCAAGATACCCCAGCTAGATTATTTTAACTTCTATTAAATTAACTGCTTGTGCAGGCCCGCCCCCTTCAGATAAGCGCATGTCTATTAAACTGCTTGCTTGCACAAAACCACTCCCTTAAACTGCCTAGAAAGTAATATGGATTTTTGCCTTTAAAAACCTCTGACTCAGCCAGGCAGTGGTGGCACATGCCTTTAATCCCAGCACTTGGGAGGCAGAGGCAGGTGGATTTCTGAGTTCGAGGCCAGCCTGGTCTACAGAGTGAGTTCCAGGATAGGCAGGGCTACACAGAGAAACCCTGTCTCCAAAAACAAAAAATGAAAAGCAAAAAACAAAAACAAAATAAAACAAAACAAAACAACAACAAAAAAAGCCTGATTCTAAGTACTTGCTGCTCTTCTTGTGTCTCAAATATCTTAGTGTAGGTAGAATAAAGATTTTCAATTTGCTCTAGACTGTGCCTGAGTAGTCTTTTCTAGTGAGCTCTCTGTAACTACTTAACCTTTAGTTGGTCTTTTCCACTAAAATTTTGTTAACTGTCACCACAGAATCATATTTCTGCTGTGTTTCACCTGTTGTTGCTTTTAACACTCTGCGCCTATATGTAGTTTGCTTTTCATACTGTATAAAGTCATCTATAAAATCAACTACTGCATGTTGGCCTATTACCTCCATATGCTCATGCAAGTGTCCAGGTACACAGTATACATACATATATGCACAAAATAAAAATAATAAAAGAATGAAGAAAAAAGCGTACAGGGGTTTGAAAGAACAAGACATTACAATTAAGCATAAGTTTCTGGTTCTTAGGTTCAACGTGAGGTCTCCAAGCAAATTCTTGATTGACATTCTTCTGATGCTCACACAATGTGTTTGATTGACATGCAGGTTGGTAAAGGTCACAGAGTACACATATAAGATCTAGAATACTGTCCTGAGAACAGAGCTCTGGGCTCTTATTCCTGGACAAGTGCTAATAGGTATACTTGTTATCCATGGAACTATGGAAGCGTTGAAGTATCTGTCCTATATGTACTCAGCTAAAAGGAAGTTTGTAAGGTGTCAATGTTTCATCCCTACGACAGTTTTTAAACCTGTCTTCTCAACAGTTATAAATTTGTCTTAACTTCATATATTTTATAGGCACTCCTTACAATGCAATTGGCCTTGCTGTTGTTACTCACATTACAGTACCCAACTCACTTTTCTTTCTTTTATCTTCAACCATCATAGGGGTTATATAAACCTTAAGGACTCCTTCTGAAGGCCATAGTCAGACAGAGTACATCCCTTCCAATTTCCTGTGAGCACCCAAGTCAGTCTCTGTTGATCAGTCTTTGTTGATCTCTCCAGGCTTTCCTGTGACATTTGCATTGTATCTGAGGGAGCAGACACAACGCAACAATGGTTATGTTCTCTTCTCCATAGGGGTTTTTACAAAGATATCAATTATGCTGGGTGAGTCTGCTGGGCACAGCTGATTCAAAGACGTGATGTATTCTCAATAGAAAACAAATTATCTTATTTTTTTGTATATCACAAATTTGCTATATTACATATGATTAGTTTTTAGTTAAGTTCCTCCGGCATTGTATTTTTGTTCTCTGCTCATAGAAATCCCAAGAAGCACAATTTTAAATGACATCTAATTTTCATATAAGTCAACTACAATGTATTTATTGTTCCCTATGGTTCCTGGAAACACAGCTATCTCACATTGCCTTTGGTTTTGTCCTTTCTTTTGTGAGTAAGATGCTCTGGTTATCGTCCTGGCCACATAGACAGCAATGGCAATGCCACTTTAGAATTCATGCTATACATCTTGTCATTGTACACAGGCAAATAAAATAAAATAGGTTTTAGCTATTAAAGAAGAAGTGTGTCTTTTGACAGTAAGCACCTATAATGAAAGAGATCATGCATGGAATTCATTGATAGTTGGTGCTAAGGCAATAACAGCTTCTGTCAGATCCAGGTAACTTCATTTGACAGGAGTAATGTTTCTACTTTGTCTTCATTTAGGACAGCTCTGCTTCGGTGACTGGGTAACTTTACGAAGATCTATCTGTAACAGCCAGCATGTCAAAGTGCTTTACCAGAGGAATCCTGGGGTGAAACTAACAATTTTTTTTGAAAAAATGGAAAATAAAGTTTCACAAATAAACAATGATGTAAAGAAAATCTAGATGATATTTATTATATCACTTTTGATAATTAAAATCATAATAGAAACTAGGAAGAACGTTAAAAATAGGTTTAAGTAAAAAGGACCTTTGATTTAATGGATGCTTTGGTTTAAAAATATCTATCAAAGCCATGTATGATGGTACAATGGTTATATGTCTATAAGGAAATGCCTCCAGACCAAGTAGGTATTTGCAGATTTCTACCAGGTATGAGACTAAACAGATGGAGTTTATATTGAAAATGTCATTAGAGGAAAAAGATGTATTACATTGATTTAATTCTGAAGATATTAAGTTCTCTGTTGACTTCCTAATTTATATATATATATATATATATATATATATATATATATATATATATATATATAAAATGCTATAATATGACAAATCAAACATGTTCAGGAGATGGTATTCATGTTTTCTTTCCCAGGTGTTATTTATGTGAGTTTGAAAAGTTTATTGAATTGTTTGGATAAGAACAGTTTATTTTCAAAATAATTTGTCTTCAGGGACCTTTTGAAGCTAATAGTGTATGTGTATGTGTGTGTGTGCATGTATGTGTATGTGTGTGTGTGTGTGTGTGTGTGTGTGTGTTTGTGTGTGTGTGTGTCTGTCTGTCTGTCTTACTAGAACATTAACGAAGTGTTTCCTTAGTGCTACCAGGAAGAGTAAGATTAAGAATTCTAAAGAGAGGCTAATATGTGTTATTGAAACATATTCTAAAATGATGAATGAAAGTGATTTGTAAAGCCGGCTAATGAAGGGATGCCAGTGAAGCCAGCACCTCTGTATAAAACGTACTGGTGGCCTTTTTTCCCCCTTCAGTTTGATAAGCATCTAATTGTTCCTTCCTATGCTGTAATACAAGCACTGGGATTGTGCTATACTAAAAAGGCACACAAATTCTACCTGAGAAAGCCAAGAAAAAGGCTCAAGCCATCTTGAAAATTCAACAACCAAAAGAATTATCTCATGCAAAATAGAGCGAGGCTTCTGACACTCTTTATTTTACTCTTCTGCCCTCTCCTCAAATTATGTAAATAGGACAACACACACAAACACCATTTATATGACTCCAGAGAATCTTAGTGTCTCTCCATTAGGATCTTCTTTCCCAGTGTGGATTTGTGGCTGAGGGCAAGTACCTTCTCCTCTGTTTGCATGTATACCCCAACAAGGAGCAGTCTCTTCCTCATCTAGACATCACCAACACTTGCATAATCACCATGGGAAAGTTGATGCTGCACAAAGACTGGTGGCTCATCCTCCCACTGAAGAATTTGAAAAGGCTGGATTTGGCATGCAAACCTACCAACTTCTGCTCTTTCCAATCTTTCCTTTTCTATCAGAGCAGCCAACTTTGTCAATCTTGTATTACAAATAAGCTTAGTTCATCAGAACCTGACACAATCATTTTTTGACTGAAAGCTATTCTGCCTATATATAGTTCCAGTTCAATACCCACTGTGTGTAGCAAGATAGAGGAAAACAAAACAAAACAATGATAACTAGGTTTGCATCAATAAACAAGAACTGCCAAGACAGAGGCCATATACAAACAAATTACTTGCAGGATTAAGGCAATCACAGAAAGACAATGACTGGAATTTTTCAGTCTGAATACTAATTGGTGGAACATTGAAAAGTGTCCTAAAAACAATGCACGCATGGACAGACATTGTCACGTCATCCGATCTTTTTCCATTTCACATTTTCTGTGGCCTGTTTTTCTAGGAGCTTAACTAAAGCATTCTACATGTATAAGTTTTGGTTATACATAAGATTTTCAAAAATGTTCCGTCCTTGGATTGTGTTTCGTTTCTTCAGGTTGTTCTTGCTCTGAATCATGGTTTTCAGAGGTTATTTTGATTCATAACTAAGAAAGATAAAGGCACTTCAACTTTGTTAGAAAGTTTTTGCATGGAAGATTTAGCCTTGAGTGAGGAGTATACTAGAGTCTTTTCTGTTGCTGTTATGAAATTTCCTTTCCCAAAAACAACTTAGGAGACCAAAGGTTTATTTTTTTTTATCTTATAAATCCAATCGCCAGTCCATAATCAAGTTAGGTCAAGGCAGGAACTCTGGGCAGGAACGTGAAGGCTTTAGACCAAGAACTCATCTCACAGCCAGGAAGTAAAGCAGGAGCCATGGAAGATGGTGCTTGCACATAACAAGCTTTTTTTTTTTTTTTTTTTTTTTTTTTTGGTTTGGTTTTTCAAGACAGGGTTTCTCTGTATAGCCCTGGCTGTCCTGGAACTCACTCTGTAGACCAGGCTGGCCTCGAACTTAGAAAACCGCCTGCCTCTGCCTCCAGAATGCTGGGATTAAAGGCGTGTGCTACCACTCCCGGCCCATAACAAGCTTTCTTATACTGTTCAGAATGACCTGCCTAGAAATGGTACTGCCCATGTGTGCTGGCCCTTCTCATCAATCAACAATCAAGACAGTTCCCCACAGACATATGTATAAATCAGTCTGGTTTAGGCAGTTCCTCAATTAAGCCTCCCCTTGCAGATGACTCTAGGTTATGTCAAGTTCACAATTAAAGCTAATCAGAACAGCAATCAAAGTAAATATTTTATTAGTTGTTCCTTCAGTTGAAAAGCCTCCTTTTTTGGCTTGAGGACAGTTTTCTCAGAGAAGTACTTTCTTGTATCTTGAGGTGGACCTCAGGTAGGTACCTGAGCTGTCTTTTCATATGTTTGAGCACTATGAGAGATTCCCACACTTATAGTGGCCCTTTCTGCTTTCCTGGTTGTGTTTTAGTTTCACTGTTCTGAATTTCTTTGCCTTTATCTCTCTGGATATTAGATCTCTAGATCTCTGTAGAGTGGGTTAGTGATTCACTGAACAGGCTGACTCTGAGAGGCTTCTGAGGGTTGCATTCTTTGTGTACAGACTTGCTAGACGTCATCCTTCTTTGTCCATGTCTCAAGACCTTATTGCACAACCTCCTCAGCCATCCTCATAGAGTGGTCGTCTGTATCTGGCGTCTGCAACTTTTGTCTTAGTTTCTAGATATATATGCTTCAGTGTGCACACGTGCACATACATGTGCATGTGAAGAGTATGTTAATATGGATATTTATGTTTGTGCAGGCCCACGTGAATGTGTGAGGCAGGGGACAACAGCAGATGTGATTCCTCATGAGTCATCACATTTGGTTTTTGAAGCAGGGCCTCTCATTGGCCAAGTAGACTATGCTTGTTGTCCAGTGAGCATCACGGATCTGCCTGGCTCTGCCTCCCTACTAGTAGGACTACAAGCACATGCCTCTGGCTTTTTGATCCTGGGATCTGGGGGTTGTACTCAGATCTCCATGCTCATAGAAAGTGCTTTTCTCCCAGCCAGTGTGTTTGCTTCTTGTAGTCTAAATTTACATCGATATTTTTCAGGCCTTCTTGAAGTTTTGTATAGTGTTTATTCACTTTCTGCTGTTGTTATGACAAAATCATATTAGAAAGAGCTTAAATACTTGGCCCGTAATCTCAATAGAGCAAGTCTCAAAAAAAAAAAAAAAATCTGTTATCTTATTTGTCTCAAATAAGTTGTCTGAAATAAACTAATTCTCTTCTGAGACTTTAAGATCTCCATGGAAATAGGATTAAAGAGAAAAATTGTTAGCATGCCCTGAATGGATTTTACTCATATTATTCTTTCCAGAGTTCTGCGCTATATAGTCTTCCAGGTGAAACAATGATTGCTCCTTAAACATAATAATGCCACTCATGTGGTCACTGGTGAGATCACACCATAAATGTAAGAGATTGTAAAATGACTAGTTAGTAGTCCACAAACATGAACTAGTTCACTAGTACAAATGCATCAAGAAGCAAAATGAAGACTATGAAATCAACCAGAAATAAATCATGTACACATGGGCATGTGCACATATAAAAGTGCATATCGGTTTTTCCTGCTGGATTTGTGTTATTGTTGTTGCATATCTTTGAATTGAAAGTTTTCTTACACTGATAAACTCCCAGCTTTCTGATTCTCCACTGGCCATGCTCAATACTCTTCTAGTACTGAGAAAATACTTGTTTTCATAAGTCCTTAATTCTACAGTTTGTATCTGTAAGTGAGAATATGAAAACAATAATAATAACAACAACAAAAAAGTCCAGTTCTGTTGAATTTGGTCATAATTTTTAGATATAAATTATAACCTACATTTAACAACTTTCTAGAAAAAATTATAACATCAGTAGTAATTAAAATTTGTCATTCATGTTGAATTACACTTATCTTTGCCTTGACATTTGATAGGCTTTTACTGAGAACATTGTTGGTCAGCTAAATCTCAAGGTACTTTAATGGCCCTAAATTAAATGGTTTTTATGTCATAATAAGGTAATATTACATTTTTCTTTAAATATATTACAAAATAAAAAATTTTGTGATATATATATATATATATATATATATATATATATATATATATATATATAATAAAACTCTACAAGTGGTATGTCTCCTTTGATGTTTTGCTTATTGAAGGAAACCATTTTTGTCTGAATATAAGAGCTACAAGTATAATAGTTTAAAAATAGCTAAGATATTGGAGCTGAATATGAGTCAGTAGAAATATAACTATTGTACATTTGACACTGATTATATCCAGACATTAAAATTGAATTTTATAAAAATTATAAATTGTACTCAGAAAGGTAAATCTCCAAGATACTAAATTTCTTTAGTAATAGTGGTCAGAAAATGCACTGTGGATAATGAAAAATATTAACCAACTAGAGAATTTCTCACACAAACACCCATGACAAAGTACCGCTAATACTTATATGGAACTTAAGAAGTCAGATGAGCTTTTATATATTTGCCTAGTCAACTTTGAATATGATCTCTATAATCTCATGCAATGATTATTTCAGGAAGGTTCACTTAATTGTTGAATTGTGCCATAGCTAGTGTGCTGAAATTCTACATTACACACAATGATCACCCCCAGAGCCATTGCACGGGTACTGCATGGTTCTTTGTGCTTGGAGAGGTTTTATTGTTGTTGTTTTAATATGGACATGCTATAAAGCAGGCAAAATCTTGAAGAAAAAAAATGAAAGGTTAATTTGGAGGTAAGACTTAGCTCATGAGCTACAGTGCCCACTTTGTCCTAGAGAAAGCTGAGGTCTCAGTCACTTTGGTCTAGGTTCTGTAGCACAACAGTCACACAAGAGTGCAGGGAAGTATCTCTCTAGCACGGAAAGCCACATGTGCAAAGGTAATGAAGGAATGTAGAACAGACTCACAGGTAATATGGTTCATTGTGCTAGAACAGAGAGGGTGTACACCGCTATGTTGTCCTCTATTGTGGTTAAGGCCCATATAATGTAGATATTTAATCATATATATCATCAAATATTAATAAATTCCTACAAGTGGTATATATGTGTAAATACACACATATTTATTATACATTAACAATATATATTTACTTGCATACAGTAAATAAAAGTCACCTCTATCTACACATCATATCATAGAAACATACTCAGAGTCTTAGGATTGGCTCACAAATGCTTATATTTATATTTGGAGACAACAGATAAATTATTATTGTAAATATTTGGAACTTTGCCTTCAAATTTAATCTCTTTAGTTTGCAAATGTTGAGTTAGAACAGGTCCACATTATTTGCTGGAGTTCCAATCCATCACACAACCTGCCAATAGTGGTTTTGGTTAGTATTTCAAAGGTTATCTACTCAGTGTCTTGTTTTTCAAAGTGATTGGGGCTGCACTGTTGTTACATTATCTCACACCATCATTTTCTTAGAGAAAAAGAAAAATGTTAACTTCTATTTTCTTGTGGTTCATGTGTGGGTTTGTGATTAGTAATATTTCTCACCCACAATTTCTCAACAGAAAGATTGTTTTTAAAAATAGTCTTTATTTTATTAAGAGTGCTTTTGTTAAACCAGATATGTGTTTTATGTATGTATGTATGTATGTATGTATATATGTATGTATGTATGTGTGTATGTATGTATGTGTGTGTAAGTATGTATGTATGTATGTGTGTGTATGTATGTATGTATATATGTGTGTACATATGTATTATGTGTATGTACATATGTATGTATCTGTGTATGTGTGTGTGTATGCATGTACACATACATATAGACACACTGTAGCCAGGGACACAGATTGTTTCCATCACTACAGGTTTGAAATGGAAGAGAAATGAGGGCACCTTTCTCAACAGCTCTTAACACTTCTTCATGAGACACTGCTCATAATTAATATGTCAGCCATTAACCTAAGATCTGAACTCAGAGAGATCACCATATTGAGCCATATATTGTAGATTAGAAAGAACATCACCAATATTTTTATTTGGCATCATTGGATGAGTATATTTTACTTTATTTTTTAAAGCTTACAAAATAATAAACTTTAGTGTGAGGTTTTCATATATGGTTCATGTAGTTTATTCTCTTTCCCTCAATTTTCCCCCATAACCATACTCCTCTTTTTCCACTGTACCTATTGTTCCTCAGTAAAATGACTACAAAAGGAAGGCAGATCAGTGTCTTCCAGTGTCTTCCAGACACTTGTTCCTCTTCACTAGGAGGCAGAGTCTGTATCTTCCTTGCATTACAGAACCTTGTGACAAAGGCAGTCACTTGCAAGGCAATATAACTTCATTCTAGAATTCTCTCCCTTCCTCTCTGATTCTCTGTTTTTTTTTCTCTTAGTCTGTGACTCTATGTTTCTCTCTCTCTCTTTCTCTCTCTCTTTCTCTCTCTCATCTATCCTTTTGTCTTTTTGTCCTTCCTTTCTCTTTCCCCCACTATCTCTTTCTTTCCTTTCTCAATAGTTTTTATTTCCCTTTAGATTCTAGCCAAGATACCTAGAGACCAGGTATACACACTCTTGATGACATTCCATTTGATGGATAGTAACCACTACATCTAAAATTGTGGAATCTTTTGAAGGTTCTTTTTCTATCCATCCTCCATTATCCCAGCTGATACTGTGTATCATAAAGACAATCTATCTCACTAAACAAGTCTGAATCATACAGTCTTGAGCTAGACAAATAATCTTTTTCTAGCACTGTTTGTGGTAGCTGATAACATAACATGAAAACTGGAGTAAGAAGTTAACACATTTTCTTCATTTTGCTTTAGTGGATAATGTTCTGCTCATGTTTGACTCAAGCTATAAGTATAGAAATGAGAATTAATCAAGGTTTGGACAAGAGGGTAAATATTCTTTCTGCTTAGTTTTAAAACATAAAATATTGTCTAGAAACATGGAAGATTATACACATTAATTATATAACCACTGTGATTTCTCAGTCCACAGCTACATCTGTGTCTTGGACGGAATGTGATATTGTTGAAGGTGATGACATATAAACTGTCATCCAATGTAAATGAAAAACTTCTAGTTGTGGACTGGAACTGGAGTGGGAAAGAAATTCAGTGGGTTAAAACAAGAGGATGCTGGGATCCACCATATGCATCCCTTTGGAAATAGTGAAAATTGAAAAGCCTTAGAAATAACTGACTTCCTTACTTGAATATGCTTGATGCTGCAACAATCTGTCTCATGCGCATTGGACTGAGTTTCAGGGTTGGCAGCTCAGCTCCTGCTAGGCCCTCTCTTTCATAAAGAAATAATCAGTTTTTTGACACTGAGGTTGCTAAATCAAAGTATTCAATGTACTTCCTTCATCAAAGAAAAACCTCGTTTTGTTGGAAATGTCATGTTCCGTCAGTATTGCAAATCTGTTCATTGAATTTCTACTTATACTGAAATGTAATTGCAGCAAGTAGGGTAGAGGCTTTGTGAAAGTTTTCTTTCGCAAGTCTTTTTGGCATTTAAAAACAGTGTGCCATACAGGTACCATTTCTATTGTTAGCTATGCCTTATAATGTGGAACTTGATATATTATCAAGTCACAGCCTGATGTACTCTTAATGAAGTCTGTTTTATTAAGTTGGGATAGTTTCTTATTGTGTAGTTATAAATTACTTGCTTAGTGGACATCTCAATGATTTTTTGATATTAAGTTTGTCAAAGTAAAGTAATTCATTGTCTTATGATAACAAGTCCTGGTAATTAATTGTGCAGTTCCAGGTAGTATGGATTTAGATGGTTTTGGATTAATCTTAATTCATTTATTTCAGGACATTCCGTGATTACAAAAGATGGGTCCTTTTTCCCCCTTGTCTGAACAATGTGAGGCTAGCTAACATCATTTCTAATGTTCTTCACATTCATTTTAGTTATAATGACAAAGTTTCAAGAAACTTTTCTAGTTTGAAAATTGACTTTGATTTTTTTTAGAAAAGTTTTAATTCATAGTAAATTGAATAAAAAGTAAGAGATTTTTCATATAACCCTTTCCTTCTTGTAGACACGCTTGTCCTATTCTTAGGATCCAACACAAGAGAGGGTATTTCAAGTAGCTACCCTAGATTAGTGTTCAATCAAATAACCAGATACTAGAAACTTAGAAAAGGGACAAGTCAAGATTTAAAGCTGACATCACAGTCTATTTTTATCAATGTAAGAAATACATGTATCTTCAAACCTCATTAAATCTTTAACTAGTGAAAATAGCAAATCCCATTGCACTAAATGGAATTCAATAAATCAGCATGCCACCCAAAACATGTGCTGCTCTCCTTCCGAAGGGATGCAAGGTCCCAGGAAGCCTCCTTATTCCTTTACCAACATTAGACTTATTCAGTAACAGATGACATCACTTGTTCAAGGTATGTCTGTTGAGTAATAGGGGAATGGGCTTAGATATTGTATATCTAGCTTATATTCACACCTATCTAATCATCTGTAGCAACATAAGGAAATACTGTTTAAAGTCCTTACTTTTGAGGTTGGTCACATGATTTCAGGCTTTGTTACTGTAATACCCTAACTCAATATGTTTCTCAGATCCCTAGAAGCAAAGCCAGAATGAAGTTCTTTGTTTCAGCCTGAGAAGCTGATGACCACTGGGTGACCCACCTAGGTGCCCTGACTCATTGGTAAGGGACCAGGGATGTTTGCCAAAGATAGCCTGTAACCCTTCCATCAGGGATGAGCTGTAATTCATCATCCCCATTCTCACGTTGCTTACTTAAGCTTCCCCTTTCCTGTGGTTTCTTCCTTTAAATGACCCCTCTCCCAGCTACTCGGGGCACCATGGTCCTCTATCCCCGTGGGGTGCACAGAGTGCATGACTGTAAGCCCGAGAGCTCTTGAAATAAAAATCCTCTTGCTGTTTGCATCAAGACTGTTTCTCGTGAGTGATTTGGGGTATCACCTCTCCTAAGTCAGAATGTGGGGAAGTCCTCACGTTGTGAGTCTTTCATTTGGTGCATTGGCTGGGAAAACACAACCACCCCTCACAACTGAGAACCGACTTGGAGGTATGGGATCCCTTCTGGAATGTGTGCTTGTTGGCTGGTGTCTCTGTTCAGAGTGTCTGTTTTCTGAAAGGAATGTGTGCTTGTTGTGTTAGTTTGTTTATCTGTGTCTTGTCCTTTGTTTCTGAAGCACAGTGCAGCCTGAGTTTTGATCTGCCTGGGTTTGGTTTCTCTGGTTCTAGTCGTCTAGGTGGAAGTGGACAACGGTGTTTGTAGACAATGGAGTTTTTTGAAATGTGCACGGTTTGTATTTGCACCTGTCCTTTTGGGCCCTAAGTTCTGGAGAACTGTGGTCAGCAATGTGCTAGGAGGACCACAGGATGCTACCCTGGGAGACATCCCAGGAGGTCTGAGGGAGCTCCAGGGACACCTGGAGATTTCCCATCTGCGTGCTGAGTTGGAATCCCTCCTGGAGAGGAGAGATTTTGTGCTCACTCGGCCATCTGATTCTGTTTCTGGGTGTTAGAAGGAGACGCAGGAGGCAGATCCTGGTCTTGGTTATTCTAATCTTTTTTGTTTGTGTCTTGTTTGTCTCCCTGTATGTGACTTAGATGATGTGACCATTAGCACTCCCCTTTGACTGACTCTTAACTATTAGACTGAAGATAGAACTAGAGAAAGTTTACACATGAGAGAATGAGTTTGAGAAAAGCAGTACTCTCAGACTATCTGGAGATAATTTGGTGAAAGAGAAAAAGAAAAAATAAATAGATGGTATCAATTGGTTTTTGGAGCCCTGCATCTGTAGTCTAGTGTGGCTGGAGAAGCCCTGCTGGGAGCTGATTGTAAACACTGCTCTTAAAGGGACCAGCAGTTTCTCAAGTTCTATGGTAAGGAAACTGAGAGAGAGAAAAAGAGAGAGGCGGGAGGCAGAAAAAAAGAAAAGACAGGAGGGATCACAGACAAGAAAGAAATTTGACTAGAATCTTGGCTGCAGTGGTAAGAGAAAAAGAAAAGACAGGACCTAGACAGATATGGAATCTGAGCAACAGATGACCAGTGTGCTTGACAGAATTAGTTGAGTTGGGGTACTGAGCCTCAGCTAAAAAGGCTCAGCTGTGTCAGACTGAAGTTACTTATTTGAGATAAGTAAGTTATCCCAAAGAGATGGGAAGCAGTGGCTAAAGAAAGCCAGGAAAAAGACTGTAACTCAGATCCCAACCCCAACTACACCAAGGCAAGTAAGAGAATTTTTGGGCACTCACTGCTGGCTTTTGCAGGCTCTGGATATCTGGGTTTGTGACCTTAGCTGTCCCATTGTACCCCCTAACCAAGGAAGGGAAGGTGTTTGTGTGGACCCCAGATCACCAGAAAGCCTTTGAAGAAGTTAGATCCTGTTGCCGGAGGGTGGCATTTTTTTGCTTGAAAGCTATTGTTGCCTTAGTTCTGCTTGTCAAGGATGCTGATAAGCTCACTCTGGGACAGCAAATAACTGTAGTGGCACCCCATGCTCTTAAAAGCATTATCTGACAGCCCTCTGACCAATGGATGACCAACGCTTGTGTGACACATTATTGGAGCTTCTTGTTGACTGAACAAGTGACCTTCACTCCCCCTGCTGTCCTCAATCCTGCTCCACTGCGCTGACATTCTGGCAGAAGAAATTGGTACTCGAAATGATCTGAAGGATCAGCCTTGGCCTGAGAGTTCGAGCTAATACGTGGATGGCAGTAGCTTCATGGTTGAAGGTAAGCGGAAGGCAGGGGCAGCAGTGGTGGACAGAAAGCAAGTGATCTAGGCCAGCAGCCTCCCAAAAGGGATGTCGGCCCAGAAAGCCAAACTTGTGGCTTTGATACAAGCTCTACAAATGGCAAAGGGGAAGTTTATCAACATTTACACTGACAGCAGGTATGCTTTTGCCACTGCATGAAAAAATGTACAAAGAGGGCTGTTGACATCTACAGAGAAAGACCTAAGATGCTGTGGCTAAAGGGAATCAGATGGAAGACCTAACTGCCAAGCAGGCAGCCTAGAGTGTTAACCTTCTGCCTATAGTAGAAAAGTCCCAAACCCCAGGATCTGGATGGCAGTACACCCTGGAAGACTGGCAAGAAATAAAAAGATAGACCCGTTCTCTAGGATCCCAGAGAGGACTTACTAAACCTCAGAAGGGAAAGAGATCCTACCCCACAAAGGAGCAAAACATCTGCAGAGACTGATTAGGACATCCCCTTATCATGTTCTGAGATTACTGGGAGTGACTGACTAGGTGGTCAAACATTGTGAGCCTTGCCAGCTGATTAATGCTAATCTTTCTGGAATGCCTCCTGAGAGAAGTCTGAGAGAAAGCCACCCGGGCATTTACAGGGAAATAAACTTCACTGAGGTGAAGCCAGTCAAGTATGATAACAAGTACTCATTAGTGTTTATAGACACCTTTTCAGGCTGGGTAGTGCCACAGGCCCTCTGAGTCCCCTGCCTTCGTGGGTCGAGTTCTCTTGAGGAAGTGGGCAAAGATTCGGCGAGTGACAAACAGACATNTAGGGCAGTGACTTAGCTATACATGCTCAAGGTTGGATCAAGGACTGCCTAGGATCTAACTTGGCTATATGTTAAAATATGAATCCTTAGAAGCACTTATAATGAAGCAATATTAGGGAAAAGCACACAGATCTGTTTACTAACTAAATCAAGGATGTTGGAGCATTCTTTATACAGGATGCCACAATTCCAGGAGACTAAAGTCCCAGGCCTTTTGCCTTGGGACCGTGCCTAGACTTTTCAGCCTGTCACGTGGGTTGCTACTGGAGCAGATGTAGCAGGGTAGAAGCTTTTCCTACCAGGACTGAGACTGCCATAGTGTAGGCAAGAAGATCCTAGAAGAAATCTTCCCGAGGTTTGGGATACCCAAGGTAATCAGGTCTGATAATAAACCTGCCTTTGTGGCCCAGGTAAGTCAGGGATTGGCCAAAATATTGGGGATTGATTGGAAGTTACATTGTGCATACAGGGCCCAAATTTCAGGATAGGTAGACGATAAATAGAACTAGTAAGAGACCCTTACCAAATTGACAGCAGAGACTGGCGCTAATGATTGGATAGCTCTCCTACCTTTTGTGCTCTTCAGGGTTAAGAACACCCCTGGACAGTTTGGACTGACCCCCCCCCCTGTAAATTACTCTATGGGGGTCCCCCTCCACTGGTAAAAATAGCCTCTGTACATAGTGCTGACATGCTGCTTTCCCAGCCTTTGTTCTCTAGGCTCAAGGGGTTCCAGTGGGTGAGACAGTGAGCTTAAAAGCAGCTACAGAAGGCTTACTCAAGAGAAGGAGACCCGCAAGCCCCACATCTCTCCCAAGTTAGAGATTCGGTCTACACTAGAAGCTACCTCGAAGAAAACCTTGAGACTAAGTGGAAAGGCCCTTATCTTGTACTCTTGACATAATTAACAAGATAATGGCTTATTATCAGACAGTAGGTCAGCCCTGTTCAGGTCCTTATGTTACCCCAACAATATAAAAAAATAGAACAGGCTGATACGGGCTGTGCTGAGTCAGAGTTTTAATTTTTTCTAGTTCTATAATTAGAACTATTTACTAGAAGGAGTGGGGAATGAAAGACCCCAACTCAATATGTTTCCCAGAGCCCTAGAAGCAAAGCCAGAATGAAGTTCTTTGTTTCAGCCTGAGAAGCCAATGATCACTGGGTGACCTACCCAGGAGCCTGATTCATTGTGTAAGGGACCAGGTATGTTTGCCAAAGATAGCCTGTAACCCTTACATTAAAGATGAACTGAAACTCATCATCCCCTTAAGATGTTTGCTCAGCTTCCATAATTTTTGTGGAATGTTTGCCAAAGATAGCCTGTAACCATTCCATCAGGGATGAGCTGTAATTCATCATCCCCATTCTCATGTTGTTTACTCAAGCTTCCCCTTTCTTGTGGTTTCTTCCTTTAAATGCCCCCTCTCCCAGCTACTCGGGGCACCATGGTCCTCTATCCCTGTGGGGTGCACATGGTGCATGACTGTGAGCCTGAGAGCTCTTGAAATAAAAATCCTCTTGCTGTTTGCATCAAGACCATTTCTCGTGAATGATTTGGGATGTCACCTCTCCTGCGTCAGAATGTGGGAAAGTCCTCACGTTGTGGGTCTTTCATTACTTATTAGAAGATTGCATTCATTTGGCACACCTTCTATGTGCTTTATTTCCCAGTGAGCCCAAACTGCTTGTGGATTTTCAGTGGTGCTGCCCCAAACCTACATACATTTCATAGCTTGAGTGTTTTCATGAAAGTAAGACTCATTTTTGTTTTAAAAGTACAGTGTTAAGTATCCTGGAGATGGAAAAATATTAACATCTATTCACCCAAAATAGGATACTGAACAATAGACAGAAGAAACAATTCTATCCAACTCATCTTGAGTCAGTGAGTTCATTGATCTTATTCAGTAGAATGTGAATGATTCCAAATAGATGCATTGCTGAGAAGTCCCACCTTAACATAGATGATTGCCTACCTCAAAATACATAAGTGGAGTTGCCCCTTCCAGGGAGCCTTCGACATCCTATGTACTCCAGCTGCTAATACCTCCCAAAACCTCATGAAGTTGAGAAAGGATTCCATGTAGTTAGGGGAGGTGCTGCACAGAATGATGGAAGACTATCAGGTAAGGGTCTGACTTGTGGATAAATACTACTGTTCTGGTTTCATGATGGAAGAGACCATGTGATGGGCAGAGGCCATGTGAAAAGTAGAGACCATCTGATGTGCTACTCAACACTCAACTAAGTCTTTTACTCTGCTTTCAAGTCTCTGTTCTCTTAACTTGGGAGGACATGATATGGACGTGTGATTTTTTTTTCCCCTACAGGGCTGATCACTGCTGTCACACAGCAATAGTTACTCTAAGCTATCTGGCCATTTATTAGCTTTCAAAATAATTGCTACTCACTACCAAAAATGCTTCCTTGGATAAATCCAACAGCAGCAATAATCTATGGGCATAAACTCAAACACTCTGGGCAATTTGATAGGCACATCACACACATTTAGCAAAACAATATCAGTAGCATTTCACTAGGGATTATGGCCTCCCCAACCATGGCTTGTTATTTTAAATTACTAAGTACCTATGCTCCCCTATAAAATGGGCCTTTAATGAAATTGGAAGGTATTCATCTATTGTAGGCCATCATCTCTTGTACCCATAAAAGTCATTTCCACATCTCACCAGCAAGCACATTCTGCCTGGAATGCTAATGACGCTATGAAGCCATGCCTTGGACATAGGAGAAGAGGACAATTAAGTCAGCCATAAGGGAGGGTATGTAATTCAGTCCCAGGTTGATTTCTTTATGTCTAGCAATAGGTATTTATCATCAAAATTTGGTATGCTACCAGCAGCCGTAGCAACAGCATGCTCTTATAGGAATTCGCAGTACCTCCAGAGCAAACATCTCAGTGGGAGTCTGCTAGTGGCTTTTCCTCTTGCTGTGATAAAATACCTGACAAAGGCAACAAATGGAAGGAAGTAAAGATGTCTCTTGCTCACTTTTTGAGCCCATCCTGTTGGGGAAGGTGGAACAAAGAAAGTGGTTCGCAGTGGAGCCAAGAGCATCAGATGCTAGTTCCATTGAGTTGATGGTGGTTGGAAAGCAGTAAGGGAATCAACACTCCATTCACTCTCTCCTTTTCACATAGTCCAAGTAGCCCAGCCAGGCAATGGTTCCACACATACTCATTGTGAGTGGTGCCAATTCGGTTAAACATCTTTGGAAATGTCCCCATAGGTAATACCTAGAGGTGGTCTCCTAGATGATACTAAATCCACTTAGGTTATCAGCAAAGATAAATCACCACTGGTTGAAAGCCCAGAACTGACACTGGGATTTTATTAAGTTATCTTATGATGTTAGGAAGGTGCTTTTTACAAGTGGTGGAGAATACTTCCTGCATTTGATCTCTTTGTACAGATTTTATTTTTCCCGGACAGGCTGTTTTAGATTTTCCTTGGTAACCTTGTTGGCTATCATGAGCATAGCTTGATGATCAATTGTCACCCTCTCAGTGTGTCTCCAGGACCTCCATGTCAGGAACACAGCTTGGGGTTAGCTGGCAGGGTCTGGTAGGATCCTCAGTTTCCCAAAGTTCAGCTGTAGGCAGCAGTGTTGGCTATAGGTCTTCTGAGAATTTCAGTGATGCCTGGCTTATGTACTCAAAAAGAATATTAGCAAAGTTCAATACATCATGGAGAGATTCCCTCATCTCTCTTCCCGTTCCCTCTTCAAAACAGCAATGTTGGGTAGGTATGAATTAATTATTCTTGTATAACCCATAATCACTTTCCATCAGCCACCCCATTTCCTCATCTTGAGACACTGCCATGGGCCATTGCATATCCCCAGAGGATTCCTTGAGGTCAAGGGGGAATGGGGCTTCAATCTCATTTGCTGTACCCACTCTACTTTTTGAAGGTCTGACAGGCTTCATCCCAGCATTCCATCTGGCTGCTGCCTGTGTTCCATCACTGGGATACTGACCATATACTTGTCTGAGAAAGCAATCTTCAGCCCAACAAGCTTTCTTATAGAGAGAAATGGGCATGGTGTAGCTGGAGGTTGCATCATAACTGCCCATTTGCAAGAAACACAGTCATTTTTACCTGCTCACTTCTCTCCACATGTGTAGTGGATGGGCCTGATGCTGCTTGTATTCTCATGCTAATACTGGCTCCTCAAGAGGTAGTTGTCACAGATGAGCAGACCATCATGTATTCAAGTGATGTCATGTGAACCTACTCCCCAATTTAACTGGTCAATAAAAGGCTAGAGCTTGTGATTGGGCAGAGGAAGAAAATGTAGAACTAGAATCTTGAGAGGGGAGCAGGTAGAGAGAGAAGGAGAGGAAGAAGAAGATGGAGGAGGAGGAAGCTGCAGTAGACCAAAACTGTCTGGAGAGGAGAAGCAGCAAGTAACAAGGGACATTATAAATAGAAAATAAGTTAGTACAGTCCTAAATCTGACAAATCTAGGCATATGCTTATAATTAAAATATTGGGATTGTGTGTGTGCTTTATTATCAGGATTATAAAATCCAGCAAGAAATTGGCAACCAATTTGGAGCTTAGAACTGAACGAACCTGAGATGAAAGTCCCTACCCCATAATATAAACAAACAACTAACAACAATTTCTGTGCTCTAAAGCTACAGCAATATGGGAATGCTGATGGGTTCTAAGGGGTCTACAGAGAGCGGAGCAGCACCCTCTCCACTGCACATGCCCCAAGCAAACTGCATTGACTGGAGGCAGCACCCAAGCTATGAACTGGAACATAAGTTGATGCTAATGCCTCAACACAGTAGGGGTTCTTGGAGCCACCATAAAGGACCAGGGACTCTGCAGTATGGCTGCGGGAGATGCATCCTTCATAGCTGAGGATCAACAGCTAAAAGAAAAACAAACAAACAAACAAACAAACAAGGCAACTGACTTTCCAAAGCTTTCTAACAGTCATACCACAGGAAACTCAGTTGAAAAATAACTGTTCCCACCAGATTGGCCTATAGCCAATGTGGAGTGTTTTCTTCATTACTAATTAATGTGAAAGGGTACAATGGTCATGAGTTATAAAAGAAAGCAGGATGAGTAAGCCACGAGGAGCAAGGTAGTAATCAGCATTCATCCATGGTCTGCTTCAGCTCCTGCCTTCAGGTTCCTGCCTTGAGTCCCTGCCTTGACTCCCTTAAGTAATGGAGTATGTCCCAGAATCAGAATTGTAAGATGAAATGAACTTGTTTCTCTCCCCATTGCTTTTGATAGTGGAATTTATCACAGCATTCAAGTCCTGTCTAAGACATGGCCTAAGAGATGGCTTCAGGTCCATTGTTCCTTGTAAATTGAGTAGGCTTCTATCATATGTCTTAGGAACTCACTTCTCACACTATGACTGCAGTCAACCAGTTAATCAATTTGGATTCCATAAGAAATAATTTGTGTTCTCTGTTTTCTTGGCTTACTATGCTTTTAGTTGCAATTTTGTCTACATTTACATATAGCACAACAGCAGAGTTAATGCATGCTCAGAATTCATAGTTTACATGCCTGGAAAAATATTTAGGATGTGGCACATCTTTTTCTACTCTAGAAATTTACTTACTTTCTTTCAAGAAAGTCCAATTATGGAATATAATGGTACTATAGTCTGAAAAAATAGGGGACTTGTGGAATAACTGAGCACATTACTTGATAGCAGGGAGTTTGGAGGGAAAATTGGACAGAAGAATGTGATAGTAACAGAATCCTGTTAATAAGAAAGGAGAAAAGAATAGGTAAATGATATGTAAAAACTTCAACTTGTATGTGTGTGACTGTGTGTATGTGAGTGTATGCGTGTGTTGCAGAAGAAAAGAAATGAAACAGTGATCACAATTCCATTATGCTTTCCTTCGGAGACACAGAGCTTACTTAGACGGTCATTCCATGTGTAAATGCTCAACAGACTGGGTGTCTTCATCAGTAAATAAGGAGAACAGGGAGCTACCGGGCAGAGCTCAAACTCTAAGCATTATAATCCCTCTAGTATCCATGGGAAGGGAGGACTGGCTGTGTAGCTGCTGTATCTCTCCATTTTTCTGCCCTCTCTCTTACCTCATGGGCTTCTCTTCATGCTTGACTAACCCGTCTGCCACCATCATCCAGAATGTACATTATAAGCTTGCTAGTGGCTATTTTTTTTAACAAGTACACATTGCACGCTTTACATTAGAAATCTGTGAGGAAGAGGGATAAATAATAGAAACAATACTTTGTGTATTACTCTGTGGAATTTTATTTTATTAAGGAAAAATCTTATAAAACAAAGCCAAAGCTTAAAATGTATTGTAGAATAGTTTTTAAAACTCATGCAGGAGAATATTTAAAAGAACATAATTGCAAAATATTACCCAGTCCAATTTTTTGAATAATGTAAAAGGAGACAAAAGACTTTTCAATTCCTGTAGAAAGCTCCTAATTAAAAAAACAAAACAAAACAATTTTTTAGTGTTATTGTATTATTTATTGGGTGTAATTATAAGGTGGAATACCACAAAAGGGAATTTTTGAAATATACTTCTTACAGAGTGAGATTCCTATTTATTTTGTGAATTCAAAGATTGATATTTTTTTTTTGTTATTGAATTAAATAGTCAGTCCTTAGATGGTGTTTGTGAGATTTAGAGAATTAAAAACTTGTATATAACATATAAAGTTTGGCCCACAGCCAAGGAAACCAACCCCTTGACTTTAGTGTTCTACCAATCACATGAGGGCTTCACATATCTGAGGACAGGATTTTTCTTAGCAATATTAACTTTTATCCTTAGTGTTGGTGGAAGACAACAACAAATTGGAAATTGGGTAGGGATTCCTTTTCCTTTCCTGACAGCTACTCACAAGCCTTTTGACAGTGGGTCTTGACCTTCCTTCCTGACCTCCTTCCCCTCTCCTTCTTCTACCCAAGCCTTTCTATCCCTTTTAAGGCTATTGTCTAAGGATACTTTACCTGCACTCAAATCTTCCCACAGGAAGTCTTGAAAGCCCTTCCTTCCTTCAACCTTTACAAATTTGGAGATAATCTTCTTGAAGAGAGGACAGGTAGATAGATGGATTTCACATATGTGAAAAAAGCCCATAAGTATCTTTTTACTATGGTGAACTCTTTCTCTGCATGGGTAGAAGCTTTCTCTCCTATAGCTGAGACTCCAAATGTAATCTCTTCCCACTTCACAAATGTTATTTTGCCAAAATTTCTCCCTAGAGTCATACAGTTGGTAAATGGCTCTGCATTCATTCATCCCCAAAGTTAGTTTTGATGGTCTTAGGAGTACAGTGTCACCCCATATTCCCTACCATACCCAGTACTTAAGAAAAGTAGAAAACAGCAATGGATTTATTAAGACCCAGAATGGAAACTGTCTTGTGAACATCTTTCTTAGACTCAACTCATTCTTCCAGCCCTAACTTGCGTCCAAGCCATGCCCTGACCTCCTTTTTCCTCAGCCTATCTGAGTTCATATATTGCCCTCCTTTTGGGGTGTGTGTGTGGGGATTTACCTTCTCTGTACCCAGCCCCATCCCATGTGCACTTATTTTCTCTCATTCTCTCAAAGCAGGTACTTAAGTAACATGATGATACTGTCTACCCACAGCCCTCTACTGACTCTTTCAACCAAAAAATTTTAAATAAAGATTTTTCTCATGTACCTTAAATTTCACTTTCACCTATAGTCTCTATCTCAGCAGATTTACACCCAGATATGATCCAGAAATAAATCGTGGTCCTCCAACTACTCAAACACTAGCTCCCCTTCCCCTGTTGGTCCTGCAAAACCAAAGGACACTCAACTTGTTGGCTGTTGAAAAGGGAGGCAACTGCTGTTACTAAGGGAGCTAGTCTGGCCAAGTAGATAAGAGGACTAAACTCTTACATGAACTGGCTTACAAACTAAGGCATCCAGATCCCTATTTCTTCTCTAGAACCCTCACTATTACCTCTCCTTGGCCCATTGGCCTCTGTACTTCCCATAACAACGACTGTTCCTTGTCTCTTCAGGTTCCTTCAGGTGAAAATTGGTGAAATAACCCAACAGTCAGTAAAACATTAACAAAAGGCTGAAATGATCAGGTCAAAAGTGGGCCCCCCAAATTACACTGCTGGTGATAATGTCCTGAATATTTAAGAACTCTTATTAAAGTAGGCTTTGAAAAAAATCGAAGCCTACATGACAGTTTCTGGGAATAGTGCCTATAGACTTTGAATCTGCATATTTTTTGACCTGATAAAGTCTCTATAAAGTTATATTTGACCCTTCCAAGAATGCATCAAATGTATGCATTTGGATCATAAGATGCTTCCTCTGAAAAATCAAACAAACAAAAAAGAATAAGTAAGACCCTTTCAACAAAATGGGTTCAGATAACCATGCCGTGATACATGGACACACCTATGTTCATGTGATTCCCCAGGTTCCAGTACCAAANATACATACATATATATATATATATATATATATATATATATATATGTGTGTGTGTGTGTGTGTGTGTGTGTGTGTTAAAAGTAAAACGATAGGAAGTTGAATTATTAGAGAGATGGGATGGACTGGTTGTAGTTGGTAGAGAGAAGGGAATATGCCTAAAATACATTGTATAGATTTTCAAAGAATTTATAGTAGTTGTTATTTTTAAATGTCAAGACATAAATAAATGAGTTATTTGCTTTTTTTTTTTAAATGCAAACAGCAAGAGGATTTTTATTTCAAGAGTGCTCTCAGGCCCAAAGTCATACACCACACAGGGTAGAGGACCGTGGCACCCAGAGAGCTGGGTAAGGGAGTATTTAAAGAAAAAAACCACAACTCAAGGAGGTGGGGAGGGTGTTGTTGGAAAATACCAAAAATACCAGTTAACAGTCACGAGGAAGTGCAAAGTCACAAGAGTCACAAGGAATACCTGGTAATTGTGTGGGTTATTTCTCAAGACAGTTTCTATGAGCCCCTCACAATAGCACATTTGCATAGCGGGTTCCAGGAGCTGTTAGGGTGGGTCAGGGTGACTTTCTTTGGAAGAACACTCCCTGAACCCAGGAAGCAGGTGGGTAGAGGAATGTTGCTATCTGTTTTATGATTAGCATGCCTTGGAACACTGAGTCACAAAGGTCACATACGCTTTTTAAAAAAATGTTACTGCTTTCTTTGGTAAGTCTCACATCATTTATGCCAATCCCACATATTTCTCTGTTACTCTGTATCTGTCCTCTGTCTTTGCAACCTCTCCACAAAAGAAAATGCAAAGCGAAGCTAAAAACTGACTAACAAAACAAAATAAATCATAGAAAACATCTCATTGCAGAAGCTGTATTGTATCAAACTGTGTCCCACAGTGCACCCTTTTGTTCACACATATTTACTTGCAAATGTTCGTTTGCAATGAGTCATTGGTCTGGTTCAAGTCCTCTGGAGTCGGCTACCCCATCAGTCCTGGATTCTCAACAGGACTCCTCTTGGCTATCTTTTCCCTGCTTTATGTCATGGTGATCCTGGCGTTTTGGATCTGAAGGATGGGCCTGTTCACATGCTTCAGCAGTTCACAGAGGAGAGCAGGCTCTGGGCCTGGGTAGTAGAATTGGTCATTCCCTCAGCTCTCTGGAAGCTGTGCCCCCAGGACAAGTTCTCCAGCACAGCCCCAGCTAGCTTACCCAAGGATGCAAGGTCATCTCTCCTTCTCTATTGCTCTCCATCCTGCTCACTGGTACCCACACCACCTGAAGTAAAAACTTAAGAGTTCTTTGGAAAGTCAGTTGGATGGTGTTTTGATGGGGCAAACACACAGGAAGGAGCATTTCCTTAAAGTGGACACAGGTGAAAGGCTAAGCAGACTTGGGAAGGGACATTTCCTTAAAGTGGACGCAGGTGTGAAAGGCTAAGGCTGACTAGTGAGGGAATGTTTTGCTGAAGCAGACACAGGGGAGAGGATGTTGTGCTAAAGCAAGCACATGAAAGGACAAGTGATGAAAGATTCTTTTCTAACAGCACACTTTTGTATGTTACGTGGCATGGCAACAGAGCAGCATTTCTTATAATTATTAAAATTGTTACAGAGTAGGAGTTTATACCATAAGGAACTAAATAATCTCAAAGAAAATGTCAACAATTTCATGAGTCATCCGGCTAAGTTAATGCTTTAAGAAAAAGCTTTAGATAAGATGAAAGAAAACTTTACCTCCTAATGAAATGGAATGGTAGCTATCACCTTTGATGTTGATGAAATCATCTAGATTTCTTGGAACGAAGGAGAAAAAAAAAATGCCAAATTGACCTGAGAACAAGACCATTTTTATGTAGGTATTAGATACACTCCATGGTTTATGTTTTACATTTCATACATACTGGAAAACATAGTGTCGGACACACTACAGCAGTCTTAGTAAATAAAATTACCACTGAGGTATAATTTTATCTGATTCGTGGAAAATGAGACAATCCTTGACACTGACAGGAATCCTACATTCCAAGTATTAAGAACCTACATGCCCTCAAGGAATTCTCTCTTGTAGGTAGTTCACATACAAACAAATGCAGTTCCTGCTGAAAAGAACATGATAAATCCCTTACATATGCTACGGTGTCAGAGCAGTGATTCATTGTGTTAACTCTTCCCAATGACTGGAAGGAAGGTCAGGTGAAGCCCAGGAAGCCCAGAATTCTGTTGAAACCCATGAATGATGAGATGTAAAGATCTTGTAAATATTCTGGATTGAAGATGCTGACTTAGCTTGATTATTTTGCCAACACTTTCATGTACATTCATAGGATACTTTACTAGGTGGATGGATTTATGAAAAAAATGATGATAAAGGAATATTTCATAGTTCATATATTTCATATAATGATGTAAATATCACGTAAGGTAGAGGTAGCTACTCAGATTTCAGGAGTACCTGTAATAGCCTGTCTGATGACTCGCTTCTTCCATTCTGATAATATGCCTTTAAAAACAATGTCCTTTAGGGTTCAATGGACCGTGAAATAGTCTCTGCAAAGCCCCCCTGGTGCCAGCACCGAGACAAACATTCATTCTGGCTGTCAGCTGTAAGAACCGGGAAGAAATGAAGCACATTTATTATGTACTGATATATTCTGACTAGATAATCCTTTTTTAGTTGGAGGCACCATAAAAGAAAAGTGCAGATTACAGTTGGCAAACTAGTAAAAAGTAGAATTCAGTTCAGCTGCACCAATTTTACTTCCAATTTCACAGCTGGATAATCTTCTTTATAAACTGCTATTTAAAAGTTTGGCTGGCAATGAATACACTATTAAATAAACAATTTATAGTATCATAAAGTCAGAGGAAGGGATGGACTTCCACGTAATTTTTTTCATATTTCCAAAATGTGATAATTCTGCTCCATGTTCAGTAGTTTAATTAAGAAACTAATAAGGATCCGCACTGGCATTTGCATGAAAATGCTATTAGAGTTAAAATTCTATAAACCATTTTACTTTAGGCAATGTGAAGTGGCCACTTTTTGTGCTTCAAACTGTGAAAAATGAATTCTAAGTAGTGAAGTTCCATATTATGGAATGCAAAATAAAATAAGTGAATTAATTGCTCTGTAGCTATAATCATTAAAAATAGGTACAAACATTTTTAGAGGAAATCAGGGAGAACTGTCTGAATGTTTCTAGCAAAGCAAAGCAACACGTTGACCCAATGGCAGTCTTTCCAGAGAAAGATACCCACGCGCACTTGCACTTTGTATGAATGAAAGTCTCCCAGAATTTCTGTAAATGGTTATGTTTTAAGATGGAAGCTTCCTTCTTCTTCCATAAGGTAACTACTATCTCATCTTTTCCTGTGACAGGAAGCCCCTTAGAATCTCACACTGTGGTGAGTGTTTTCTATTCAAGAGTGGGAAAAACATGGCTCAGATGGGTCTTAGAGTATTCTAATCTTAGGCTGTTTATGTCTATTCTATAGCTGTTTCCTTGTAATCCAGACATTCCCTGCTGTATGAAGGAGGGAGCTTTGGGGGTGGGGGGGCTCAGGAAGCCAATAGAATGTACAGGAACCACAATGGCCACACCAAGTCATATTTTTTCCCCATTGTATAGCTTCTGCTGAGTTATGCATGCTCCAATCCATCTCCACATGCAGATCCTGAGACTGGTTCTGATTAAACTTGGTGGATTATAAAACAAACAAACAAACAAACAAACAAAGACATGAATGTAGAAAGAAAATTTAATAGGCAAAGGACAGAAGCCTTTCAGAAAGGTGAGGCAGTGGGTTTGCCCAGAATGTATTACATACATTCTGTAAATGTGTAGAGTTGTCAAAGAAAAATTTTCTTTTATAGGATAGTGGTACTGAAAAAAGAAGAGGTGATGGGACCAAAATGAAAGTTTTAAACTACATTTGTTTTGCCAGAAGCAGCATGGGAAAGTGACACTATTGTTTAAACATTCAACCAAGGAGTTAGTATAGCATACAAACAGAATGACTAAATGATTTCCCTGAAAGCCAACAAGACATTTTGCTAGCCAAGAGCAACACAATCAATATTACTTGCTCATGACTTCCATTTCAAGATGGTAGAGGGTAGATAAGATATATGTTGAAAATTTCACCTTGCTCAGAACAGACTAATATAGTTTGAGTACAAAATATCCCCCAGTAGCTCATGTTATAAAGAGTTGATCTGCTACATCCACTCCAGTAGTAACTCACGTGACAGGCCTAGAAACCTGGACACAGTCCCAAGGCCAAAAGTTCACAGAAACTTAGTTTCCTAAAACTGTGGCATCCTATATAATGAATGCTCCAATAATGTCCTTGCTTTAGTTGGTGAATGGATATGTGTGCTTTCCCTCAGTATTCTTTTATTATAGGTGTTTCCAAGCAATGACTTGCCAAATAGGTAAGCAAAATTGAACTTTGCTTTCTGGCCTTCACCAATGTCCTAGGTAGTCCTTGAACCAACCCTGGGCCTGGAATTCAGTAAGAATGTTGCCTATTCAGTGACATTCAGAATTGCCTCTAGTATTGTAAGAGAGATAGTGAAAGAAATCAGGCATTACTATCTATTACATAGAGTTAGAAATCTCAGGGCAAGCTTAGCAAAGTTTAGAATTCTTATTATAGTTATGTATGGCAGACTACATTAACTTACTAGTAGAAAGTCCCCCCACACAATCACTTAGAATAATAGCCGAGTTACTCCCATAAGCAAGAATTTACAATGACCAAGGAAGAAGGAAGGTTGTAGTCTAAGAAGGAATTAGTCTATATATTTAGAACTATAGATAGCTAAGTTCCACCTATACACAGGAATTTTCAATGGCCTAGAGCTTGAAGCTCTTGCCCCTGGCTTCTAAGATTAAGCTGACCTTAGGTGAGGCTCCTTTTGATCCCCGTTGTTAACATTGATTTTTATCTCAGTTGGTTCCTGTTAGCTTTTTGTATGCATTCCTCTGTTTTGTGTAAAAGTCACTTATAAGACTGGTGCTCGATTTGAGACAAATTACATCCAGATACAGCACTCCCTTGTGTCTGTGTCTGTTTGTCACCCTCTCTTCACTTTTGATGTCTGTTACGGGTATTTTTGGTGACAATTTTGAACAAGTACTTACTTTACAAGTACAAAGGCATCATAGAATTTCAGAGACTACTCAAGGTTGAATAAAAAATGAGTAGAAATAGTCTCACCTGAGGGAGGAAGGGGAAGAGGAAGAAGAAGAAAACTCTATTCAGTAGTTTCACTGTAGAGCTTTTCACCAAGGAGGTCAGAATTTGAGCCTTCCCTTGTCATTACCAAGAAGGAGAGAAAAACACAGAGGGTGGGGAAAGAAGAGAGATGGGCGAAAAAGAAAAAGAGAGAGAGAGAAGATACATAGCTCAGAGCTATATATTTCCTAATTTAGGCCCTACCTGTAAATTGCCTATTATACCATGACCTAATCAACGTATTTCCTCACTTATGAGGTTAAATCCTTTATAATCTAATAGCATCAAGCCCCACCTTGGAACTGCTGTCCCTGCTACTAAGCTGCTGCTTTGTGGCTATCCAACCACTGAACTTCTTGGTTCCCAGGAAAGATTGAAGAAACAAATAGTAACACATTCAGCTCCTCAAGTTCTTGAATCACTTTTCAGATTTATGTAGCAATACAAATCTTACAGTCTCCAAATTCTGCTTTCTTTTTGAAAAGTCTATATATCTCTATCTTCCTGTAGCATTTTTACCACCTTCCTTCTCAGCTTAACTGTAGCCTACCTCTATATGCATGTGCTTGAGTTTGTGCATGCACACACACACACACACACACACACACACACTCAAAGCAAACATATCTACTAATACACATCTACCAACTGATCAGTCACTGGGACTGCTTCAGTGTAATGGTGCCCTTGTTTTCTCTGCTTGGCATTTGTCCTTAGAGATGATTCCCCCCAAGACAGTTTGTTTTCTTCTCAGCATGTGCCATTCATACACTGTTTAGGGATCAAAATAATTCTGGCAAGCAGACACTGACTAATGACTATAGTACACAGCAGCTGGAGTTAATGTCACATGGTTAAAACCTATTTTTACTTGGTATTTCTGTGTTTTGATGAAAGCATTTTTTCCTTATTAATGCAATCTAAGACTTCATTTTCTGTTCAGTATTTTCGTAACATATAATTTCACTGAACTCAGTTTCACAAATACCAGGATGTGTAAAAACAAATAAACAAATGACTCATTAAAATTCCCCCCCAACAGACTTTGATTACTAATTTTTACCATTTAATCAATGTACCATGATCACTTTCATTTCTTCTTCAAGAAAGATGTCAAATCACTTCTGCAACGTTTCTATCCTCCCATTTCTTGTCTCTGAGTAACATCCATACTCTTAGGATTCTGATTAGATCGTCTTTCAAGCCTCCCACCAAAGCACTACTGGATTATCTTTCTTGAGGGATAGATTTAAACAATATCTAAGTACTTAAAAGTCTGATTTCTTTCTCTTGTTAATGTTATGTTCAAAGTATTCAAACTCCTTTTATCTATTTTGAAATATTTGATTATTAGGCACAATTATCTTTCTGTGCTATAGGACATTAGATGTTTTTCTTCCCACTCAACCTTCCTGTTGTAGCAATTAGCCAATCTGTCCCCAGCTTTGTGTCTACTACAACTGTGCCAAGCATTAGAAACCACCAATCTAATTTTTACTTATTTGAGATGAACTTTAGCTTGCATATTTAATCGAGATCACATGCTGTTCATCTTTCTAGGACAATCTTTTTCACTTAGAAAAATATGCCCCAGGTTTTTCTACATTGTGGCAAGTAAAAGAAAAACAATTCCATTGTATACCTATACCAAATTGCTTTAATTTCTTAATTCATTTTTGACACCTAGACTGATTCCATGAATCTTAGCTACTATTAGATCATGTGACCACTGCTTTAAGAGTAATGCTGCCCCTCCCAAGAGCTTAGTAACCCCTCCTGTAAGTAATAAAACAGACAGATTTAAGTACAGGTAGAGTTGTTAAGGCTAACAAGCCCAAGACAAAGGATTTCTCCATGCCTCCTATGAAGTCCTGGTTCTGACCGACAGCAGGGTGAGCAGAATCTTGTAAATCAAAGTTCCCCCTCCTCTTCTACCTCTGGTTTTAAATTGTAAATGTAACTCCCTAAATGACTCCAAGTCCACATGCCACCAAATTACATATTCTCTATATTAAAGCCATTTGAACTTAGAGAACCTGCTCACTCATTTCTGAAACTTACATAAGTAAGGATGCTCTTCTGTTTCCCAGGTTTCTCACTTCCCCTCTAGAGCAACCCAAAGTGAGGTCTGCATCTAAATGGACAATGTGAATAAAGGATCTGCTTCATGTGAACTTAGCATCAGCCCTGGCTACTGCATCACCTCTCACTGCTTCTCTGACAGCTATGTGTGTAATGTTGCAATAAACGTGTCAACCTCTCTCCAACACACAGATTTCAGTCCTTTTAGACACATCTTATACTAGCACTGTTGGTTCATGCTTTAGCTCCAGTTTTATTTTCTTGAGCAATGATTAGTGTTCTTAGTAATGGCTATACTAATTTACATATCCACTATTAACATAAGCACTCCCTTTTACAAATCCTTGCCATTTATTGTTGTTTTTTTAAAAGCCATTGTAGCTGGAGTAAGACCATGCAATGCGTTGGTTTAGATGTACATTTCTTTGTTGACTAATGATGGTGAACATTTTTATATACTTGCAGGCTATATATATATTTTCCTTTCAAAAGTGTTCATCCATATCATTTGGTCATTTTAAATCACTTCCTTGGTCTCTTTTTTCTTTCTTTGGTTGTTGAATTCACTCATAATTTGGAAATCAAACTTTTGTTGGATTTGCAAATACTTCCTCCCTTTCTGCTGTTCTTCTTACTCTGTTTAATATTTCTGGTGTGATGCCTTTTAATTTGATGATTTCCATTTATGTGTTTTTCTAAGCCATCTGTGCAGATAAGGCCATGGCCCATGCTAGGCTTCTCTATATTTTATGAAGTCTGACCAAACTAAATCCGACCTATAACTGAACTCTCCAAGGTAAAACGTTCATCGAAAATTGAGGTCACACTCTCACCTCCTACTAACGTGGGGACCTGTCTGTTCCTTGACTGAGGTAATGGTGGGTGTGTCGTGTTCGACTATTTACAGATAGGGACCATCCTCTCTTTCTACGGTATGACATGTGAATAACTCCATTTGTTAGACTGCATGAGCACCAGTGTGTACTAGTGTCATATCAAGTAAGCCAAGCTCAAGAAGTTTTTGGAGATGCAAGATCCAGGAAAAGGTGTAACAACTCCTTCTCTTCTCTACAAAAGTGATGGACACCTTGCCACAAGGGTAAAGCCCTGCCCCAATCTCTTATGAGACTCCTGGTATATGAATCAAGGACTAACACAAAGAAAATCCCCAACTCTTCCTTAGGCCTCTGCTCAGCTCAGTCTCCTACTGTTAACAGAAACTACTCTATTCCCAAATGTGCTCACATATCTAGTTTTAAAATATACCTTTGTGTGTGTGTGTGTGCTCCAACTTGCTTCTGCTTTTTCATATCTGTGGTTAACTATATCTTTGCTCTCAAACCTGGCTGTTCTACAGCCTGATCTCTCTACATCTGTGGCTTCCTCACTAGTCTGGCCCCTAGTTCCTTATCTTAGTGACACAGAGTCTACTCACAGTTCTCTAGAACCATGGGATTGTTTGTATATGCTCAACCCAGGGAGTGGCACTATTTGGAGATGTAGCCTTGTTGGAGTAGGTGTGTCACTGTGGGTGTGGGCTTTAAGATGCTCATCCTAGCTGCTTGGGAGTGAGTCTTCCAGCAGCCTTCAGATAAAAATGTAGAACTCTCAGCTCCTCCTGCACCATGCCTACCTGGACACTGCCATGCTTCTTCCTTGATGATAATGGACAGAAACTCTGAACCTGTAAGCCAGCCCAAATTAATTGTTGTCCTTATAAGAGTTGCCTTGGTCATGGTGTCTGTTCACAGTAATACAAACACTAACTAAGACAACTCACTTCTGATATGTATTGGACTCTGCAGTAACCTCCTTAATTTGTATTCATTTTGCGTTCCACATTTATTTATACATGGATATGTGAGCTTTATTTATGCTTTATGATATGTGAGTTATTATTAGCAATTAAGATCAGAATCAATGAATTACATTTGCCTTGGCCAGGTTACCAAGGAAGTAGGATTATCTGGCATAATGCTGCCATAAAAACAGCTGAACCTCATAAATTTATTAATATTGAACATATTCTAATTTTGTGGAAAGGCACAAATGTGTTAATCTGTGTTTCTCGAATAGTATTATCATGAAGCCTTCTCCACGTATTGTTGGAAGTAAAATCTAAGGTGACTACACTTATTCCATGCAAAGAACATCTGGGCAGTATGAGACTAAACTGGCTTTTGCATTTGTAGAGTTGCATGTTACCTGGCTGGAGCAGCAAGCACAAGAAACAAGTCATCCCACAGGCTTTGCTCCTCACACAGTAGGCTTCACTACTGGTTCAGGGTTTGACCGGATAGTCTCTTAATACTGGTTAGTTTTAAAAGAATCAGTTCATATGAAATGAAGAGGTCAGCCCTTCTGAATCATCTGTTTCCCTGAGTGGAGCACGGCCTCTGCATAGATAATGTTTGACAAAGGTCCAAAGAGACAAATAGCATTATGAAGGTTACATTCCTGTTATTACTATTTTGAAAGAAATAATTGAGTTACTTGTAATTATCTTTTCTGTTCCTCCTCTTTATTACACCAGGAAATCTTCAAATTTCAACCAAGTTACCTGTCAATTGTCCCTACTAAGAGCTGGTGGCTGTATTCTTTGCAGTGAGTTGTTTAGTTAATGCTGTTTCTTGAGGAAGTCTCTGTACTAATTCTGAACACAGCAGACTATGCAACACTCCACTAGACTATTGTCTCATTGTTTTTGTCACGTTTACACAAACTAGGATCATTTTGGAAAAGGAGATGATAAGAGAAAAGACACCTCCATCTGATTTGTGGCAAGCGGCAGGAGTGTTTCCATAATTAATTATGAAGGCTGGAGGGTCCAGCCACTGTGGGTCATGTCACTGCTGGTCAGAGGGTCCTGAGACGTACAAGAAAGCAGACTGAGAAAGCCACGGGATTAAAGCAAGTAAGCCACGCCTCCAAGGCCTCTGCATCAGTTCTTCCTTTAGGATTCTGTCTTGAATGCTTATCCTGACTTTACTCAGTGATGTACTGCAACTGTAGGGTAAAGTAAACCTGTTCTTCTGCAAGCTGTTTTTGGTTAGTGTTTTATCATAGCAATAGAAAAGCAAAATAGAATGCCAATGACTTTATCTATGGTTGTTAAAGTAGATGTCATTATTTATTTCCATTTCCTAATCCATTGTTCAATAGAATAGTGTTGTGGTAATTCTCCAACCCAAATATGCCCCGGCAGTGAAAACACAACTCAATTAATGTGAATACATGCTGTGTGCCTACATTGGGCAGATCAACCACTACACTACCATTTTCCCCATCTATGCAACCCCTGATAACTTGCAATTTCTCCAAGATCTGCTTTCCTTCCATCTCCTTCTCCTTAGTTCTCTCTCTCTCTCTCTCCCACCCCCTCTTCCTTCTTCACTCTCCCAAACTTTCAGCTCCACCTTCCCTCTCTCTGCCCAATCACTGGCTCTAGCCTTTATTTTACAAATTAAGGTAGGAAGGTTTACCGGAAATCCCCTGAGTGCTGACTCATTCACAACCCCTCCCAGGAGAACGGAATTTGCATCAAATTACAAATAGCCCCACATCTATCAACAACATAATAGTAAGGCTTTATTCCTGGATTTTTATCTTGTTAGAGAGAGCCCTGTGACTTTGGTAATGGTCCTATCTGGAGTTGAATTATTAGGGATGAGGGTAGAAAACTATCCTTCTGACAGCATAGAGAATCTACATGTTTTTAGCCAAACTCATGTTGAAGAACTGGCCAGGATGAAAAACTGGCCACCCTGGCGCCCCCTTGTCTCTTAGAGTTAGCTATTACCTCAAGCTGCTACCTGGGCCTCTTGCTGATGTTTGAACTAGCCAATCATGTGAAACCGCGCCAATTTCCCAACCACCCCCCCACTCCATTTACTATATAAACTTCTAATTTTCGAGCCTTGTGGTAGACTCTTCCACCTCTTGCATGGGTTGGGTGTCGTCCCGCGGAGCTCTGTGATTAAACCTCCCTCATGTGTATTACATCAAGATGGTCTCTCATGGTTCCTTGTGTGTGCGAACTCCTGAGACTCGAGTGGGGTCTTTTTCATGGACCTAACAATGTCTAATTCTACTCCATTCTCCCAAGCCATATCGCTGGGGAGTCTGAGTTGTTCAGCCACCTTCTGATCACATTGTGGTTATACTTAACAGAACATTGCTATCGAAGAAGATATAGTTGATCCAATCTATAGTTCTATTAGTTGTACACCACCAAAACAAGTTCTACTCAAAACCAGGTGCTATTTTGATCTGAGCTTTGAATTGATTCAGGACCCCAAGAAGCACTATGTCTTATATGTAAATATGGACATCAAATGAGCCTTTAACAGTGTAGAGCCATAATTTCTTGTAGAAAGTGTCTTGAGATGGAGTAAAAAATAAATGTCTAAAAATCATAGTGAAAGTGATAGCCAATTATACTAAACTGTAAGTCTGTCTTAAATAAAGTGTTAAGACATTAAATAGGTACTTTCTCTAGCTCCTTCATTAGGGGCCCTGTGTTCCATGGAAAAGATGACTATGAGCATCCACTTCTGTATTTGCCAGGCATTGGCATAGCCTCACAAGAGAGAGCTATGTCAGGGTCCTGCCAGCAAGAGAAGGAGCTAAAAGGGTCTGCAACCCTATAGGAGGAACAACAATATGAACTAACCAGAGCCCTACCAGAGCTGTGTCTTTAGTTGCATATGTAGTAGAGGATGGCCTAGTTAGCCATCAATGGGAGGAGAGGCCCTTGGTATTGCAAAGATCATATGCTCTAGTTCAGGGGAATGCCAGGGCCAGGAAGCAGGAGTGGGTGAGTTGGGGAGCAGGGCAGGGGAGGGTATATGGGGCTTTGGGGATAGCATTTGAAATGTGGGATCCTCTGCACAGAACATATAGATCCTTTCAAAGCCTCAGCTGCTAGTGTTTTCCTTGGCCACCATAGAATGTCCTTTCTGCTGTCCTGTACAATGGACTAACTATGTTTTTTCAGGTAACACTAACTCATCTAAAAGTTCTTAGATGGTTATCTCCTTAGGTACCAGGTCTTGGCCTTCTCTATAGTGAGACTCAGATATGTACAGAGGTTCCTAAACATGTGGATGTATTTGGAGTCAGTACAGACAGTCCTTCCTTCTCTTTCAGGTATTTTAAAGTTTGTTTGAGAGTGAATAATTTGCAGGTCTGTCCTGACCAATTGTTAGGTACTCTGTCCAATTCTGGGATGACTAGAATTTCTCCTGGAAGAAGAGGCAGAGAAAAGAGATTGTGTTGGTCTCTTTTACACTGTTCAATTTCACTTAGTCAGGGCATGGAGGAGAATACACTGCTCTGATGTGTTCCTAGAAGGTCAGTGGGGAAATTTCAATAATCCTGTTTGTCAAAAACTTTTGCACGAGGTTAATAAAAAGAGGGAAAGAGGAGCAAAGGTCAGTTGGAATAAAGGAGGCAGCCAAAGGAAGCAAGGAAGAGAGCTGAGTGGTTAGGCCAGAGCTGGAGGCTTGCTGAAGGGCAGTGACCCTGTCTTTTAGCCTTTGCACTCCATCTCTTGTTAGATTTAACTTATTGGTAAAGAAGCAGCATTGTTCAGTCAGAAGCACACAGATACCTCTATGGGCAGTCACCAGGAGATGAATCAGCAGTAGTTCTTCAGAACAACAGCAGCTAGGGAGTCTGTCCAGCTAGGGAGTCTGTCCAGTCTTGGTAGTAGCAGTCTGTCTACTATTAAGAAGGAAGTAGTAACATCTTTGAAGTTATCTGGTAATTATTTAGAATGTAGAATTAACTGGGGAAAGTTAACAGCAGGTGGAGACTCTCATGTCTATCCTGTCAGGACCCTTAGGATTGCTTGAGGGAGTATCTGTAGAGTCGGGCATGTCTTGATGGAGGTCAGGCACATATGCTAGGCATGTCCTGATGATCAAGATTGGGATATGTGTATCAGAAAACAGAAGGAGATTATAGGGACAGGAATGCCAAGATGTTCTTTAAGAGGTTATAAAGGGAGGCCAGGCATCTGAAGCACAGGATGCTTCCAGGGCTAAACATCGGTGTCAGGGAACAGGCATTTGGAGGAGTTATGAGTGTGGATTGGGCAAGGAGAGATGAGAGTCAAGAAAAGAGGAAGTTTTAGAGTGGGAAACTTTCGGGCCTTAGGTAGGGAAATGAGGATAGGAACATTTTCCTAGCAGTAGCTGGATCTTGTTTTGGTTTCTGATTCTGGCTATGAAGTTCAGTAGAAAGTCTAGAGGGTAGCTTGTTGTCTGCCATTAGAGTAGAGAGCATGATAATATAAACATGTCTCCAGGTCAGGCTAACAGCTGGGAAATGTGAAGGAACATCTTGAAGTGAAACGATCCTTGGGAAAGTGGCACAATTTAGACTCTATTTGGGCCAGGTCAGATGTGGAGAAAGCAAAATGTTTTCAAGGTGTTCCTTTGAGCTAAGATAGCTCCCTTCTGGGGGGAATAGTCCAATAGTCTGGACCTCATAAAAAGAGAGAGACCACAACTGGGTTTTGAGGAGAGGGGAGTGTGTTGCTGAGATGAGGGCATGGAGAGAGGGAAGGACTTAGAATGGAGGAATGTAGGTGCACCTGAAGGGATAAAGGTATGTGAGCATAGAGAGGGGGCATTGGAGCACACAGGAAGCTTTTCTGCTCCAGTAACTGATGGGGTCCTTCAGGAAACAGCAACTGATGAGTCTATTAAAAGGTAAAGATAAAGGGAGGAGGGCTATGTCTTAGTGAATTGTACTGAGGTGTGGGGGAAAGGGGTACCTCTACAGACCCATGCTAAGGCATCCCGTTCCCCCGAGGGACCAGCTATACTCTGCATATAGAATAGAGTTTAGTCAGGGCATGGGAAGGGGAAGAGAGAGAGAGAGAGAGAGAGAGAGAGAGAGAGAGAGAGAGAGAAAGAGTAGAGGTAGAGTAGAGGCCAGCCTAGCCATGAGCACATGGAGAGAGATGTGGGAAGGGAATTGGGAAAGAGCCAGAGCAGGAAGGCAAGAGCAAGAGCAAAAACAAGAGCAAGAGAGAGAGAGGAGGGGGCAAGCAGCCCCTTTTATAGTGAGTCAGGCATACTTGGCTATTGCCAGGTAACTGTGGGCAGAGCTTTGACAAAATGCTAACAGCAACACCAGGCTGGAACACTTCAAGTTGAGAGGCTGCCATGCTGATTTGGTGGAAGAGGAAAGGTGGGTCTTTGAAGGGAGGAAGGCAGAGGGGCCTCTATCAAGATCAGAAAGACATACAGCAGCATGGGGATGTGCATGGAAGTAACTTCCACTTGACAGTTTACATTCTTACGTTATCAGTAGCCTTTTGAATTTTTACCATTATCATCCCATTAAGATTTATACACTGACCAGGCAGTGTTAAGAAAGAAATGTTCACCTGGAGGCATTTTGCCCTTGAGATACATTTAGAGGAGCTGGACAAATGACACCTCCCTGGAGATGGAGACTGTGTAGACATCAGAAACTGGCTTTAAGGTAGCTGATCCCTCCAAGTCTGTTGCGATGGCAACCACCATACATTCCCAGAATTCACTTCACCTGCCTGCTGCCTTACTTGTGTGTGGCGGTACATGTGATTATATCACAGCTCAAATAAAAGGCAGAACCCCCTGATCCTTTGCCCCTTCTTCTTTATCACTCCTCCTTTCCATCTTCCCTTCCCTGCTTTCCCCCAATAAATCCTCTTCTCGTTGAGCTATATTGTCCTGATGAGATCTGTCTGAATATGAGCTGCTTTTCTAACACAACAGGTTGAGAGTGTTTTTTGACAATTTAGAAACTCGTGGTGTTGGGTTGCTTGCCTGCCTCACTGGTGGGGTGCCTAAGCACATGGGCAAGCCACTCAGGGAAGACAGAACACATCCCATGATAGGGGTACCAGGCCTGGAATCCACTTTGGTTCTAACTGAGTGCAAGATTAAAGAGGGGCTGGAAGAAAGATGGAGCTTTAGGCTTTAGGCTTGGCTTTTTACAATGAAGGCCTCCTCCTGCTTCTATGGCAATCCTTGGTGAAGGAGGAGGGCCTTGCTTGTCCAAAGTGCATTATTTAATGGCTAAAGTGAATGTATACACCTTACTCAGTTTGAACCAGGGATTAAATACCTTTTGTTGGAAGGAATGCCTTTGAAGAGAAGCTCATTGGCTAGATACCTCATTAACATGGAGAAATCCAGGTTTTTATGCTGTGACTGATTATCATGGTCCTCTCAGTAGGGTGTTACGGTTACCTGTTCTAGATCAGGTAGTTTGGCAGGGGGATGTCCTCATGCCTGCCATTCTCAATTCTGAGATTTCCCAGGGTTTAGGTTGGCTGAGCCTTACCAGTTCTTCTGTTTGTTGGCCTTGTCCACTTGCCCCACACCATGGTGCTAAGGAAAGCCCAGAGAGTTCTAAAGGTCTCACAGAGCCATGTCTTTCAGGATGTTAGATACCCTTACTCCTGAGAGACCCTCTTCTGAGAGATCAGAGACAGGCTATACCCAGCTCTGAGTCTGGGCAGTTGTTCAGGGACAGAACAACATGGTGCTTTGGGAAGACTGAAAGTTCACTGACTATGAAAAATGGTCTAGTGTTGACGGAGAATACAGTAACTAGCAAGAAGCCTCACCAGAAAGAGAGGTGTAAGTGGGTTAGAGAAGAAGAGGGGTAGAAAGATTGAGAAAATTACTAGCAGGGTTGTCGGAAAGATGGCTATATTCTGTAGGTAGAAGAGTAAAAGTCCCCAGTATCCAGGTCTTAGCATGAGTGAGCAGCTGGTGCCCACTGCTTCCTGAGTTAAAGCAGGGTCTCTACTCTGAGCACCTGACTTCCCACAGAGACCAAAATAAGAAAAGAAAGATGGAGAGGCTGTTTGACTGTAAGACTTGTTTGTTTAGGAGTAGATTTCCTAAACACTCTCAATAGACAAGAAGTGAGAGTAAACTAGGGTTTTAATCAGGGCTCGGCAAGGGGATTATTCAAAGGTGATGTGGTCTCAAACATACAGGCAATGAGGGTAATGACTAAGCTAAGACCTTTACAAGTGCTATTAATGGTGTTGTCTTCAGGAACCTGGCTTTGGAAATTGAAATAGTTAGTCAAGGGAGGGGCTGCTGTTCTGGCTGGAATATAAGATGGGGAGGCTATTCAGTCTGGAATGTTGTTGTCTGTGAGTTGTGCTTTTTCCTTAGCCACACTGAAAAATATAATATTTCTTTCTTTTTTTTTTTTTGCTATTAATTTGGCAGTTCTAATTGACTTCTCAAGGCTGAATGAATTAACCTGGATTCTTAGGGTTTAGACTGTGACCCTAAAGTTGATAATAGTGGCCTGCAGTGGTCATGGGAGTTTCTAGAGAATGTAGGAAATATAAGGTTAGTTGAAAAAAGGGACTCTATGTAGCTTCCATGAAATCATTATCTACAATATTCCCAATAGTGGTGTGTAGGTATGGTCATCCTGTCCAGAGACTGCTCAGAGGTAGCTCACCTCCAACTTGCCCAGGCTTGAAACAGAGCAGCACTCAGCAGTGCTTTGAGGTGCTTGCGCTATCTTCTGTCATTACCAGATATTTCTGACCGTACTTTCTTAATACATGTCCATCTCAGAATTTCCACCTGAGAAATCCGATTCACATGGAGAAAGCCCAAATCCATCCACCTGTTTCCTAATGTATGTTAATTACACATAGCTACGGGAAGAAGTCAAATTTTGCTTGTTTTCAAATATCCAATTGCAGAATACTGGTTCCCTGCTATTTTGAGCAGGTCCTAACATGGTTGATTTAGGTGGTCTTTAATGGATGCTGAAGGGGTCTGTTGAGGGTGGCAGGTTATAATTTGTCCTGTAAAACCATGAGGTCTGTTAGCAGACATGCTTTCCCACGTAAAAGCACTATTAAGTGACTTTTATGGCAATGGCTAGAATTAGCCCAGCTGGGAGAGTTTGAATTCCCTTGGGCTATTAGTCTGGAATTTGATTAGTGTTGGTGGCGGTTTAGTCTTTTATCGGCTATTTATGTAGCACATCAATTCTATGTCATTTACCAATGTCTGTGCTGAGACATAATTGTAGCAATCTGCTCTGTTTTAAACTTATCAAATAATTGTATGCAGAGTAGCCTTGGTGGCTTTGCTACTAAGATTTTCCATAATTTCTTGTTGCCAAATTTCATCTCAAGCTGCTTAAGTAGTGATAAGCTGCCAGGGTCTGGCTAAGAGCTGTATTTTCAAGTTTGAGTGTTCTATCAAAATACCTACAATAAAGAATAAGCTTTGTGAGGAACCTTTAAACTCTGTTATTCTCAGAGATTGTATGGATATTGCTAAGTCAGCCTCTATCACTTTTATAGTACTGTTTCTGCTGCATTTCTCTTTACAGGTCTTACTGTTCTCTGTAAAATGGCTAGCATATGCCATTTACACAGCATTTGAGAGCCATAATCTAGACATATCCCTTTACCAGTTCCCTGTCTTACATTATACAGTCACTGTATTTGTTTAAATGCAATTGTTACTTTATAGTGTGCTTTGCAGAAAGATGGCAAAGCAGACTATCTTTGCTTGTTTTTATTGGATTTTTTAATCCCCAAATGGGCTAGAACACTTTAGATTGTTAAAACTTATCTTACTTACAGTTGGGATTCTACTCGGGTTTAGAAACTGTCATCATCATCTAGAAGTCAGGAAACCAAACTTAAAAAAAAAAAAAACAACACATTTTCAATGAACAATATTTTTCAAGTGTGAAGTATTCAACAGTCAGGTACCATGAAATTTTTTGATGAATATTTTGTTATTTATTAACAATATTTTTAGTCTTTAATAAAATACAATTGATTATATTATTATACTTACATAAAGCATATGATAATTATTATTGTTTAGATTGGTCTTATGAAAATATAAATAAAAAAGAAGTGAGCTTCAACATAATGATCTTGGAAAGAGGAAAATAGAGTGAAAGTTGGGTATCTTTTTCTGATTGGCATGATAAAACAAGAGGCCATAAATTTGTTTTTCACAATACTGTAGACTAGCTATAAGTTCATGGCAGGGGCATATTTGCTGTCTGCTAAGATCTTATTCTCTACGATGACTCCCTTTTTCTGGATTTCTGTATCCTCAGACTTTTATAAACACAATACTAGCATATACAACAATTTCACCTGTACAACCTATTAACATACCCCACCTCAAGCCCAGCATTCTTGTTTATATCACTTTTAGGAAGAGAGGGGATTCTCTGTATAGCCCTGGCTGTCCTTGGACTCACTCTTTACATCACATTTACCTCCATCTCAGAGATCAAAAGGTGTGCATTATTACTGCATGGCAAAATATGAAACACATGAAAATAGAAATATTTTCTATTGGCCAAAAACTGTGGCTTTTAATAACTGAACTCACTACAACCTAAACTCAGCCTGGACTCATAGCCTTCTATCATATTTCCCATGAGGTTAAATCAACACAGCAGTGTTTAGACACAGTAATCTTACCCTTACCCCAAAGCATATGCTGCAAAATTCCAAGTGGGTTGGAATAAATATGACACAGGGGAATAAATATGGTTCCCTATGACATCATCTTCTAAAGCCTTCTCCTCTCCCATGTGCTGTGGAGCACAATAACAAGCACTTCCTTGATCTCTGTCCTACTTTATTGTCCCATGAGACTGTCCTTGTTACTCCACATTCCATTCTACTGTCCCAGACATTCTGTCATCTTCTCTACTCTTCTGAAACTCTGACACATCTAGTTTTCTATGTGTTAATTCATAAGGATTCATTTTATTCTTGTCTGGTAAATATGAACAGAGTGGGATCACTATGGATGGTTAGACTATGGGTTTGTCTTGTAAGTAGTCATGGATTACAAGCTTGTCTGTCAAGAAGGTAGTATCAAGATGGTGTAACAGTAAGGTGTATCAAGATGGTAAAACAATAAGAATAAGCCATGTAGGCTCACATAAACAAAACGGTTAATTCTGTTCACAGATTGGGTTGGGAAAAACTGAAGTAAATTAGCCCCTTTATGAGCAGAAATCATCAAGCTGCAAGAAATTGTCCTTCCTTTATTTGTTTTCTGTTAGGTATTTTGTTTCAACAATGGAAAATATAACCAACACAGAAGTTTGTTACCATAACTGGGGTCACTGTTATAACAATTCTGTTCATGTGGTTCATAGACTCTCAGAAATACTCTGTGTGAGGGATATGGAGGAGTTTGGGATTTTGTGCTAGAAAAGTGTTATAATGCTCTAAGCAGAGCTGAATGGCTCATTGTTATCAGAATTTGAAAAATTAACATGCTAGAGAAATGCAGATAGCAGAAGCCCCTGCTCCTGAGATTTCAGATAGAAACAAGAACTCCACTGGAAATTTGGCTAGCCTTATTATTATATTACATTCTTGGAAAGAGCCTTGCTGTATTCTACCTGTGTCCTGAGAAATTGCATGAGACCAAATTTAAAAGTAAAATACTATTTTTTTGGGTGGAACAAACGATCAGACAGGGTAGGATCCAGATTGTGCCATGGCCCAACTCTTATCTAAGTCTACAGTCAAAGAGAGGGAGAGAACTAGTGTAAAAGAGACAATGTGCTCTTTGGAAAGAAAGGAAGGGAGTTTAAAGTTGCAGGCACATCAAGTATTGATATTTAGCTGTTAATTGTTTAAGATATTAGCACCATTAAAGAGAAACCTCTACTTCTGCCCTGGGCAAATATAAAAGGTGCGTTGAGGAAAAGACTCAACAGAGGCTACATCACCTAAATAAGCAAAATCCAAATTTCTTTGAAAGGAGAAAAACTGAGAGTGCCACTGACATGGTTTTCTTCTAGAAAATAACCATGTAGGGAAGAGCTTTCCCTCTGGTTTTAGAGAGATGAGAGACAAAACTGAGTGGGTCGTGAAGTCTCATGAAGCTATTACAGAGAGCCACTGTGGTGGTGAACTGTACAACATGGTTAGAGTTCCTGGAAGGAGGTCCTAACAGATCTGTGTGTAAAGCTATGGAGTTGGTTTAACGCTTGCATTATGTCATTTGGGTTCCCCAGATTGGACAAGAATCCGTACGTAAGAAGCTAAGCATCCCTGCCTCCAGTTGGTTCTGATTGGTAAACAGAGTTGCTGATGGCCAATGGCTGGGTAGTAGACATTAGGATTTGTGGGCAAGGAGACTGAAGAAGAAGAAAAGGAGAATCTCCATGATGGAAAAGGAATAAAGGCCAGGCTAGAGAGCTGCAGAAGAGAGAGCATATACCAATCACGTAAGAGCCAAGAATTGTGGCCCTAAGCCCTCCCTACATTGGATCTAGGGTAGCAAAGATGGGATATAGACTTTAGATTTTTGTAAATAACAACTTAGGGGTATCAAAGGAGAGTTATTAGCAATGTGGAAGTTTGGGAGTGGTACAGCCATTGAGCTGTTTAAGGCCTATTTAAATATAAGGGTCCTTCATTCAGGAATTCGGAATAGTGGGGCAGGTAGTGAGGCACTCAAACCTGCGTTTCTGGGGCAATTTGAGTAACATTAACTGCCTAATGTAACAGAAACCAATAACTTGCCATGGAGATCTCAGGATACTGAACTGTGAGCCAAGAGAGGATTCTGGCATGGAGTAGAGGTAGCCCAAGACAGAGCCTACTTGCTATAGGCAGTAGAGCTGAAGGGATTGAACTATCACCAATCCTCACCCTGCAAATCTCTAGAAAGCCCTGTGCTGTAAGATGAAGAATTGACAAATGGGACCTCATAAAGTTGCAAAGCTTCTGTAAGGCAAAAGATACTGTCAACAAGATAAAAGGGCCACCAAGAGATTGGGAAAGGATCTTTACCAATCCTAAATCTTATAGGGGACTGATATCCAATATATATAAAGAACTCAAGAAGGTGGACACCAGAAAATCAAATATCCCCATTAAAAAGTGGGGCACAGAGTTAAACAAAGAATTCTCAACTGAGGAATACCGAATGGCTGAGAAGCACCTGAAAAAATGTTCAACATCCTTAATCNTTTTTTTTTTTGATATAGATGAACCGATGAACGCCCACTCCATTCTTCCTAACTCGGGGCTCTATCAGATGATGTGAATTTTTCTAAACATTGTTCTTATCTATTTAATTGGTTGATTACCTAATCTGCATCTCTGCCCACTTGCTAACTTAGTTAACGTAGATATGTGCAGTACAGACCTTTTGAAATAAAGTACTTTTCTTTTCCACTCCACTCCAACTAGTTAACTGCTTGTTTACTTTCTCTAGCTCTTAAAACACTTTAAAAATGTTAACATTCTGGTTTCTGTCTTCAGAATTAAAGGCTGTGTATGTACTACTTCATGTGACAAAGATGACAAGACTTTGTTCATTGACACAACTTTGTACTTTATTCTCAGCCAAGCTTCGCTAAATTTAATTACAGCAATCACTATAGCATAAAATATGCAATATAATATAAAGGCAATCTATTGCTCAGTAATGTCAAAATTAAATGCTAGCACATGACATTTAGAAATACTGTCCTTTGATACTGTTACATCATTAGTAAATTCATTATAGGAATATCTAATTTTAGATCTCTGACCTCATGAAATTAAATATAATAGTCATGTTGAAGAAATTATGCTTATCACTTGGTACTTCTCAGAAGGACTGATTGAGTTATGGTAAGATTTAGCAGTATACTGTGCTTCTTCTCAAAGAACTGATCTCGTTGAGTTTTCTATCCCTGCAGGATTAAACTTAAATCTATTGAAGTGTCTAAAATTGCACAGCCAACTTCTGCAAACTCGGAAATTTTAGTGTAGTGTTTTTACAAAATAATTTCTATTTTTAGAGAATGTTGAACACACACACACACACTCTCTATATCTATATCATCTCCTGGGGAGAAATCTATCTCATATAGAGCAATGAAGAGGGATGAAAGAAATTATTCCACTAAACCTAGATTTGAATGCAATTGAGCTGATTTGGATCCTATGTAGGAACATAAACATAGATGAGGTATATTTGGAGAACCATGGGTCATTTACAACTACATCAATAAAAAGTCAACCCAAGTGTACATTGTGACTCACAAAATCTGTATCCCTGGAGCACCCTGCACAATGTGCAGCTACTTTGGATGATGGCAGCCTCCTCTCTCCAGCTACCCTTGCTGCTTAAACCTGGGCAGCCTTGTGATTCTTGAAAGTTTTATAAGCTTCTCGAACCTTGCAAAGTCTTATTCCCTCCCTGAGTCTTGTAAGTCTCATTTACTTGCTGAACTTCCCTCCTCCCTGCTGCGGAGAATTTCAATTTAGAGCAAATAGTGAAGATACAAGTGGCATTTAGTTCAAGAAAGTTAGCATAACTTCTGCAGAAATGATTAGTTTGGGGGAGTTTAATAAAACTGTCCAGTTCTATTAATGTACATAGTCCATGTGTGCAATGTTATATCCTCTATTTTCTCTAGTCAGAGCAAAAAAGCTAAGCTAAACTATACTACTGATATGATTAACTAAAGAACACCAAATTCTTACCCGAGTTTGGACTTACTGTGGGATGTTGCCCAGATGCCTCTTAAGAATCTAAAACTTACTGGCCTACAGCAGCAGAAGAGCTAATGCACACAATATTAACTTGACTCCTAATTTATCATTACTCCCACAGATTAATGCTTTTCTCAAGAACCACCAGAGATGATTTTATTGCAGTTGAAGGTGATAAACCTCTGAGACTCACAACTGGTCATTGTGGGGAAAATAAAAGATTTTGGAATTATCAGTCTTAAATATGACCTCAAAATTACACCCTTTTCTACCAGGGGTCAGGGATCATTGCAAAAGAGAGGTCCAGACAGATTATAAGAACCAGAAGTTGGTAAAAATTCTTTCCCAATCTGTTGGTGGCCTTTTTGTCTTGTTGACAGTATCTTTTGCCCTACAGAAGCATTGCGATTTTATGAGGTCCTATTTGTCAGTTCTTGATCTTATAGCACAAGCCATTGCTGTTTTGTTTAGGAATTTTTCAACTGTGCCCATATCTTTGAGGGTTTTCCCCACTTTCTCCTCTATAAATTTCTGTGTCTCTGGTTTTATGTGGAATTCTTTGATCCACTTAGACTTGAGCTTTGTACAAGGAGATAAGAATGGATCAATTCTCATTCTTCTACATGATAACAGCTAGTTGTGCCAGCATCATTTGTTGAAAATGCTGTGTTTTTTTTTCCCACTAGATGGTTTTAGCTCCCTTGTCAAAGATCAAGTGACCATAGGTGTGTGGTTTCATCTCTGGGTCTTCAATTCTATTCCATTGATCTATCTGTCTGTCACTGTACCAGTACCATGCAGTTTTTATCACTACTGCTCTGTATTACAGGTTGAGGTCAGTCATGGTGATTCCGCCAGAGGTTCTTTTATTGTTGAGAATAGCTTTTGCTATCATAGGTTTTTTGTTATTTCAGATGAATTTGCAAATTGCCCTTTCTAACTCAGTGAAGAATTGAGTTGGAATTTTGAAGGGTATTGCATTGAATCTGTAGATTGCCCTCTGTTAGGGGACTAATATCCAATATATACAAAGATCTCAAGAAGCTGAACTCCAGAAATTCAAATAACCCCATTAAAAATGGGGTACAGAGCTAAACAAGGAATTCTCAACTGAGGAATACCGAAGGACTGAGAAGCACTCGAAAAACTGTTCAACATCCTTAATCATGAGGGAAATGCAAATCCAAACCACCCTGAGATTCCACCTCACACCATTCAGAATGGCTAGGATAAAAAATTCAGGTGACAGCAGATACTGGTGAATATGTGGAGAAAGAGGAATACTCCTCCATTGCTGGTGGGATTGCAAGCTCGTACAACCACTCTGGAAATCAGTCTGGTGGTTCCTCAGAAAACTGGACATACTACTACCACTAGATCCAGCAATACCTCTCCTGGGCGTATACCCAGAAGATGTTCCAACTGGTAATAAGGACACATGCTCCATTATGTTCATAGAAGCCCTATTTGTAATAGCCAGAAGCTGGAAAGAACCCAGATATCCCTCAACAGAGGAATGGATACAGAAAATGTGGTACATTTTACAATGGAGTACTACTCAGCTACTTAAAACAATGAATTTATGAAATTCTTGGGCAAATGGATGTATCTGGAGGATATCATCCTGAGTGAGGTAACCCAATTACAAAAGAAGTCACTTGATATGCACCCACTGATATGTGGATATTTGCGCAGAAACTTAGAATACCCAAGATAAAACTCTCAAAACACAAGAAAATTAAGAATGAAGATCAATGCGTGGATACTACATTTCTCCTTAGAATAGGGAATAAAATATCCATCCATGAAAGGAGTTGCAGAGACAAAGTTTGGAACTAAGACAAAAGGATGGACCATAGAGACTGCCCCACACGGGCCCTTCCCATAATCAGCCTCCAAACACAGACACTATTGCATATGCCAGCAAGATTTTGCTGATGGGACCCTGATATAGCTGTCTCCTGTGAGGCTTTGCCAATGTCTGGGAAATACAGAAGTGAAAGCTCACAGTCATCTATAGGATGGAACACAAGGGCCCCCAGTATAGGAGCTAGAGAAAGTACCTAAGAGCTGAAGGGGTCTGCAACCCTAGAGGTGGAACAACAATATGAAGTAATCTGTACCCCCAGAGCTCATGTCTCTTGCTGCATATGTAGCAGAAGAGGGCCTAGTTGGCCATCATTGGGAAGAGAGGACCCTTGGTCTAGCAAACTTTATATATCCCAGTACAGGCCAAGAAGTGGGAGTGAGTGGGTAGAGGAGTAGGGCCGGGGAGGGTATATGGGACTTTTGGGATAGCATTTGAAATGTAAATGAAGAAAATATCAAACAAATACACAAACAAACACACAACAACAACAAAAACAGAAGTTGTAGGTGATTATAGGAACAGTATTTCCAGACACATGACACTGGCATATATGAATTCAAAGTTTTTGTGATAGCATGCACACATCCTGTGCAAGTTTAAAATCAGGCAATATCCCATCATATACAGGAGAAGTAGACAGGAAGTTCCATCAATTTAAGGAACTACTAGAGATTAATAGCTGTTGGGAGATGGAGAGTAAACATTTTTTTAAGAGTGTGACTACTGGTAGGTTCACCATGATCCAGTAGATGGCCCATACTGCAAAATACTTGCACAACATAATTCGAAGTTGATGAGCTTAAAAGTGATAAAATAGGTTAGAAAATTGATTCATTAACAAAGGGGGAAGGTATTGGGGAAGGAGGTAAATATGACGAAAAAGAAATATTTTGAGAAGAGACCAGTAGAATTCTTCTAATCTAAATGAGAACCATAATAGACTAAGAAAATGAGAAGAGTATAAAGGACTTGTATAATAACAGGAAATTTAAGCCTTTTCTTCTGAATCCTATGCTGCTAAATTAGTGAGTTAAATTGTCAGAAGATAGCAGCCTTTGTGTCCAGAATTGCAAGAAAGAGTTAAATCACCAAACGTTTGCAGCCTTTGGTCCTAATCTGTACCCCTTTCACTATCTCTCTCAGGGAACTGGATACAGAAGTAGCTCTCAGAAGAAAGAGTACTGAGGAGAATATTCAAAGAAGCGGTGTCCAAGACTCCTAAATTTGGTGAAAACTGTTGCTGAACAAGAGATTCAAGAATTTGATGGAATAAAAGAAAGCATAAATTCAAGCCGCAAATGTATGCACCCAAACTTTGGAAATTGACTTGAAAGCATTTGGAAAGAAATGGTGTAAAACATGACTATGAATTATAGTTTCACACAAGATCCCAAGAAGCCAAGA
>LR749879.1:1295828-1388951 GCA_902729485.2 Mus minutoides
GTGTCCAAGACTCCTAAATTTGGTGAAAACTGTTGCTGAACAAGAGATTCAAGAATTTGATGGAATAAAAGAAAGCATAAATTCAAGCCGCAAATGTATGCACCCAAACTTTGGAAATTGACTTGAAAGCATTTGGAAAGAAATGGTGTAAAACATGACTATGAATTATAGTTTCACACAAGATCCCAAGAAGCCAAGAGCAGAGAAGCATTGCTGGATCTCCAAATATCACAAGATAGTAGTATATGTATTCTGCATCCAGGACAGTTGCCTGCAGCAGGAAAGGAGATGGTTCTTTTCCCCATAAAGGGCAATGTGACACAAGGATATATTCAAGAGACAGGAAATAATAAAATTCACTATTCTCAGTAGAAATCTGAGTACGTAGAATAGATTATCTCACATGAAATTTAGAAATTATATTTGTAGGCTGGAGAGTTGGCTCAGAGGTTAAGAAATTGTATTTGATAATTAAATCAAATTATAATCTAGTATGACAGTAGGTGTCCTCTGAATGAGATTACAACCCACTAACAGAAAGACAAAAGAAATGCCTAACCTATGGAAATTAAACCATACTCTTTAATAAGCATGTATCAAAACCAAAGCCCAGAGAAGGTTTAAAACTGGTAATTTAGTGATTTTTAAAAATATAATCTTTCAAAATATGTAATATTCAGGTCAAAAAATGCAGGGAAGGAAATTCAAAGAAATAAGTGCTTATATTTAAAAAAATAGATAAAATATTAAGTAAATAATGTCACTGCATATCCAAACAAACTAGAAAGGAGAATAAAGATAAAAAGATAACAAAAAAGGAAAAAGAGACAATATCAAAAAGAAAAAGACAATATTTTCAGACTCCGCAAAATTTTTGGCGAGTTGGTACTGGAGAGAAATGCAGTGAAGTGCGCTTCCTGCTGCTTCCGAGACCTCAGGTTTGGTTCTCAGTATCCACGCGAGGCAGATGACAGCGGCCTGCAATTCTCTCTCTAATGCATCCGACGCCATATTTCGGCCTCCCCAGGCAAGTGCACTCATGCACATACTGCCACACAGACACACACTGGCATACACATAGTTAAAAATAAAATATTAAAAAAAAATCAATTATCAATTCTTAAGTCATAAATACTTTGTTCTATGCTCTCCACTAAGAACATTCAATCATTTTTCCCCAATTTTGTAAGTTGACTTTATTCTGATTTTTTTGTCTGTGTTGCTGTAGAGAAGGTATATAATTGAATTTATCTCATGTGTTTATTTTGTTTTTGTGATTTTTTTTCTTTTGCAATGATAGCTTAAAACTCATTGCCTACATTAATAGAGACATGTGTTTCTCCTACAGAAAAATGTTAATCTGATTTTACCACCCCTGGGTTATTCTCCTATAATGTTTCACTTTATTTAAAATTATAGTATTATGAAAAATTGAGATATTAGACATTCTGTGAGATCTGTTTTTGATAAAATGAGAATGTTTTGAAATAAAGCAAATTTCACCTGAAGAGATATAGTCATTCATGTATATGTGTATATTTTTAGTTTCTATGTTAATGACAACTCATAGTGACATTATTTAAGATAATGAGTTAGGCATGCTGACACTCACCCTCAATCCCAGTATTCATGAATAGGCTTTCATATCCAGTGCAGAGGAGGTAATAAGACACTATACTCAAAGCAGAACCAAGCCAAAAACATGAAAAAGAAGGGAAACAACGCAAAGAAGAAAAGCTAAGTAACTGGGGGGTATGTAGCATGTGTTCCATGACAGAGCGTTAGGTTCAAAAGGAAAATACCCGAGCACTCAAAAGGACAAGTCCTCTTATCTGATCCAAGAAGACAGCCCTGGCTCAGGTCAAGCTGAGTAATGCCTACCTGTTATGAATACCAAATTTCCCACCCTGGATGCTAGCTCTAGCATCCTGGCCCTTATCCTTCTCACCTCCTTTACTATGCTAGCTCCCAGGCTGACCCTGATACAGTTTACTTTCCCAGAAGCTTATCTGCTCTCTTACAACAAATTCTCTTCCATTCTTCCCCATATCCTGCTACTTTCTTGACTCTTTCTACTCCCTCCACCATGCTCTCAGAGACAGTTCTGACCAAGGCCAGTTTGCTTCTTTTTCTTTCTGCTGTGGACACATCCAGATGCTCACCCCACCCCACCACCAATTACAACAAAAGACCTTCTCCCTGTTTGCTGTGTCCTTGTTTATAGAGAGCAACTTCTAGACAGGGTGGGGGATATGGGGCATCTAGAGATTCAGTCCACAGGAATCTTTCTCTCCTAAAATATGCCAACTTTAAAAACTATACATGTGAGTTGGGGACCCTTATTGACTGAATGCCTTTATTTGGTAACTACTCGATCTCTTCTTAACACAACGCAGTGATGGAACTGCATGTCAAATCCTAGTCATGGCCCTGTGGCTGTCATTCACTCTGTGAGGTATGTTGGTCTAACATGGCATCAATAAATTGTTATATTTTAAATCATTATGCTTAATTCAGTTATTAAGTTTACTTACTAGTATATAATAAACCTTTGTAATTTTCATATTTCTATTAATAAAATATAGAATATTCATAGGAGGCTCAATATTTTTTACCTTGGTTTTGTAAATTTTAACCAAGATATTCTTCATTCTTCAAATATTCTAGCATGAAAAATTTCTGAATTATTTCATGGAATTACTTAATTGGTCCATAATTTTACAGAGTTATGGAATTAATCAAGAGCAACAAGATCTCTGTATAAATAATTAAAACAAATAAGCAAAAATTTCTCTGAGATAACAACTTTCTCTGGACTAAGACCTAGAAGGTAGGTTAAAATATGAGCCTACTTACTGGAAAGTCAATAATAATTTGATTAGATTCCTTCCTCTTCATCAGTTCCAGGCAGCTATTTTGCTCTTTTCTTTTCCCCTATTCCTGCCCATCTATGCATGTACACACTCAGACATACATGCACAAGCACACATACAACATACACACATTATAAATATACAAATCAAATATATCATTGATACTTACCAAAGAAATAGTCAATACCTGAGATACAGTTATATAGGCCTTTGGAAAATGCAGTGTCTCTTTCAAAATCACTATTACTATATAACATGTATAGAGACATTATATAAATTCTATTTGTAAATGATAAGAGCTTTGTTCACCAAGGTTTATAATAAAACTCTATAAAAATAATACCTCTGTGAACATGTAGAATAAAGAGAAGTCTAACTCAAAATATTTTTGAGAAAAATAGAAAAAGATAAAATAGGCTAAATGCAGAGTGGATTCACTCTGGAAGCCTTCCCTGACTGGCCCGTCTAGTCACTAACTGGCATGCATACTTTTACATTTAGTTTGCCATTCATACTTGTCTCAGCATTTCAGTGAAGATAAATGATAACTGCCAGTAATTAGCTAATAGGCAATTTGTTCACTTATCATTATACTCTTGTTTTCTTCTACTTTGTTTATTGCATTAGGAATTTCTTTTAATTTTTAATTTCTGAAACAAAGGGGGCAATTTTGCAATAGATATTAATACTCGAATATCCAAGTAGAACAATGTGAAGAGGCTTTCAATGTTAAAAATTTTAATTTATGATTGGAGAAAAATTCTTGTAAAATAAGACCCACAAAAACATAATGTGAAACTATAATCCAGAGTGAATCAGAAACTAGACACATTGTGTAGTTACAGTATTCTAATTTACTCATATGCTACAGGAAGACAACAGACTGTTTAACTCATTTATCTAGGTTTCTGTTTCATTGTAACAGATATATTTTTAAAATTTATTATATTTTATCATGTACATGTATATGTCTCTCTCTGTGTGTCTCTTTATGTATAAATGTGCATATCTCTATCTCCCTCAGGGTGTACACCTGTGTGTGTGCATGAGTGTGTGTGTTTCTGTGTGTGTGTTGACACACTTCCATCATGATACCTGTGTTAGAGGATAAGTTGCTGGAATTGGTTCTATGCTTCTAAGATGCAGATTCAGAGGATTAAACTTAGGTAGTCAGTTTGGTGCCAAGAGCCTTGCCCAAATTATCCTTGGCTATCAAAATTGGATGCAGGCATTTCTTAATATTTGCATGCAATCACTTACAGACTCCTTAAAAGATACACCTCATTTAATATTTTAACAATACATTTGATATTTTATGCATTTAGTGTCTGCTGGGTGATGAGCATATTTAAAGGATAAATATGAGTGAGAACCAGCAAGTAATATAATTATTCACCTTTAAATAATGTATTTAAGATGATATGATTTTTTTTTCTGTGATGGTGAGTAAGGTCTTAATAATTTAATGATGATCCAGGGAGAAGCAAAAGTAACAGAAATAATAAATTAAAATCTCAGTAAATCACAAGTCAACAAACACAAAACTGTAGGGGAAAGTGAATGTAATTAAGCAGGACAGGTGAGCCTGAGTGTGTTTGGAGAGTGTGTAGAAATACACCTTTGCCAGTTTGTCTATGATCCCATGAGGCACTGCCGCTGAACTGAGAAAAGAAACCAGTATCCTCAATGGATGGCATACACTACTGGGTTCCTGAAAGATGCCCCTAGGTTAGGGAAAACGTTAGATCACATGGGACAAAATATCATCTCACTTGGCTTAAATTTATTTAAAGCTCTCTTTGCCACAGTAAAAGTCCCTGTGTTTATCACACTGAGCATCTGGCTATGCTATTGGTAATTTCCCCACTGAGTGCAAATTATGGCCTGGCTTGTCCTGTGGAAGAGGTTCAGCTTCAAAGGACATTTCGTTTCTCTCAGTTGTTTGTTTTTTTTTTTTTTTTTTTTTTTTTTTTTTTTTTTTTTTTTTTTTTTGAGGCTTTGTTCTAAATAGGAGATAGGGGTTCTCAGCTGTAAACACTGATATATAGTGTTTCCAAAATGTTTGTTCTTAAAACAGACCGAATTTTGCAATTTCCAACATGTGAAAACTCTCCGATGAGAGGGAGTGGAGATATGGGTGAGAACACATTGGTGATTCTAAGGCACAGCATCGTCAGGCCCCAAACCAAATGACCTATGATTTTGGAGATGACAAAAGTTCTACATGGTGGTGAAATTTGGACAAGCTCTACGATTTGAATAAGTAGTACTGATAACATCACATATCCAGGTGTGTTGCTTAATCCCTTTGATGACGGAGTAAAGTGAAAAAGCACTGGTCCTCAAAAGATGTTTCAAGAGAAAGCCTTCGGTTCCCGTTGAAATTCTGAGGCCCATCACTCAACAAATTTGGCATGCCTGAGTATCTTTCTCTTTTGTGGATACTTGTACTAACAGTGAATGTGCTGTTTTATAATGAGGAAGGGACATACTCTTTTCACCATATTCTAAATTCCTCTTCTCTGTCCTCCACTTGACACTAGACTCCATTCAAGGCATCTCCAAAGGTACTGCCAGTGTGTCCATATGCAGTTCTTATTGCCTTCAAATGTAGCAGGTTAGCATCACTGTTCTTCTGTCTGTGAAATGGAAGGAGGAAGCATGAGTTCACAGAGAGTTAAAGCACTTTGTAAACATCAAAATGAGAAGACACTGCTCTCCTGGTGAGTGTGGACTTAGGAATACTGTTTCTTTTATTTATTTGTTTTTCACTAAGATAAAGAAAAGTACAATCTGGGTCAATTCTCTGGGAGATTGAATGTATTAAAGTTTAATTTAATATTAGAACCAGAGAAAAAGTGGTTTGAAACTCAAGTGTTATAAAGTAAAATTTAAAACTGTCATTTAAGATTACAATATATGTATTAAAAAAAAAACATGCTGATTTGACACAGAAATATTCACAGGACCTAAGTTCAACCTGGCCCTGTCAAATTTTAGCTGAGTGATTGATTTCATGTTTTTTAAATACCAATATTTGATTATCTTTTCATGAAATTCAGAAATTAAAAACTTTAAGCGACACATTCATATAATGCTTAAATGTTGAGCTTCTCCAAACCATGGTTGCTGTCTTTGTGTATTTTGATACTTACATTCCTTCCTTACCTTGAGTGTGACTAATGCTGCTTCTGGGTAACACACTGACATACCATTGCTTTGTTCAGAAACTCAACTTGTGTGTATGTCTCCACCAGAGGTTTCACATGCTTAGCACACACTAGATCATCATAGACATATTTATTTCATAGGTGTGAGAAAAATAACTCAAAGTAACATGGGTTCGTTTTGTTCCTCTAAGAACCAACTGTTACATATTTGTTAACTCCATATTATAGTTATTCTACTGTGCGACTGGGAGCTCACCTTTGAGGGGCCCTATCTTGACTATCAGGAACATGGGAGGGGTTTAAGTTTGCCACCAGTAGTGATGTAAGGAAAAGGATACACACATGCTCAGGGCTCCTGTTATCTCAGAGTTCCAGTAGGCTTACTTCCAGTGTTCCAGAGTTCCTTGATTTCTGGAGACAGAAAACATGTTTTGAGGACTGTGTGTCAATACTCATTACCATATCCTGGGAGTAACGACCAAACCACTTCTTATTAAGCGAAGATATAGCCACAGCCCTCATTCTGGGGTATAGATCAAGTTGATAAATGTGGCTGCAGTCTTCTCTGACTTTAGCTGTCCATTTTTTTAAAGAAAAAAATAAGATATAAAGCATAATGTATATTTAAAATTAATAATTGTTTTTATCAAATGTTTATATGTGAAAAAGGCTAAATTAAAAGAAAACACTATCAACTGTTTAAATGGACATTGAGAATTTTCCTTCCATGAAGTTTCATCAATAAATATTTTAAATGATTTAAAATAAGAGTGTAAATAAAATGAGATAAAATAATTTTGAGAAGATGTGTTTACCTTTTATTAAAATAATTTTCCATGAAGATTAACTTATTTGGTGACATAAAGTATTGAGGGGCTTAAAAATCCAGAAAGAATGTAAGCCTGTACTACATATGTAAGGAATCAATAATATATAAAGTCTTTGCAATGTAAGGGGAGTTTATTTCCTCTGTGGACCTGAAGAGTACATGATGTGTATTAAAATTCATTGACAACCATATCTGAGCAAATGTATTTTACATTAATTAATGTAGTGGAAAGAGCATATTGGAAAGATGAAAACTTATTCATGAAGTGACTCTAGAGTCATGATGCAAAAAAATGATTATTTCATCACCCATTATCTCTGCCTTTATGAATTTTGCATTACATATAGACATTAATCAAATAAACTAACTGAATATATTATCCAATTCTCTTTTTGCCATGTTAATAGAAATGAGCTGAAATATGACTTAGTTACAAACAACCACTAAATTCATATACTGAAGATCTAAGTCATGGGACCTGAGGCAAAATTGGTTATGTAAAGTAAACCCATTAGAATAAACCTTAATTCAGTTTGATGGCATTATAATAAGGCTACATTTGGATATGAAGAAAGTGACCATGAGTTTACACTAAGATAAAATATTATATACTTAAGGACATATTGGAGATGGTCATATATCACCAAAGAAGTGAAATCTTAGAGCGAAACCAACCTGTCTTCATCTTGACTTTAGATATCTAGTCTTCACAAAGTTGACAAAATAGATTCTTATCGTTTAATTTCTGTTATACTTTGTTGTGCCAACTCAAGTAAATGAATATAGTTAGTTTCCTAAATGACATTTTCTTATCTAGGACACTTTTAGGTTTAAATTAGAATTTATTAGAAGACATAGAAAGGATACCTCTCATGATGTTCACATGCATAGACTATACTGTTATCAGCACTTTCCATCAGAGATATATATTTACCGTAATTGTTGAACTTGTCCTGACACATCATCACTCAAAGTCTGTAGATTACATTGTTTTAATTTCAGGTCTTATATAGTCTCTGAAGGCATATATTTACCAGTTCAGTGTTTTATAAAATAATCTCATTGCTTCCTAAATCCTGTGCTTTGTATGAACAACCAGTGATTCTTTCTTTGGGGGTGGGGGTTCAAGACAGGGTTTCTCTGTGCAGTCCCGACTGTCTTGAAACTCACTCTGTAGACCAGACTGGCCTTGAACTCAGAAATCCGCCTGTGTCTGCCTCCCAAGTGCTGGGATTAAAGGCATACGCCACCACTGCAGGGCCCTAAATCCTTTGCTTAACCCATTCATTCGCTCTTCTCATAAATACTGGGAGCCAATATTCATTTTACAATCTCCATAGTTCTTCATATAACCATTTTCATAATTACATATATTCAAAAAATAAAGTATATACAATTATATAAATATATATATATATATATATTCATAATAGACATTGGATGCATTACATATTCTTTATGGATCACCTTCTAGAAGACAGCTTGAGTACTTTTAAGTTTTAGCAATTATGTACAAATTTGCTGTAAGCATCTACATATATACATCTGCGCATCTATCTATCTATCTATCTATCTATCTATCTATCTATCTATCTATCTGTCAGTGTGTGTGTGTGTGTGTGTGTGTGTGTGTGTGTGTGTGTGTGTGCGTGTATTTGTGTGTGATCTTACCCTTCAAAGGTCCCAAACTAGAAAAATATGAGTACTGTAAGGAAAGAGCCTGAACCAAAAGGACACTGAGGGGGTTTCTGATGATGGAAACCAACTGTTTAGGAACTTGTCTCCCCAGTTTGAGCATACTGAGATTGGTTCCATTGCTGTTCAAGGGAGTCAGGTTTATTCAAGCTATCAGCAGAACTTGTCATCAGCTTCGACAGGGTACTGGTTTTGCAGTCAGGACAGATTTAACGTTAAAGAATTCACAGAATCTTCTATTATGGCTCCAGAAAGCTTTGGAGCCAGTCATTGTGTAGCAGAATGGAAGTCTCCGCATTAAAAACCAGAGAGGCTTCCATGGGATATCTGCCAAGGAAAGCTGAGGACATGGAGTGGAACCTGCCAAAGATGCAGGCAATGCATGCCATAGAAAGCCAAGTTGGAGAGGCGAGACTACTGAAGTCCTGTGGACTTGATAGAATTCCATCATGAGTCCCAGATGAAGCAAATGGCCATGCAATAGTTGGTATTTACTTGACTTACTTTCACTCTTGTTTTTGTATAATCATTCCTTACTATGACCTTCATTTTTCTATCATGGGAATGCTATTCTGAGGTTAGAGGTGTATCACTTGTTTTTTTGTCTAATAAGAGTTCACTGACTATACCCTGGAACTGTGAGCAAGAATAAACCAATTCCCACTAAGTACTTCAGTCTGAGTATTTTACCACAATAACAGAAAAAGAAGAAAATGAAATGAGCACAGATAATCCAAGCAATCATTATGTTTTTCTAGAAGCTGGACTCCTATGTATTCAGTCCACTTCTCTGTTAGTGACATCAGAGAGACATCTGACCTATTAACTTCTGAATGCCAGCTGTACCCAACATTAGCTAGAGACTTGTGGGTAAGAAAAGACGAATAAATAACTTGAAGGAGTAGAGTATGAATAAACCTAAGGGGTTATGCATAGCTTTTTTTTTTTTTTCCTCTGACTTGAAGTAAAACGGGCTTCCAACACTGTCCTAGGGACAGAAGGAATGAGACAGGATATAATGTGTAATCCTTTCCCCCTTGGGTTGCCTTCTTCAGCCACTGCTTGACTCCCATTTGTCTCCGCCATCGGTTGATCCAGGAGAACCTTAGTGTCCTGAGAGCAAAGTGAACAGAGAACCGGTTGGAAGAATATGATGGTGTGAGATACCCCAAATCTCTGGCAGCAGATGACTGATGAGTTTGTCTTCTAGTGGAAACCAACAGTGGTTGTTGGTATCACATCACAGCCTGCCATGAGGAGAGCTGAAGTAGTATTTGAAAAAAAATTAATTCTAAAATTTTGAACAAGAACTGCCGAAGTATGTAGCATCCTCAGTAAACAGCACCCACCTCAACTGACGTTTCCTTTAAAACTTACAGTGGGATTTAACATGCAAAAATGCTGGAAACAGCTAATCCAAGCTGCCTTTAAAATCATAATAACATAGAGTGATATTATTGAGCATTTTGCATTTTATGTATTTAATACCATACAGTCTAGTTTAAGATTTACTTTGATTATAAAATGCTCTTTTGTTAACTAAAAGTGACAATAGGACAAGTTTAATAATCAAATTATTCTGCTTTCTTCCATGGCAATAAAATGTATAAAATATTTCACTGTGATAAGGAATAATTTTGAAGTTTAAAATTTATATAATTGGATGTGAGTTTCTAATATGACACACCATTTAAAAACCGAGGCTCAAAAAACTTCAATGAAGAGGAGGCAGAAAAACTGCAAAGCCATTCATGGGGAGGAGAGCTCTGAAACACAGATTTCTGGAGTTGCCATGAGTATAGTATGCATCACAACCCAGTGGAAGCTGCCTTTACTGGACCTGCACAAGATCAAGCCAGCCAAAACCCCAGGGTGGATATTGAGATGCTAAATGACAGCTGATGAAAATCATTATGCTTTGGGGTGTGGCTTTTAGTAGGCATCTCATACTCCAGTGGGTAGCCACACATTTATTAGCATACAAGCAAGCACCAAATAGACTCAGTGGGTTATTAATAGAATAGTAAAAGACCTGATTTTGTTTGTTTGTTTTAGAAAAATTGGGTTGGAACACTAGTTAGATAGATATGCTTGAGTTATACTGTACAAATATATGAGTCTTTCAGAGAATAAAAACAGGATATAAAATACAATTAAATAAATCACTAATGAACTCCCTAAAAACAACCAAAAAAACAACAAACAAACAAAAACATAGCTTTGAGCCATCCTGAAAAACAGCAGTACATTAGACTGGCCGTGGTGGTCCATGCCTTTAATCCCAGCACATTGGAGACAGAGGCAGGTGGAAACCCAAGAGTTTGAGGCCAGCCTAATCTACAGAGTGAGTTCTAGGACAGCCAAGGCTACACAGAGAAAGCCTGTTTCAACAAAACAAAACAAAAACAAAAACAAAACAACAAAAAACAAACAAACAAAAAACCCCCTAATCCTCAAACACCAACCACTCCACCAAAGACCCAAACCAGACAAACACAAACATATGAATAAACAAAACCAACAGTACATGTTTTGTTTTGTTTTGTTTTTTCAGAAGACTACCATTTCCTGACTAGTAAAACATGTATAGCCAGAGAATGGTGGACAGACCCAGAGATATGATTAGAAGCAAGTTTGAGAGTATGATCTTGTGAGCACGTACACTTAAATGGGAAGCAGAGGAGATTTCAATGAGCCTAAGAGTGAGTTCTGGAGCAGGTTAATTAAATTGTAATTAAAATATGGACCAGTGGGCCCTGGGCTGGGAAAATGGCTCAGTGGGTAAAGACACCTGCAGCCAAGCCTCTGTAGGCAAACACCTGCTGCCAAGGACCTGCATTGTGTGCCTGGAACTCACTTAGTGGAGAGCTAGAACTGACTCCAGCAAGTTGTCCTCTCACCTCCATAACTGTGTCATTACAGGCACATGCACACACACGTACACACATGGAGATGTTAAAATAAATGTCCTGTCCCTCAATTATGAGATAGTCATTTAATCCTCTCCACTCCTCAGCTACTCCAATAGAAAACTATAAATTTAGATGAATGTTGAGAGAATTAACTGTAGGGGAACGAGCAAAGAATGTAATGGGGTACCTTACACGGAGGGACTGTGTATATACTGACTTAATATCAACATACTGTAAAGTTTCAGTGTATGTATATTTAAGTAATACATAGAAACTTATAAAGTGCAGGTGCCCCTAGGTGAGGCTTCAGTGTCTGTATCCACCGTGTAATATTTAAATCAAAGGAACCTCATCTCCAACCACTAATCATGCCCCCTGGTTGAAATCCTTTCCCTTTAGTTTATTGTAATAGCCAGCCTAGCAGAACTTCCTGCTCCAGTCTCATTGTAACTTAGTAGCTGTTCCTCACCTCGGCATCCTCTCCCTCCCTGTCTGTAAACAGGCCTTTTGTAGCTTCTATTGGGCATGAGATTACACGCTATGCCTTTCTCTGTAGTCGGCTTTTGAAATGCCATTCTTCATTCGTGTTCTCATGAAATGCTTGTCAGAACTTAAATCCATACACAGTGTTAATTCAGAAACATGTTAAATGGGTAAGTCCTCACTTACAGTGCTGAATGCAGTGTGCTGGTGAGCACCAGAAGGCAAAACGCTTTGTGTTCCTTAGTTCCAAACAGCAACCACTCTTCTCATCTGTTTTCCTCCTACACAGATTTCTTTTCACTTTTATTACTTAAAGAAAGGTCTAGTGTGGAGCCTCCCCTCATCTGCGCAAGGCACTCTTTTTATGTGTGAAAATTTCTTTCATCACATCAAGACTTGCCTTAAAAACTATCCCCCATAAGGAAATATGATATCTACTAGATGATGAGTTTTCTTCCACTAATGGATATACCAAGAGAAAATTGTCATTTAGTAGCAACTTATTGCTGCTTCAGAACTCTTCATTCTGATGAACAAGGCTTCCTTAGCATTTGAAACTTTAATGTCTCTTTGTGGCTTTTCTCTCTCTCTAATGGAGAAAAATGCTAAAGTGTATGCTTAATACAACATAGGATTATTTGTCAGAACTAATGAATCAAGATAAAACCAAAGTAATTTAAGTTAACTACCTCCCTTTCCCAAATACTTTATTTGATAAAGTTGTACATTCTGATGTTTCAAGAGGATAACACAATTCTGAGGCTGATTTGCAGAAAGATCTAATGAGTGTTGAAAATAGCTCTAGTTTGCAAACTAAGCTTGGTAGAGATGGGGATAATTAATTCTGTGGTTGAGAGCACAATATAACCACTTCAGGAAAGGAGTTGATAATTCATCTCATTAAAAAGCAGTCAGGAAAGTTCAGTATGTTACATGGGCAAGTAAAGATCTGTTTGTAGCATTGACATGAATGACTGATGCTGTCCAAATCATCCTGTGTGTATGTAACACATATAAATATGCCATACATGTTATATGTACATGAAAGTATTGAGTTTTCAAATATGCATTTTTAAAATGGACTGATCAACTTATATTAAAAACATATCACTTTGAAAATTTCAGGATATGATATTAGCAAAGTGAGAACATTGGGTATATGTGAGTAGTATGAGGATATATGAACCAAGGAAGTCTTTGTGGAGAACTACTTACCAAACACCCATTTTTACCAGCTTTGTAGAATGTCGTAAGCACTATATGAAACACCAGTTGCAGGTCTCCTCTAACTTTCCTGAGAGCAAAGGGAAAAAAAAAATCAACTCTGATCCTCAGTCAGTGCTCTTGTAATGTCTTCTTAGAGAAAATGCTTTCCTCCAGAGCAGAACCACTTCACAAGGAGCAGGCTGAAAACAGAATAGACATATATGATGTAATTATTTTCTTTCTCACATATAGACTTGCTGCTTAAGTCTATAATGTGACTCCGTAGATGGCAGTGAAGGAGAATGTGGTTGAAATGGACGTTGGTAACAGTCCAATCCTACTTCTTGTTGAAAATATTTAATCAGAAGTTTCTACCCTGCCTTAGATCAGATTAAAGACACAAAACATTTATATTTATTATATGCCTTTAAATCATTAGAGCTGGGTAGATATCAACCCTTTATGATGTTATGTCTAGCTCTCTGCCCATAAACCTGAGATCTGACTTGATAGGTTTCATCTGGCCCATTCTTATTCTAATTGGCCAGCTTTCAAGGCCATGTTTTTTCATGATTTACATAACCCATGTTGTCTTCTCTCTTTACCTGTCCCCCTCCTTCACTCCCTCTCTCCCCTATCTCTCTTCCTCCCTTCCTTCCTACCCCCCCAACCCCTCTTTCATGGTGCCTTGCCTCAGACCTCTAGCCCAGGAGCCAAAACTCCACCTATCTCTCTTCTGTGCAGCTATAGGCTTTAGGCATCTTTATTCAACCAATAATTTTAAGTTAAGGAACATCACTTGGTGTAAGTGAGGATCTCCTCATCCCTGAGGTGACCAGGGCCAGTATTTAGCATCACAATATATAAGAACAACACAAACATTTTATGCTTGAAACATATCTTCTAATGTGGAAGGCAGTGAAGAATGAAATATGTTTCTTTATAATGAACAAGCATCCTTGGTTTTCTAGTGAAAGCTGGATGATATTATACAGGAATAATTATTTAATGTAAAATATTGTCCAAAATATTTGCTTCAATAATTTTTCTTGTTATTTTTCTGCAATATGACTTTTTTCAGTAAAGCATACTGGTGTCTATTAAATATGTTTTGGCCTCTATTTTGTAATAGTGAATGACAAACGTCTTCTCAAAATTCAACTCAACTGATCTCTGTATCAATTTATGCCATATTTGAACAGTCTAACTTGGGTGAGCATTTGTTACACTGTTTGTCCCAGTGAGTGGTTTTTACTAAAATAACACTCTTCTGTTGATGACTCCGTTTCATGTTATGTCTCAAAATGCTAATTATTGTCACATCTTCAAATGTCTTGGGTCAGCTCCCTCCTCTTTATACCAAACAGTTTCAGCACAATCCCAATTCAATTCTCTGCATATGCCTCCAGAAATATATATATATATATATATATATATATATATATATATGTGTGTGTGTGTGTGTGTGTGTGTGTGTGTGTGTGTGTGTGTATACACAAAATAATCTTAAATTCCATATGTAACCTAAAAATCCTTGGGTAACAACATCTCATGGGTGCAACTTCCTGTCATACAGGACAGGAAGTATATAGCAAACCTCCCGGCCCTCTGAGTATTACAATCTTCCTGCCCTCCTGCGATGTTCCCTGAGCTATTGTTTGTAGCTGTACTGTAGCTGTATCGTTTGAGGTCAGCCCTTACTGGGTTACCTATCAGTGGGAGAGGATGTACCTAGTCCTGCAGTGACTTGATGTGCAAGGATAGGTTGGTACCCAGGGGTATCTCCCCCTTCTCAGAGGAGAACAGGAAGAGGGAAGGGAAAGGGGCTGTATGAGGGGGTACTGGGAGGAGGGGGCTGTGGTTGGGATGTAAATTAATTAATCAATCAATTAATTAATGGAAAGAGAAACAAACTATAGAGAGTAAGAGGGAGTCAGGAGAATGGATAGAGAGATGTACAGGAAGTAGAAGGGAGGGACATTCAGTTTGTAAGAGGTTTTTTTCAGAAAGTGGCATTGCAACTGGGATGTCTGCTGAGTAGGAAGATCAGCTGGGTCCTTTCTATGCCTCTCTGAATTATCAGGCTTTCACCCCAGAATCTGGATCCAGAGTCTCCATTGACAAAATTGAGCAACTGAGATTTTGTTAAAAAGCAACAATTTCCATGTGATTCCTTGAGCTTCTCCTAGATGCAGAGATCCTTGGCTATGGATCTCTGCATTTGTTTCAGTCAGCTGTTGGGTGGAGCATCTCTGAGAGCAGTTATGCTAGGCTGCTGTCTGTAAGCATTACATACTATAATTAATAGTGTCAGAGATTGGTTCTTAGACTTGGGATGTATCTCAATTTGGGCCAGTCATTGACTGGCCATTCCTCAGTCTATGCTCCATTTTTGTCCCTGCACTACTTCTAGGCAGGGCACATTCTAATTCAAAGTTTTGTGGGTAGGTAGTACGGAGTTTGTTGATGAGGAAGGATTGAGAGAACTGGAGGGAATGGGGACTCTACAGAAAAACCAACAGATCAACTAACCTGGACCCTTAGGGTCTCCAAGAGACTGAACCACCAATCAAAGAGCACACAAGGAAGGGTTGGACCCTGGCCCCCTGTGCATATGTATCAGAAGTGATACGTGGTCTTCATGCATATCCCATCCCCAAACAATTGACGTGAAGTCTATCTATGACTTTGTTGCCTGCTTGTGCATCCTGCTCCCCTAAGTGGGCTGATTTGTCTGGCCTCAGTGGGAGAGAATGTTCCTGCCCTCCTGAGACATGACACCAGTTCATGCCCATGGACCCCTCCAGATTCTCAGAGGACCAGGGGAGGGAGGACAAGGAGTGAGGAGAGGTTATGTGTATGTGTGTGTGGGGGGACTGGGTGTTGAGAAGGACTGCTATTAGGGTGTAAAGTGAATGAAGGAATAAATAAATAAATAAATAAATAAATAAATAAATAATAGAAAAAGAAAAAGATACACAAGTTAAAATAAACATTGCTAAGCATTTTTATTATTTACATATAGACTATAATAGAATGTTGACTCATCTCCTACTTATTCTGAGTCTCTGGATTCAACACTGTATATTGCAAAGTGGAGCATCTCTGATTAAAGCCGGAAGTAGCTTATGCCTCTAGGTATAAACATAAATATTTAAAGCACAGCTTAATGTGATGTTTATTTGGTAACAATATTCAGTTTTCCACTAGGGCCTATGATCTCCTCAGCCATGAATTTTAGACCAGATATATAGTACCATTTATGAAAATTTTAATGATATTATTATTTTAGCACTCTAATTTAGTTGAGTTTCTGTACAAATCACATCAAGGATTTAGAGATTATGTACAGGCTTATAAATTTACATTCACAAAGTTTGTAAGAACATGGTTACTTTTGCCTTGACTTTTAGCTAACCATAAATGCATAGCTTTCTTTAAGTTTGATTTACATAATTTATTATCAAAAGTTCATACTATGACCATTTTATTTTGGGAGAGCAAATATAATTAATCTGGGATTGGAAAATTTAATTTAATTTTAATTTTATTTATGTTTATAATTTTTGGTTTTTTTGCCAATTAAGACACACTGATGTAATCCAGGTGTCTCATGTTTGCTATGGTCCTATGGACAAATATACCACCATTATGCTTTTGCTTGTGCTTTATAATCAATGCAACCTATAATGAGCACAGACAGCAATGTAAATATCACAGGGCAAAACACATCTAGGAAAACAATTCTTCATGAAGCACCCATTTTCTCTAATGTGCTTCTGTAGAAACTGAAATTGGATGTCAGTCTGATGCCCGTAAACAGATTATTTTAGAATCTGAAGGCCTTTGCCAGAGGAGCTATTAGTTCACAGATCTACAGAAATTACTGTGTTGTGAATAGTGGGTTGCTGATAAAGTGGACTGGTTATTGTATTTTAGTGTTTAAAATTCTATTGAATCAACTCAGCCCGTCAAATTGAATGTGTCTTTACTCAAATACACAGTGAAGAAGTCACCTTAGCCATCAGTCAGGAGCAGAAATCTGAATTCCTTCACATGTTCATCTGTCATCAAGCATTCATTAAATGCCAACTCAACATGCCCTGCAGTTACTGTGACACACACCAGGGTTCCAAAACCACTCACTATTGCCCTTGTAGATCTTTTAGTCTATGTTAAATGGTTCTTTCATGCCAGGAAATTGCATCATCAATCACCTGCCAATAATTATGTATGTCATTTCTAATGGGGATTTGAGAGTGTTTGTCTCAAGATTCCAACAAACATTAAAGCAGTAACTGATGTCTAGATTGATGAAGTGACATAATAAGTCAGTATAGGATTTCATCTATTTAAATGTTTCAATATATTATTGAATAAAATATAAACCACCCAGTAATTTACTAATCTGAATACGTGTATCAAAGGAATGCAATCAAAATCTATATCCATTAAATGTTTCATAGTCATCAAGGCTTCTGTTTCTGAGGCCATGTCTATTTTTTACACTTTATATTATAATTATATTATACTGAATGACTTCTTAATATTTTGAAAACTATTTTGTGAATTTACATAACATTAATAATGATATTAATCAATCAACAGACAATGTGTGGAAATAACTAAATATTTGTACAGAGTATTGATAATTATCTTTCAAATAGCGACTTTTCTTTTATAAAATATTCATATAATTCAATATAAATTATTAGTAATTTCAAATTCATAAATACCAAGTTTCTTTAAACTGTATGATAAAACGTGATTTGTGCTTTTTTGTTTTATTGAGCATTTCATTGTGTACTCTTGGTGGGCTTGGGAATCTCTGGCGTCAAACTCACAGAGATTCACCTGCTTTTATCTCCCAATTTCTGGGGTTCAAGGCAGAATATTTTAATGTCTTTCTTGATTCATCATTCAGTAATGTGCTATTTAATGTGAGCAATGGGCTATGCACAGACAGCCTGGTCTCCAGTCTAGCTGAGGTATTGAACCCCGGTAGGGCCCGGTGGTGGTAATTTTCACCTACATGGGAGAGAAGGTGTTCCCTCATGTCTCCTGGACCCCTGGCTCCTGTTGAAATTACCGCCCCCCCACAACCCCCACAAGAGAAACATGTGGCTAGTAGTCACATAGACAATGTCCCAAGCTTCTGGCTTTCAGGCTAGATTTCTCCCCACAGTTACCTAGCAACAACAAGATAACAAGCCCACTATAAGAGGGGCTGCTTCTCCTCATTCCTTTACTCTCTAAGCTCTCTTACTCTCTAAGCTTTTACCTCTCTTTCTCTAAACCTTCACCTTTCTTACTCTCTTTTTCTCTCTTTCCCTTCCCCCTTCTCTCCTCTTGGCCATGGCCAGTTTCTCTCACTCTCCTTTTATCTTCTCTCCTTCCCCCTGCCTTTCTACAGTAAAGCTCTAAAACCATAGACTGTCTCTGTTCATCAAATCCTGGACTAAACACTCGCCTGTGTGGGAACCACCCAGTGTCCCCCCTTTCCCCTGACCTCTCTTCCTTTCCCCTCTGGGGCCGAGTGCCACCCTGGGGCACCTATTCTGTTCTCAGCTCCTCCGAAATATCCAGCATCGGATGCCGGAGACTGAGAACATGGTACCAGGGGCTGCCCCTTGTCCATCCCCTGCAGTGTGGGATCAGTGGCTTCACACAGCCAGATGCCCACCAGGGGTCACATGGAAGGCATTCTGCAGTCTTCCTGCATCTACCTGAACAGAGCACTGGAACTCTGACTGGACGCGGGCTCTCTCCCTCCCCTCTTCCCCTACACCCACAGCCCTGCAATTTAATTTCTATGGGATTGTAGAATTATGAGAGATTCATATGCTGTCAATGTTAAGCTGTATATTATTATGTCTAAATAGGATAAACATAATTATTCTAGTTTTTCTTAATTTGTTAGTATCTGTTTTGCATTCCATTATGTGATCTATTTTTTTTTTTAAGATTTTATTTTATTTATTATATGTAAGTACACTGTAGCTGTCTTCAGACACTCCAGAAGAGGGTGCCAGATCTTGTTACGGATGGTGTGAGCCACCATGTGGATGCTGGGATTTGAACTTATCACCTTCGGAAGAGCAATTAAAACAATGGTCTCTACTTGTCTTATTTATCTAATTAATAGAATCACATTTTTTTTTCTTTTTCCAAAACATTTTCTAACTAAAGAATCCTATCGCTCTCTGTATTTCCAGGTTTATATATAATTAGTCTAAGTTTTTTCTCTTTTCTTTTCTTTTCTTTTCTTTTCTTTTCTTTTCTTTTCTTTTCTTTTCTTTTCTTTTCTTTCTTTTCTGTATAGTGAGATTTGGCCCTGGCTCATGTGAACACTCAGTATAGGAATACCACTGTGCTTCTGGTTTTCCCATCTCAAAGGAGCACTCAATAGATTCACATCATCCATGAGATACGTGAGTTATGGGAAGCTAAACTAAGACAGGATAAGAAACCCAGCTAAGCTTCATCCAAGAATCTCTATAATCACCTGTTTCCGTCAGACCCGTGCTACTACAGATAAATATGCCTGTTCTTAACATTCCCCATTATCCCATGGATAGTTGAAAACTGGGTTTTGAAGAGATAAAGAAGCCATCTGCTGTTCATGTCGGTGGGAGACCACTTTAGATGGATGTGCCCTTCCATGTAATTACTGCTCTGAGGGTAACTAGGGAACATAAAACCGTCTTAGGTTTTTGCTATTACTTCTGTCTTGCTCTTCTTTAAAAATAGACTCAGCAATTTCCTGCTCAATTTCCTTGGTAGGACCTATTATTAATTACATTTTTGACATTGTACTGAAAGTCACCTCATCCAGTCACAGGTTCAATCATTAAACCCGCGATTAACTGACATGATTTTATCACCAAGGAGTGTAATGTTTGGAACCAAAGAACTTTTATCTGGAAAGGTGTTAAGTAAGTAGCAAGTGTCATTTTGTAGTGTTCATGCTCCTAAATTTAGAAGGTGTGAGTCTGAGAACTGGAGCAAAGTGTATCCCTTTAGGAATGTGTTTTTATTAAGGTTTTGGTTTTAAAGATTCTATGAAGTTTCAGCTTTTCTTGATTTGCTTTGTTGGCACTATTTTCTTAAGTAATTAAAGTACCAGTTCTACAAATGCTTAATCACAGGTACAAAAGTCAGCTATAAAAGTTGACTGGAATTCAACATCTCTACTTTGTATTCAGGTGGTTCTTCAGTCTGTCAAGGGGATTGTTGAGTAATGCAGTCCACAGCAAAATTTTGTATAATGTTTATTTTTCTTGTATATAGTTTTAAAAGTCAGAGTGCTCTAAAGTACAAATCAACAACAAATTCAGTGGTAAATAATTCATAGTCACCCCACACTCCAAAAGGAGCTACCTCAACTTGATATCTACTAGTAATTTATAATTTTATAATATTACCTCTTTTATAATTTTTCCCTCACATGTTGCTTATTGAGTTTAACTATGGGAGAGCTAAATTCCTTCAATCTTTCCCCCAAAATGCATGCATGATAAACTAATAAAGTTATTCAAAATGAAAACAAATTGTAATTCATTGCCATTACACCTGTCTGCTAGGTTTGCTAGAATTAGATGCCTCCATTGCAAACTTTTTTATTTTAATTTTTAGAAGGCCTCCCGTCTCTTCTACCTTCCTGTGCTATTTGTGGCTAGTTATATATATTGTGCCCTCAAATTTGGAAGTGTTTGAGATAGTCTTTAGCTTATTGATATTCTGCTAACTCTGTGTGTGAATGTGTGTGAGCACATGTTTGTATGCCTATATATATCTACACATTTTAATAAATAACATTTATCTACCTTTTAATCCAAGTACTCATATTCTTTAGTTCTGGAATTTTCGTTCTATGTAATTTTGCTAATTATTTGCTCCTCTGCACTTTATCAGTGGCTGGCCTAGAAGAACTTCTTTCTACTCAGCAAAGTATCTTCTCATGTTTCTGAGAACACTAGTGATCATAGCTTTTCCTGTGACAAGTTTTTATTATTATCCTTTCCCCCTTTTTTCAAAGACAAGCAAAACCCCACCTTTGCTCAATTTCTTTCTCTCATGTTAATAAATTTTGTCAAACACACACACACACACACACACACACATATAGACACACACATTCATTGTTGTTTCCTATTCTTTCTCTATCATCTAAAATTGTTCAAGTCATGAGACCAGCAAGGTGGCTCAGTGGTGACAGCACTTGCTGCCAAGCCTCATGATCTGAATTCAACCTCTGGGTTGCATACTCTGGAAGGAGAGAAGCAACTCCCGGAAGTTTGGACTCTGGCTTTCATGAGACTACCGTGGCACACACACACATCCCTCTTCCAATTAGTAAATAAAGAAATAAAGACTGGTGAAAGACTCAACAGGTATTTGATGAGTGAATAAATGACCAAACAGATAAATTTTGGTCTGTCTCTCTTCAAAAGAAGGTTTCCAAGGACAATTTAAACTCCTAGGACACTTTCTATGAGAGGCTGAATTTGCTAACTTCTCAGGTTTTGGTGGAGGGATTGCAAAGGGAGATAGTGGGGCCTTTTGGTTGATCATTCACATATTAGCATATGTGCTTTTAGGGGTCTGTTCCTCCAAAGAGGTCAGCTCTCTCTAGCTTAGTGAAGGGATGCAATAGGCGTTTCTACCTGGTGAAAACAGGAACCTGAATGGAGATATGAATGCAACTAATGAGGAGCCCTGACGCACTGGCTAGCATCTTGGGTCCCTCACTTCGCCTCTAAGGGTCAGTTTCTCTGGAGAGTAGGACTCCATTGTTCAAGGGCTCAAGCTCTTCTGTGGGAACGAGATCTAAAAATTAGACCTGTTCCAACAGGTACTTTCAACTACTAGTTTCGAATGCATCAACTTTCCATACACAATGATAAGATGCCCATTACGTTTAAACTTCAGATAGAGTCTTTGTTCGTATACACTGAATGCATTCTCTGACATCAACTAAGACTGAAAACACTTATTTGCTTGAATCCCAACTTTGTGTGTCCTCTTTTTGTTTTTGTTTTTGTTTTGTTTTTTCTTTTTTTTTCTTTTTTTCTTTTTTATTTTTTTGAGACCTCTGCTGGAGAGTCTTCTTGCCTTAAATTTTGATATCTGTATTCATCTAATTTTGCTATTCACCTAATCTACTTGTCAAACCCAGCATATTCCTTTTTTAAAGCCCATGTGGGAATTCTGTTCTCTAAAATAATGTTTTTCCATTTTACATGCTTTCATTTCATCCGTATTTTCTATGTGCTGGAAACTATCATTGTCTGTATGTCATCTTGTGCTCTTACTGCCCACTTAGTGGAATTTGGGAGAGAGTGAGAGAAAATAAACAGGTCTCATAGAACACGACCAGCTGCAAGGCTCCACTGCAATTTTAAAACTTTGATATTTAGTTTTCAACATGTGCATTCATTTTGCAATAATGCTTTAGAAGTCGAAATAGAAACAGAGCTAGCTTTATTGTGCTATAAAAAACTTTTTGTTGCTATTAAGTGTCAATTGAAGATCTACACAGCAAGCTGGGCAGGACAAGACATTCAGTAATTCCAGTGCTTGGCATGCTCAGGGACAGAGGGTGAATATTGGAGGCCAGCCTGAGCTACATAGGAAATTCAAGAATAGTCTTATTTATAAAGAAAATATCTTTCTAAAACAAATAAACAACCCAAAACAAATAAACAAAAATCATACGCACACAAACAAAATGGAAATGAACAGAAATATTTAACAGCTCCAGAAACAGTGCTATTATATAGTGTTAAATTATTTGAGGAGATTATTAATTATTTAACATGACAAAGTAGTATTTTATTTGGATAAATTGTAAGGTACAAAATGGTTGTGCTGAACATGGTTGTCTTTCATACAAATGAAGATGTAATCAGTCATTCTAAAACTGAATAATACATCCAAGACTGCCTAGGAGATTTCTAATGATAGAAATGGCTTTTCTGTGTATTTGAACCTAGTAAACACCAATACTCACCAACATTTTCTGTGGATTAAATGGAAAGATTGTTTGATTTGCTTCATGGAGGCATTGCAGTACCTACTAGAAAATAACAATGAGGAAGCTGAAATAGGAAGGGACTGAGCACTTGTCAAGCCAGAATTGAAGGTGCCAGGCAGTAAATTGGATTTTGTTTTGCAATAGCATGTAGTTTACCTTGTATCATGGTAACGAATATCATAATATATACCTTATGACAGCTTTTCTTTCATTTATTTCTCTTGTTAAAATTTGAAGACAAGAATGGGTCCTTATTTCATTGTAATATAATTCACTCTTAAGCATGTTAGCTTTGTTTAGGGGATGCGTTTCTCCTCAGAGAAAAGGTTAGCTTTCAATTGTCATCTCAGATATAGAATAAATAGCCCTATCATCACACTCAATCCAGACTCCAAGAAGTCTTTGATTCATATGACAAGCAGCATCCTACAGGAACTGTGATTGCTCAGAACCCAGCTGTTCTCCACTGCAGGCTGGATTCAACATGGTATTTTGTTTTATCTTTCATATTAGTTAGATGTTAAAGGATAAATTAGAAAGAAAGACAGATACAATAAAAATGAATTCAAATTCCAGAATGCACCTCATAATTTATCCAAATTCATAGAACCAAGTCACCAAGATCTTTCTTTATGAATTCAGTTAAACTTATACATTAATTTCGTGCATTCAATAGAACCATGCTGACTGTTCTCTTTGGCTTCCTTTCAAGAGAGGGAAAATTCATCACCACAATATCAGGGGTGTCACACAAAGAATTGAAAAACTTGGCAAAGTCCCAGTACAAAAAATATAGAAGCATAGATTCTTGTTGGGATATTTGTATGTACTGTGTGTGTATGTGTTGTGCATGTGTATACATGCATATATGTATTTAGTTGCACACATTTATGAACATATGTACAGTCCAAATGTTGATATTGTGTGTCTTCATCCACATTATTATTTGAGACAGAGCCTCCACATTATTATTTGAGACAAAGCCTTTCAGAGAACACATAATTTATTGATTTAAATGGGCTAGCTGACCAATGAGCTTCAGGGATCCTCCTATCTTTACTCTCCTTCCTCACAGACATAGGGTCATTGAAGATGTTAACTGGGTACTTGAAATCTGAATTCAGGACCTTATGCTTCCCGGAAAACTCTTTACACACTCAGATACCTCTTTAGTATAATATCTGTCCCCTTTTCAATTATTCATTTTATTTGTGTGTGAAAGTACATGTCTGTGTGCACAGGTCACCGTGGGTGTGTGTAGGTCAGAAACCAATAAGGATGGCTTGGGGTTTATCTGAAAAGTCTGGATTTCTGTGCTTTCTTCCTACCATGACTGTTCTGGAATCAAACTTAGGTCATCAGGCTTGGGCAGCAAGATAGGTTACCCAATGAGCAATCTTGCCATCCCATTATTTTAAATAATAGTATATTCGATAAGTTTCTAAAATACTCTAAAGTCTACATCAGTTGGTGATGCACAGCTATTTACTGTCACCATACACAGCTTGTGTAATCCACCACACACATTAACTATTACAGTATTGTGTTCACTGGAGTAGACAGTTTTAGTAAGTCAACATCTCAGTGTGCAATAGTATTGTAGTGCTGTAGAAGGGGATTGAAGAAGTATGTGGAATTTGTACTTCTCCTCTGTAATACTTTCAGATTATTTAGCTAATAGAACTGCAAGAATTACAAATGAACACCAGCCCAAGGACCCACTAGAGGGCACATTGCTGTAGAGATGGCAGAATTGAAAGCCTAAGACTTCTTTGGAATCAGAGAAAAGAATTCAAATGGGGAGGATCATCCCCATGAGTTATAATCCTAACTAAGAACTTATAGCAGAAGCTTCCAAGTGTTGAAAGAAAAGCAGCTGCTAGACAACCTCTCTGTGCATAGTAAGCCTAATGAATGAAAGCAACATAAAGACATCAACTAAAATGAATCCTAAGTTCACCACCAATTGATTTACCCCGCAGGTATATTTATTTGACTATAATGAATAGGCACAAAGTATTAACATGAAACTATAAAGTTGTAAAGATGAATATATAATCAGCTTCAAAGTACTTTAACCAATTTTAATTTTAGTATAACATTCGAAGACAAAAATACTAAAAACAAGTATGTCTAAAATGACTTATGTAAATAAATATATCAAAAGCAACTGTAAGATGTAACTTCATAGCAATAATATCAATGACAAGAGAGGAAAAAAAACCTCAAACAATCTGATTTCACATCTCAAAAAGTTAGACAGAAGAAACCATGTGATGAAGTAGAAGCTAGTGGTAAAGATTTCAGTGGAAATTCTTGAGACATTTCTACTTGTAGTTAGTTTTATGAAAAGTCGAAATTGATTAGGCCTTTCCCAACATAAATCAATATATTGGCAAATGAAAGACAAATTTCAATAGCGAAATACAAGTTAACTCTAATAACTCATGAAAGAGATATGTGTATAAAGTGGATAATGTAGAAGTTAACAAATCATGAAAAGAAAAAGAAAACCCGAAGAGCAAAATGATAAAGTTGAGATGGGAACTATAATCAGTAGAGTCCTAGCAAGTTCCCTCAACAACCAGCTGGATGCACAGGCAGATGCTAGCCAGTATTTAAAGAGTAAGTGAGGCCAATGTTTCTCATACTGTTCTAAAAGCATCAAAGAAGAAGGGAAATGTTTTCAAACTTGTTTTACAAGTGTTTTTAAAGCCAATCCTTATGTCATATTTGTTCACACTTGATATGCTATGGCAGGAGGATGCAATGAATTCAAGGCCAGTCTAGGCTACAAGAACCCCAATAGGAAGACCATAAAGTAAGAATGATTTAAAAGTCTTGTGGGTGAGTTAGTGTCACTATCATTCCACTAGGGTTTCTGTCTGGCTACAGGAGATGGTCTTTTCAGTTTCCATGTCCCCAATGCTGTGACTTACAACTAAGGTCTTCCCCATTGATTCTTGTCATTTTTCCTGGTTCTCTGTCTCATCCTGGAAATGCTCCCTTCCCTTCCCTTCCCTGTCAGTTGCAGATTTCCATTCATTCTCATGGCCATCTCTCTTGTCTCTTCTCACATCTGATCCTGACTCCTCACCATTCCTCTGATTCATCTCCTCTCCCACACAGTTCCCACCTACAATCTGCCTCTTAGAACTATCTTATTGCCCCTTCTAAGTGAGATTCAAGTATCCTCACTTGGGCCTTCCTTCTTATTTAGCTTCTTTGGGTCTGTGGAGTGTAGCATGGGTATCCTGTATTTTATGGTTAATATCCACTTATAAATGAGTACATAGTATGGATGTCTTTTTGGGGCTGGGTAACCTCACTGGGGCTATCCCAAAAGCTGTTGCCTGTATGTGGGATATGTTCTTTTACCTGGGCTGCCTTGTCCGGTCTCAGTGGAAGAGAATGTACTTAACCTGGCAGATGTGCTGTGCTGGGTAGGGGGATACCTAGGAGAGCTCCCATACACTCAGAGAACAGAAAAGGGGAGGGGAAAAGGACTGTGGTTGGGGGTAACCAGGAAGGGGACAAGGAGCAGGCTGTTAATTGAATAAGTAAAATAAGGATAATAAAAATAAAAGATAAATAATATAGTGGAACATCCTAAATTACCTTTACATGGTAACTCACAGAATTTATCATATTTTGTCAAAGTGACTCACATACTGAATGCTAAAAAAAAAAATAAGAAAAGAAAATGAGGGAGACAGAGAGGAGAGAAGGAGGGAGGGAGAATGAGAGAAGAGAGAGGAAGAAGAAAATTCCATGTAAATATTTTTAATTAGCATACATTTTAAACAAATGTTTCGTAAATTATATCAAGTCAATTGAAAGGAGATATCCATAACCAAGTGAGATTTAACCTTTGTATGTAAGGGTGGCTCAGCATATATAAACCAACAAAGTTTTATAGCACATTAATACTGAACAATAAAAATCTTAGAAACTTCTAAAAGATACACAAGAAAATAATTGACAAACATTTTCTGACCAAAAAGCCTCAGCAAGTTAGATATAGGAGACATATATTATGGATTATAAAGGTTATTTGTAACAAGCTGAAAGCTCATACTATATTTGATTAAAAAATAAAATATTTTCCTCCAAAATTAGAGCAAGTTAAGGAAGTCCACTCTTACACCTTTATTAAAACTGTAAATAATAAACAGAGCAATATGATAAGGAAGGAACATAAAAGTTCCCAATTTAGAAAGGAGCAATAAAGATTTTTTTGCATGATAGAAAGGATGTATACAGACATCATTAAAATTAGACATATATGTAAAATTTTACAAATAATACAAAAATCAGAATATCTACTTAACTATTTAAAACCTTAAAATATTTATTTATTATGTGTGTACATATTTAACCTTAACCTTGTATTTATAGGTGTGTGTTGTGGATAGCCCTGGTCTTGGATTTTGGTGCTAATTCTGCTCTCCTGGGGGGTGGGGGGGATTGCAGAAGAGGAGTGAATCAGGCATACCGGTGTCTTGTAAACCTTCTCTGCACCTTAACTTTCAAATAAAGGCTAGAGTCTGTGACTGGGTAGAAGGAGGGAAGGTGGAGCGGAAAAGTTTGGGGGAGAAAACAGAGGGAAGCAGAAAGAAGATGGAGGAAGAGGATGTAGAAGGAGAATGGAGCAGAAGCACGAGAAACTGCAAGTTATGTGGGATTTCAGAGATGAGAAATATAGTGTAGTGGTAGATCTGCCCAATATAGGCGTGTAGCTTGTATTCCAACTAATTGAGTTGTAATTTATTTGACTGGACTTCTTTGGGTTGGAGATTTACAGCAACAGATGCATGTGCAGAACATTACACATGTGTAGAAGTCAAAGAACAACTTGCAGGAAACTATTCTCTTTTAACATCTGGCTCCCAAGGACTGTGCTCAAGTCTTTTGCTTGGGATTAAGCACAATTACTTACTGAGATATCTCTCTAGAGATATCTTTCCATTCTCAGGAAGTTTATAAGATACAAACTCAAGAAATAAGAATCAGTAGTATTCCTATAAACTAGAGAAGTATCATAATAAAAATGAAGAAGACAATCATAATGATAATATCAAGTTAACAAAACAGTAAAATTCTACCTATTGTCACATTGACAGAGACAAAATTTAATCCATACCCTTTTGTTTCTTGTTCCTAAGATCTCATGTGAGTAGCACAATATAACACACAGTCCAATTTTTCAAAGTCCTAATGTGTTTAAAAAGTTCTACACTTATAAATCCAAGAACTTTTTTAAAGTTCAAAGTTTCTTAACTGATCTCTTGGAAATTAAAAAAATAAATTATATACTTTCTTATTTTAAGAGGAAGTGAATGTATTGGATTTGCTTGTGGAACCTTTTTATTTGTTGGTTTGCTGATTGATTTGAGTTGTACTATTCTGGACAGATAGGCCTGGGCTGTAGAAGGAAGGTTACTGAATGTGAGTGGGAATGAGGTAAGCAGCGTTACTCATAAAACATAGAAAAGAGCCAATTTCTGAACTTTGTGAAATTTTACATGCAATGCAAATGAATGTCATTAAATGCCGAGGGGGGGGGATAAAAAACCTTGAAATAATAATTTGCCCAAGTGCAGAGGTTCCTGTAGGAAGAAAATCCTGCACTAACACAAGTCCTAACAATGAGTCCAAGAGAACCCTTTTCTTATGTTGGGAGCTTCCAAGAACATTTCTGCCCTCCCCACAGGCTTTCCGAGATAAGAGACTCTTGGATGGCATGCCACCTGTTTGCCTTTCAGTATTCATCCAGCACCCTGGGGACTTCTCAGCCATCTGGAGTTTGTTGTCACACTGAGACTTCTGCAGGTTTGGTTAACTTTTAACCTCTCCAGTTAGTTCTTTTATATTCTCTCTGTGCATAATTTTTGCATTATGCAGTCTTTACATGTTTCTTTAGATTCTGAATTGAAATTGCTCGATTTAATCATGAAAGTGACTCTGCAAAGTGTTGTTGTCTTAAAAATAATTTCTCTCTTTCATGGTGCTTAAAGATGTGGCTCTATTGCAATCAAAGATCAGAAGCCAAAGCATACCTACCAGATGAACACAAACTCAAGCAGCGCTGGATGAGGGTCAGGTGTGGGTATGCACAAGCAGCACCCTCGGTGGCTTGAAGGTCTCCATTATTTCCCACTATGTTTTCTTTGGGGGGTAAAGCCCATCAGTTTTTGTCCATTTCTCATATTTCTAAAATAAGAAAAATTAAGACAGAAAGAGCCTTGCTGCTGTTGATGTGTTTATGACAGGCGATTCTCATAAAATGGACTTTGTTGATGACTACTTCACCAGAGTCCTTGTTCAGCTAAAACTTAATCTGTTCCTAAAGATCATGGCTCTTTTCTTGTCCCTGCTCTTCATGGTAATATCTCTTTGATCAATTCTATGGGTGAGCCACAGCTTTTTAATCGGTTCCCACATTTGGCATCCAGCTCTGTCTCAAGGCCTGAGGACTGCTGCTCAGCACATCACAGGGATGCCCAAGATGAACATGAAGGGAGGTTCTGCATCCTTTGGCTGTATTTGTCAAAACTGTGTATTTGTCTGTAGAGAACTTACTAATAACCTTCTCCACTGAAACATCTTGGGCCAGGTCTGAACAGTTCAAATCACCCTCAGCACCAATGCCCTCCATATTCCTACTAGCATAGATCATTAAGCCCAACTCAAGTCATTCCATGGCTTTCCAAGTCCAAAGTCCCCAAATCCACATTCCTCCAAACTACAACGTGGTCAGTTCGATCACAGCAACACCCTACTAGTCCATGGTACCAATTTCTGTGTTAGTTAGGGTGGGTTTTATTGCTGTGAACAGACACCATGACTAAAGCAACTCTTATAAAGGTCAACATTTAATTGAGACTGGCTTACTGGTTCTGAGATTCAGTCCATTGTCATCATGGCCTGAAGCATGGCAGCATCCAGACAGGCATGGTGCCGGAGGAGCTGAGAGTTCTATATCTTGTCTAGAAGGCAAACAGGAAGCTGTCTCACAAGTGGTTAGAAGGAGGGTCTCCAAGCTCACCCTCATAGTGACACACTTTCTTCAACAAGGCCACACCTCCTAATCCTGCCATTCCCTGGTCCAAGCATATTCATACCACCCCAATTTGATACATCAATATTGCTTTTCTCTGCCTGCTGCTTCTTTCATACCATCACCACATCATCAGTAAGAATGTCTCAGCGTTCTAATGAAGTTACAGGTGGGATTGTACTCCAAACTGAAGAGAATGAACAAAACAAAACAAAACAGCTCTTATCTAAAGCACCATACTAAAACCATTTCCCTCAGTTTGGACTCTTGTTCTTTGCTCATTTGAAAGACAAAACTAGGAGTCAACTCAGAATTGCATGACTTCAACACTTGATTTGATTCTTATTTTTATCACATAGATCAGACCCCATTCAGTAATGCATATGGTAGAATTTTCAGCTTTGTTCCTGCCTCAATCTAATCATTCTATTTTAACCATTTATTATCACCCTCTATTAGTACATAATAATTACACAGAATACCAGATACCTGTACATCTTTCACACAGGTATGTACTATACTTTGATTCCTAACTCTTTGAAATACACCGAATTTAAAATCCTTAAAAATATCTTCTAAAACATAACTAAATAATCCTACCAGCATGTGAAACATAAGGGCATAAAGGTAAATGTGCATGCATAATAAGAAAAATATAAACTTCAGTAAGAAAATATATAAGAAATATTAACAGTTTAAAAATAACAATACAAATAGTTGAACATATACTATTCATTGAATAAATACCTCCTAGCTATTTGTTTTGTGTTGGCAAAGGTGAAAACCATTCAGTTCATACTTGAAAACAAAACAATGTAAACCTTGCTGCTCTGTGTGGACTGGGGAGAAAGGAAAACCTAAGATTATAGATAAAATATCTCTGTCTCTTGAGAAACCCACACTAGCTATGTCTTCTTATATTTCTTACCAACACTCTGATATCTGTGCTTCAATTTATTTTAAAATCTTTTGAAAAACAAAACCTTTGGTTCATAAAAAAATAAAATTGTAAGAACTAAGAGGGAATGCAACATGAGAGTTCTTTTGCAGAAAATAACAGCTAACAAAACAAGCTAAGCTCATCTAATCACTGTGTTGAGACATATAAAAGAATGAGACTTGGTTGCCAGCCAAGACATTGTGTTAGGGTAGTGGTAGCAAGATATGATTAGTGTTAGGGCCCACATCACACATAAAATCAAGTGAATATACGTTGGCAGTCTAGACTCCCAATTATACAGACTGTGGTTTTACTTAGAAATAAAGTTCTGTCACCTGTATGTGCTGCTGCTACACAATGTTAGCTGCATCTCTTTAAAATGGAGAAGATCTGTACAGGGCGATGATGAGAGAGAGCAAGCATTTCAACGCCTACAATTAAAGAATGTATGCTGTCAGGAGAATAAGAGATGCCTTCCGAGAAAATAAGAATGTAAAAGACCCCGTAGAAATTCAAGCCCTCGTGAATAAAGCCAAAAGAGACCTTGAAATAATCCGCAGACAGGTCCATATTGGCCAACTATACTCAACTGACAAGCTTATTATTGATAATCAAGAGAAGCCCAGGACATATAAACCCAGCACTAGGGAACGGCCTCCGCAGCAGAACCGACCACCTTCAGCATCCATTCTAAATGGTGGAACCTCCCAGTACTGGGTGAAATAGCCACTTGCTCTGCCTGCCTTGGAGGAGCTGATAAACTGAGTCACATTTACATTCTGTCACAGCTGTTATGTGAAGAAATGGCTGTGTATCCTCATTTTGGGTGTAAGAATGAAGAGCTGGAGGTCACTCAGAATAATGCTGTATGTTATTGTGTCTCCTCACCATCCTACCCCATCTTAAAGATCACCCACATTTTTATAGAGCAAACTATACATCAAAGGAGAACACACATGTAACATGGTCTTTCCCTCTGAAGACCAGGGAAGCATCCATGGATGTTTTGCAGACTCTGTGTCTGGGTCCTTAACAGTAAACATAATTATCTCTCTATTCTTTTGTACCAAATAAACCCATTACAATGAAAAAAAAAAAAAAAAGAAAGAAAGAAAATAGAAACAGACATGTACAGAGAAAGTTGGCCTGAAGGCACATGTGGAAGGTTCAGTGTGGCTGCACTGGTAAAGTAACAAGTCAAAGCAAGGAGATTTTTAACAATCATCCCAAACTTGAAGAGGCACAAGACTTTGACCTATAGACTTCTCAGACAGGTAGTGTGAAGTTTTTGGCTTGGAATTAAAGGTCTTTGGAAATGTAAGAAACATTATGTCAAGTCTCATTATCTTCATGACTATTATAAAAACCCTGGAGAAATAAAAGTAACACATTTTTGAGATATTAATAAACTATAGAAAATCTAAAATAAATATATTAATATTAAAGGGAAATGGTTATAATATAGTGTCAAATGAGGGTCCATGGATATCTTATAAATGGTTCATATTGTTCCTTGGAGATCGGAAACCTTAGAAAAATCCAAAAGTTGAGTTGAAGTTATTGGATCTAAGAAGGGGTTGTATGGTTCCCAGACAGAAGGACAGCACTGGGAAATAATGATGCAAGCATTGGAGCAGCTGACAAGAGATGCATGAGCAAGACTAAGCTAGACTACTTAGTCTCCTTTTCAGGACTCAGCTAGGCTATCTAAGCTCCATTTCACAAGCTGAGGTTTGGTGATCACCCTCTGCAGTCAGAAGCCATCAAAGGAGACCACACGTGTAACACGGTATTTCCCTCTGAAGGCCAGGGAAGCATCCATGGATGCCTTGCTTAGATCACTCCATGTATATAACATGGTCCATCTCTCTGAAGACATGCAATACTTATCCAGGAATGCCTTGCTTAGACCCTTTCACAGAGAAGAGAGCGGGAAGCTGAAATCCCACCTGTATTCTATCTCTTAAGCCACATGCCAGCAAATCTATGGCAATCTAGAAGAAAAAAAATATCATTTTTGAAGTCAGAGAAGGCAAATTTCTTTTAAAAATTACACATTTTAATTAAAAATTTAATGTATGAAATAATGGGTTCTATTATGACATATATGACGTATATATGTATATATTATTGCATTTTGATTATATTTGCATCACCTACCTTTTTGCTTGCTCACTGGTACCCCCATCTTTCTGCTTTCTCAATACATAGTCGAGTTATGTATATATGTATGTGTCATGAAAGTGGAATTAGAATTTATTAACGTACACCTATATTAATTGAATATAGTTATAGTCAAAGCAAGAGTCTATGAGAGAAAGCATGCTGCATGTTTTCTAAACACTCCTGTCCACACACAAAGTCCACACAACTCTTTGCTGTGTGTGCCGCTTTCTGCTCTGGGTGGTGTTCTCCACAGATTTTAGAATGCTTTCACAGGATTTCTTAGAAATAAGATGATGTGCTTTTTGAGTGACAATGCTATGTCTTCTACTCCATTTATGCAGCCAATTTCCAACATTTCTCTTCTTTTCCCCTACCCACAGCAAGGATCAAACTATCAGCCCACCACTTCCTCTATAATCTGTCATTTAGATGAAAAGTAATTATTACTAAAAAAGATATTCTCTGTTGTAATTGATACAACCCAATTACAATCATTCATTCAGTCAATGTAGTCATTGGATTCTGTGTGATACAAACTCGACATGTGCCATTTATCTCTGCGGTCCTTAAGCCAATATGAAGTAGAAAAATCAATTCTCTTAGTTAACCAGATAAAATAAAATAAAAATAAAATACCTTATATTCCAGATAGCTATCTCTATAGGATCACAAAACAAACAAACAAACAAACAAACAAACCAAAACCAACCAACTAACCAAACAAACAAACAAAAACCACAGAGAAACATGGCAACTTTGTAAATGTAGACATCAGCAGACAAAGGCTGGGAAGCAGAGTTTGAGGTGGTTCAAATGTGGAGACTGTGATGTTTCACTATGTCTTCTAGTCAGGGAGAGACAATTGAAGACTTAACCCAAGGAAAATAAATGACATGTGGAGCTAGTTCCTTCATCAGAAATGTTTGAGTGACCACTGCTCTCTGTATCTGGGAAAAGTAGAGTGAGCAGAGATAGAAGCATGGCATCAGTCCTCTGGGCATTGTGAAGACACAAGGATAATCTTTTCTCTCTTATCTTATTGGTGATGCCCTAAATCCCTCTCTCCATTTATAGTTTACAATGAGTTAATACCTTTACAGAGTCAGACAGAGTTACTGAAATACCAACTTTACCACTGAGAATCCTGCTTGGTCACTGCAGCACTGTCGAGAGGTACAAGATCCTGCCTCCCTCCAGTGCCCAGGATGAGATTGCAAGGTTTGAAATGAGTTCAACATTGGTACACATCTCCCTATTCCTTCTCAGTGTCAGCATGTGATAGCAAGACCTGTCTCACCTTGTCACTGACACATGGAAGTGTCAGGTTTTATTAAAAGTGTTATCAAATCGGTGTGTCATTGGAACTATGTCTTTCTTATTTCAGTTTTCATTTCACCATCACTAATGAGCACAAGGTAATACCTCATGGGTTTCTTGGCTGTGAAAAAAATCCTACTTGTGGCCTTTAGTATTAAGGTTCTTATTAGATTACTAAGCTATCATCATAGTGGAACTGTATCAAACGTGACACCACTGCCTAGTTAAAAAGTGTAATATCAGAGAGCAAGTCAAGGACTTGGTCCTTGTCTTAAGAAAAAGCTCAGTATGAATACAATTGATAAACTTAGAAATTTTAACTAAAGACCCCTTGAGGATGTTGAAAGGTTAGAAGGCAGGATATGCTCTTTATAACTGATAGCATTGAGATAAATTGGCAACTTTGGTGTTTCAATGGATTATCTCCAGCCCATTAAAAAGTGTTAATGCCTAAGGGCTATCTGGCTTTCTGAGATAAAAGAATGAATAGGGAGGGGCTGAGAGCCCTATATCATTTTAGTGATTCATGGAAATAAAACCAGTGTTAATAACTACAGTCTAATATTTCTGTCTTCTTCTTTTTTTAATACTGTCTCTACACCCTGCTAGAGAGTTAGGTTAGGCCTTTCTTTTCTATTGATTTTGCAAATCCCATGCTTAAGGGAAGAATGGCCAATGTCAGTTTTTCCAAATCATACTTGAAATTAGACCCAAGGGTGAGTTATTACTGAGTTATTTTTACATTACTCCAGCTCCTGAGCAGAGCTGATTTTTAGATGTTAGGCTACGTCTACATCTCAGAAATTTTAGCTTTCCTAGAAGGAAATGGTTGATTTCCTACTCTACATAGTGAAGAAGACAAGGATGAGTGATTTTCACATTCTTGTTTTAAGTGAGAATTACTTGACAGAATTATTAAAATCAGTTTTCCAATAAAGACTCCCAATTCTGACTCAGTTTGTCTTTGCACATGGTCCAATAGTGTGGGATGGGGCATGGCAACTTACATGACTGGCAATATTAACATAGCTGTATCAGCCAATGCATCTGGCTTCTTTTTTTTTTTTTTTAAGATTTATTTTATTTATTATATGTAAGTACACTGTAGCTGTCTTCAGACACTCCAGAAGAGGGCACCAGATCTCGTTACGGATGGTTGTGAGCCACCATGTGGATGCTGGAATTTGAACTTATCACCTTCAGAAGAGCAGTCGGGTGCTCTTACCCGCTGAGCCATCTCACCAGCCCACATCTGGCTTCTTGACTTGCTCATAGGCCTCAGCATCTCTCAAAGAGACTAAAGGCTTCATGGCATGAAGCTCTCCCTCTAACCCCCAGACCTATTATACTTGAAATAGTTTTGGTCAGTGTTCTGTGGATGCTTCATGGTGATTCAAGGTTTCAGTGCTGAGGCACATGCCCGATTCTAGAAATATTTTGTGTCAGTGTGTAAGGATGGTATAAATATTTCTTTTCCATTTTACTGCTAGGAAATCCTGAAAGATGCGAATTAAGTTCATCACCTCTCAACACGTACATCTGAGGGACAGTTCTGTTTCCTTTTCTATTTCTGTCAAAATAGTTCATATTATATAAGATCAATAAGTATCCAGCTGGATAAGGCTCAACATACTTGAGAAAATGACAGACACTACTTTAAAAATTCTCATTTCCTCCTTACTCAGTGTGCTTGATACTGGTATCATGTACGGGAATAAGATACACCATTGAGAGTACCCTGAAAAGCAACTCAGTTACTTCTTCTTGAGCAATCTTGTCAAAGACTGGGAATTATAGGCCTTCTTCTCAGCACTTACAACTCTTCATAAAGAGCCAAAATGAAGTATTCATTCTCTCACTCCATCACACTTTCAAAATCTCTATATTAGATATTTTTTAAAAATTCTATTAATTTTTGACTGTTGTTATATAGAACAGGTCTTTTGTCCAACAGTTCTCTCATCCTTCTATACCAATTTGAGGAGCCTTTGATAATTCTGAAGTTGTAGCACAGTCTATATTCTAAGCCACTCAGAACTACAACAACTTTTACTCATGGAGTCTGGCTAAGATTGAGCCATTGACTGTAACTGCATCTTTGTACCAATGCTTTACCTCACAAAATTATAATGGTTTACAATGGAGGAGACAGAGACAACTGAACTCCAACCTAAAAGAAAAAAAACTTCTCCTCTTCCTCCTCTTCTTCCTCTTCCTCCTCCTCCTCTTCCTGCTCTTCCTCCTGCTGCTGCTCCTGCTCCTCCTCCTGCTGCTGTTGCTCCTCCTCCTGCTCCTGCTCCTCCTTCTGCTGCTGCTGCTGCTTCTGCATTCACCTGAACATATTCAGATAATGTCCATGTTAATATCTGGAAAAACCTCTGTTAACTAAAGATGTTGCATAAGATATGGTATGTTTTAATTGCATCTACGTAAGTATTCTTATATATGGAAAATAAATGATTATTTTGTCTTAGAAACTTCATAAAAATTGGTTATGCACATGAGAAAATCAGCATATGGCCAATTCGGTCTACAGGGGCAAATGGGAACAGAGATGTGTGTGAATGAACCACACCCGGATCAGCAATCAATAGGCAGATCCACTTAAGATGACTGAAGGCTTATAATGTTTTGGAGAACTAAGGGTAGGGACATCCAGGATGGGCAAAGATCACTGGCTGGGGTGATGGCTGAACAGGTATTTTCTGGAGAAACTTATTGAAGCTATGTGACATTCCTTAGGTAGAGGTAAGGATGGGGGCTTAGAACTCCCCAGACAAGGTCAGAGAAGGAGAAACTCTGCTAACAAAGGAGTCCTGCATTATTCACCTGAGAGTTCCAGAAGGCTCTCAGGTCAATGGTCGACTTCAACCTTATTGAGCAGAGTTTTTCCACACATAGCAACTCTTCAAGGAGATTATTTAGGATTCTAGAATAAAAGCAGAGATTTCTGAAAGAATAATACAAAGTTATTTTTAAAAAGGGAGGAAGAACAAAGGGCAGAACATGAAAATTCTGTGCAAGGGCATCCTCCTGGATTCTTGGGTCAAAAGATTTAGTGAATTAATTAGATTTACTTTGAAAGCAAATTCAATCTTAAATTTTGGAGCATAACAGCAGAGGATTCACACAACAAAGAATAGTTTCAAGTAAATAATAAAAAAGAAATAGGTGAAAAAGTGCAGAGAAAGCCTCCATTGTCTATCTACATGACCTGCTACATTCTCTTCCTTCACTTGCTGTGGCCAGTTCTGACCCTGGAATAGTAAATCTATGACTACATAGTCTGGGAATGGGCTTAATGGAAGCAGCAGTTTATCATTCATAAAAATAAGAAAACAAAAGCCAACAAACAAAAACGGAGGAAGAGAAGACCCCAAAGTCTCCTCTGTGTAATAATGTTTGCCTCAAAATTTCAATCACATCACTGTGAAAACAGCTACAAAGTAAAGAAACCCAGCCACCTACCATACATTGGCATAGCGTCAGCTATAGTGTAAGTATTCATGGGCAGTAAGAATACACATAGGGGAGAAGTTTTAATACATTTCACCAACTTACAGCAATCTCATCTTCACAGGCATAAAGTGATGTCTACAAAGACATGTCTTTATAACACTAGCCTCTGTAGATTTCGTGAGAAACATATGCTTATGTTCATTTGTGAGTTTTTCCACAAGGTGGAAAAAAATCTAGTTGTTGCTAATTGGGTGGATTATAATTTGCATTTTAATAAGACTCCAACCATTTGTAAACTAGAGTCTGCTCATGAGAAAAATATACAAAATTCTATAGTAGAATTTTACATGAGTCATGGATTTTTATGTACTGTTATAAGTTAGATTAAAAAGCAATTGTAGAAAAGCAACTTCAACAATATAATTTCTTAGAAAAGGACTCCTATTTATTTTTAATTGTGAGAAGAAATATTTACCATACATTGTTTGGGAGAATATACTTTTCATTTATTAAGCTATTCTTCTGTACTGACACAGAATACAAACTTTTTAAAAATAGAGGCTGGAGAAACTGCGCAGCAGTTAAGAAAAAGTGCTTACTATACTTGTGTAAGACCTGGGTTCGGTTCAAAGCATGTATGTGAAAGCTTAGGTTGGATTGAGTAACTGTGTGAATTAGGAAAATTTATGTGTTGTGATGATAGATGGGCACTTATGGCATGTGTCTTAATGGATTATATTTCTGATAGTTTCACAGGAGGGGACACAGTGCCACATAGAATTGCCATCATTATTTTGATTATTCCTATGACATTATTTAAATTTGTTGATTCCAAAGATTACCAATATTATAATTTACTGACGGGTAATAGCTAAGCATTTTAGTTTAAGAAGTCCAAAATTTGTATACATTTTTCCAAAAGATTAAATTAAAATGTAATGTTTTGATACTATGGAAACAAAGTGACAATCCAAATTTTTTGTTGTTTTAGCATACAAAACAATTATGCTTGAGATAATGCCTGTTTTAGCATCCATCTTCGTACTTACTGCTCTAAGAAAATGCATTTTAGACTGATGTTCTGATAGTTCTCTATTTTTATAATATTCTTGTTTATTTTTATAAATTGGGGGCTACAGATCAAGAGATGCATAGGGAAAGTTCTGAAATAGTCCTCAGTGCAGGAGCTTCCCACCCCGTGGAGCTGGGCTATATCTCACATAGCACAAGAGTGAGGTTTTGCTTAGTTTCTTACAAGCCCCTTGCCCCCGCTGCCTAGAGGTTTCATTTCCTGTCATGGTGTGCATTTTTATTGTTTTGACACTTTAATACAAATGTACAATGTACTCTAATCATACTCACTGTCCTCCAACTTCTCACAGAAACCCACACTCCTCTAAATTTCCTATCCTATTCTTTATAAAATAATTATTAAAGTTAAGCCATCTGTTGGGGCATAGCCTACCTATAATAGACCGCAGTGATGGAAAAAATGATCTTCCCACAGCAGTCAGCAGCTTCCAATGACTTTTCAACTAGGAGCTGGGTCATGTGAGGCACTCCCCCATCTATAATAGAATCTTGGCTTAATCTTGCACTGATCTTATACAGACAGCCATAGCCACTGTGGGTTTTTTAAGTACAGTGATCCTGTTATGTATACAAGACACTACACAGCAGTCTTTACCAGCCTCTGGCTCTTAAGATCCTTATGCCACCTCTCCTGATGTATCCCCTGATCTCCGAGGAGCAGTGGGAAAAATATAAATGCCCCACATGGTACTGACACTTATTTTCTGCTTTGACTAGACAGACATTTAGAAGTGTAGGAAATTAGGGCCTGCATTTCTTAGCTGTTGTAAAGAATGGAATCTACCTCTAGGGGGAGACAAGCCCTTGTCTCCTCTCTAAAGGATCTATCCAGTAGTGCAGGGCAGGGACCCATCTAGGACATCATCCTAGTCTTCTGCTAATGTGCTTTTTTCCTCCCAGAATCCCTGTGCCCTACTGTAATCTCTACAAGCTGAGCTACCAGGATGGTCTGCAGGTCTGCCTGACTTTCTGAGACCTGACTCCAAAGGTCATAGCTGTTCTTTTTGTTCTTCCTTGCCTTGTTTTTCAGATTCTGGCCAGAGCCTGCATATAATTTTAAACTTTCTAATTAATGCTTTGGGCCTTCTTGTTCTATTTCTAACCCTTCCTCTTTGCTGTACAGCTCCCTGCCACCCTGTGGCTGACCTTGCCAGCTTATCTTTGCCTTTCTCCTCCGGGCTGTTGTGACACTTATAGCTTGCCTGTTCTTTGATTTTTTTTTTCTTTTAAAACTCTAATAAATTTTCATAAAGCTCTAGATAGAAGTTGGTGTCTATTCTTTGCTTTCAATTACGTTTGTATCTATCCATAAATTAGTTTATTGGTGAGACTTAAAACCCCAAAATGTGTCCTAGTTTTCTTAGTATCATGTGATGGCTGAGCTGGGAACCCTTAGATTTCTGCTAATACACCTTTCCTATCCTTTAATTTCTTAATCAACAGAGATAAAGACACCATGCCTGCAATCCTTATGTTGGCATAGTTTCTTCTCCATATTGCGTGGGTGAGGTTAGCTCAGGAACTTGGAGTATTTCATGATATAATTAGATTTTGTTTTTCTGTCTTCACTCAGTTCTTTCATACCACAGACTCTCTCTCTCTCTTTCTGCTTACAATGATGGCTAAGGCACTATTTCTGAAATATTAACTTCTTCCTTTGACTTTTATTATTTTGTCTGGAGGAAATGTAAGAATATTGACACTGATTTGATTCTGCTGTTCTGTCATCTGGTGGAGCTACGACTCCTCATTCTTTTTATATAAAAACATCGATTTCATATTACTACGTGTGGGATTTTCTTGTGTCCTTTGGAAGAACCTAGGGCTCTATCAGTTTAGTTATTTGAAACTGGTCTGACCCTTTACAAGCCTGCCTTTATGTGTGTTCAGAGTAGTTCTTAGTGGATGGTAAATTTATCACCTCTAGCAAAGTAAGACTCTTTGGTGACGTTTTTGTCTAAGTATCTTAGGCAACTGATCCATAGCACCTTCTCTCAGCTCACCTCTCTCTTCTGTCTTGGTCACAGTGGCCTTGTGTTTCCATTGTTCTTCTAAGTTGTTGCTGTAAGTTTGCCTCTAGGAAGGGAATAGGACAATTATGTTAGTGTTATCTGTTTCTACCTATCAGTCTCTGACTCCTGTGTTTTCTGTTGCTCAATATCTAAAAATAATTGCTTCATATAGTTTTGCTATGATTGTGTTGTTTAAGGTAAGGGTCTGATCACTTTATACTTCATGTCATTTCTCATTGAGCCATGACATAAGGGGTTTTATTTATTATATTTTCCTGTCTTCCATTAAAACTTTCCTTTAGTGGATGAGTTCCTCTGAGACTGAGCCACTCTTAGGTGGCACCACACAAAGAACAAAGGGAATTCCTACAGTGCTGAGACTGTACAGGGATATAGTAACCAACACTCCTGGGAGTCAACTGGGAAGGTTCATAACGTTTGTACCTGACAGCTCACATTCTCATCCACCACTCCATGTTGTTGTGCTGATCATGAGCTCTGGCTTCTCCACAGAATAAAGGGGGCAATTGCCTTGGTTTCATGGTGCAATGCATGACACCTATCAGAAAGACAAAGATCAATGAGATCCATGATGGCTTATGCTGGTGAGGATGTAGAGTAAGGGGAACACTCATCCACTGCACACCAAGAGAGCTCTCTGAATCATCAGGATCAATGCATATATGAACTCACAGAAACTGGAGGAGCATGCACTGGGCCTGCAGAGAACTGGACCAGATGGGGTCCTAAACTCAATGGAGAAGTGGAAAGATGCCCCATCCCTAAGCCAGAAGCAAAGTACAATTGATAACCATTTGCTAATCAATTGAGTTTTCTATAAGGGAGTCTCACTAGGGAAACAAACTACTCTTAATGATAGGCTGCATGCCCAGCATTAGATGACCAACAGTAGACAAGGTCAATGGTATCAATATTATGGAGGCTCATAATCTTATGCTAGTGCTCTCCCTTTAAAATTATATATTATAATATATATATATATCATATAGATGTATACACACAAACACACACACACACACACACACACACACACATATATATATATATATATATATATATATAGAGATGGGGAGAGGCATTTGGAGGAGTAGAGCAATGGAACCATAGTCAGGTTTTATGTGAGAAAATAAATCTATTTTCAATTAAAGGGAGAAATCAACACCAAACGAAGCAAGCATATTTGAAGAATTTTCCCTCACTGCCATCTTTGTGCTCCTCATTCACTTAAAAGGAAAGGCTTCCATGTTTCTGCTTTCTAAGAGCTAACATTAAGGAAAGCCTAGAAACAAGTCAGGTGACTGCCATAATAAAGGGAATCTTAGTGAAACAGAAGTGGGTTGGGAAGGGGAGAATCTCAGTGCTGGCATCATTAGTCAGACCCAACTGGAATCATTTAGTGTTCATCACCTTAAAGAAGGCTTTCAGTTTCTGCTTCTCTCAATTTCCATCCCAGAAAGATTCGGCTGCTCTTTCTGCATTCATTTTTCTTTACACATGAAGAGCCACAATCTTCTTTTCCATTTCTTTTAACTTTATAAATATACTCTAAAAATTATCCAGACTATCTTCTTTGGTAGTAACAGCACCTAATTCTTGACTATCTAGGTCTACTCTGGGGTCCACATGCCAAATTGTTCTAGATGACATTGATGATCATGGAGAATCTCTGCCTTCTCTGCTCCTGGCAAACTGCTCTGCTGTAAATGATAGCTCTCTATTGACTCAGAGCTGTCGTCTTATTCAGCAAGGGTGTTGAGCAGGCTGAAGTCTTGGCTCCTATCATTCCTTATCACAACATTGGGTCAGATGTTGTCACTCAATATTTGTATAATTTGCTTCACTCCTGCATGTTATCCTTTTGGGCAGCTTCTCTTGGGTAACCTCCATCTGCTAGAGGGACGTTTGGCAGAACATTCCTGCGTTTTTTTTGTAGGTATTTCATCTTCAAAACTCCATATCAAGCCAGAATCCTCATCTCAGTCAACCATGCTTGTGCCAGAAAAATCCACAAGGCGATACTGTTAAGATCCTATTTCTGTGTACTCTAAACAGTAAACCCCAAATGACTGGATCAAGTAAGTGCGATTTCAGCAATAACAAGCAGAACAAAACAAAACTTCCTTAACACCACATACAGATAGCTGTTGAATTTCTTTACTCTCAATTGTTCAAGAATGAAATCTTGTAAGTGTGGAAGTTGCCTCCACAATACCATCTTCACTTTCAAAGACACATGGTATCAGAAGTCCTTGGTATTTGTTTAGGAATGTACGTTAGAAATGGAGCATTTATCTATTATTTCTGAGGTCCTGGAATTTAATAACTAACACTGTAATAAATAAATAAATAAATAAATAAATAATTCATTTTCTTTGCTTTAATTTAAATATGAATGCTTATATGTGCATACAAATATTGACTAAAACATGATAACATATATTAGTACTTTCTAAATGCCAAGGGTATGTAAAGATAAAATTATGAATCAATGATCTTTTACATACACTTGATTATCATTTTTTCTGTAAATTCATTAGACTATATTAAATATGTAATATGTAGGCTACAGGTTACACAAGTGTTGGGTTATAAGATAAAGTATACATATTTCCTTTATCTCAGAGGAAACACAATCTTTAACTAAGGATATGTATTTGAAATATGTTGACTGAATCAAGTATATCAATGCGTGTGAAGTAATGTATCCATGAAGAGAAATGATGCTTCTATTTAAACAGAGTAAATTAGTATGCATCATTAAAAACATATGAGGTATAAACTATAATAACATCTTCTTGAAATGATTCAGTGAGCCTCAAAAAATGCTTGTTGCTAAAAATTCCTAGAGGAGATGTCTTATTTCCCTGGTCAATCACTATGAGTTGAATCTTTTAAAGAAATAACTTAGAAACAGTGAAATGACTTAGTATGTTGCTCTACTCCTCAGCCCCTTGGGATGGTCCTTGTGGGTAGGTGTTAAGAAGGAATGGAATTAATGAAGCAATTCTGCAATAAAGGAGAAGCTGAAGTGGACTCAATTATTGCAAAATTGGAGAGTGATTTTAGACCTTCCACCCATGCCCCTTGGTCCACGCATCTCACCCCTTGTTGTTGGGACCATCTGATTTGCTGGCCAGGTCATGATTTGCTGGCTAGGTCATGTGCTCTGTTGCCATTTGTCACTGTGTGCCAGCCAGGCAGATCTTAAGGTTGTAAAATAAGGATGCAGCTGTTGCACATTTGTGGGCCATTATGGGCCACCAGTCAGTATATGCTGACTCATTCCTCCTACATTAGTAGATAAATGTACAGAATACTCAAACCTGTCTACCTGAGTTCAATACTTTAATTCCACCTAAAAGTGATATGAGAGAACTAATAGTGCAGAATAGACCTCTCATCTTCACATATGTACTGTAATGTGCACACTCATGCACATATATCATGCATACATGCAAACACACAATAACCCATTTTAAAAATAGTTTAATATTTATTTTGATAGTTTAATTATCTAACCATTTCATTTAATTAAAAGTAAGAATGTGGAAACATTACTTATAATGTGAGAATGAAATCACTGATATGCATGAAATGTTAATTAGTTTTATACTTCTAGAGATAAATTATTGAATTTTCTTTCAATCTCAGTTGTTATTTCCAATGAACCACTCAAAATGCTATGTGAAATTCACATACTGCACCCCTTATTCCTCACGGTCAGCTATGGTCTATTGTAAGAAAAGTCTTTTTGCTTTTATCTCAGAACATTAGAAATATTATGTATTTTAGACTTTAATATTTAGACTTTATGACTATGATGTCTCCCATCTTGTAATTTCTCATCTCACAGTAGGAAAAGCTTTACTTAATAAAATATATATTGAGGTTATACAAAATTTTAGGAGCCATGTTAAATGATTTTTAAAGTTTAATACCTATATACATGTCTTGATATCAATTTATAAGATACATTTATATATGTATATATCAGATAAAAAAATTTTTAGAAGACCAATTGTATATTTACCCACAATATAAAAGACCTATATTTTTTATGCTGTTTCTAATTTCAGAATTTCTAGCAGACACTTATTATAGTTGACAATAAAAAAAATTACTTGTGGTGGTTCACACATGTAAACCCAGGAACCAAGAGATTGCAGAAGGGAGAACCCCTTAAAAGCCAGCTGGAGTGGTATAGGAGTTTCTGAAAAAGAAAACTTCCAAAACCTGGGGGCCAGATAGTTAGTTTAGTGCACAAAGATGCTGGCCATGCAAGTCTGGCAGGCTGATTTCAACATCCTATGAGGTGAATTGAGAGAAGTGATTGCATAATACTGTCCTCTGGCCTCCAAATGCCCACTGTGGCATGCACTACAATGTGTGCATGTTCTCTCTCTCTCTCTCTCTCTCTCTCTCTCTCTCTCTCTCTCTCTCTCTCACACACACACACAAAAACAAATGTGCTAATTCTTTGAATATTGTCATACCAAGTAACATATTCTAAATGTATATAAGTAATAAATTCTCAACAGAAAATTATGAAAAATTTGAACAAAATAGAAATACTATCTGCTAAAATGTGAGTGATATGTTAAAGCATTCTATAGTGTGTGCATGGTGTGTGTGTGTGTGTGTGTGTGTGTGTGTGTGTGTGTTGTAAATTGGTTCCTCTGAGAGTTTTGTACAAATCACCTTTCTTATATTTACCCCTCTTTCTTAACTCACACTTCACAGATGCATTCCTCTTTTCAAACTTTGCAGTTTTTTTAATCCATAAAGACTAATTTGTTCTGCCAAAATATTCTTGGATGTATGTTCTTCCATTGAAGCATGGTCAACTTACCAGTTTATGTATTTAATAGTCTATACCAGAGGAAAAGGAATATGTTGGATCAGTGATGTAAGTTTTCAATGTACAAAATTTAAAAAGGAGAGAGAATTGCAATAAATAAAAGAAAATAATTTGCTAATGTAAAAAGAAATGGGGCTCAAGATAAAAGCCAGAACAGTGTCAGAAACAGAAGAAATATTGGTACAAAATTTGCAGAAATTAATACTGTGGTAAATATGCATTATCAATACCCTTATATGATGTGCCAGCTTTGTGAAATGAACAAATTACTTGAATGTTACAAATTTCTAGAGATTATTCAAGAAAAATAGGCAATATCTATCTATCATCTATTTATCCATATATCATTGATTTTAATTTCATCTATCTATATTATATACACACAAAAGAAATTAAATGAACAGTTAAAAAAAACACCCTAGACTTATTTAAGGAGGAATTTTATCTTAGAAATAATATAAATACTTGTGTTGTCTTTCTGTTTCATTATTTATGAGTATATACTCTGGTGATGTTTTCCTCAGTAGTTTTGTATGTGAAGCAAAAGGGATCATTTTGTAAGGCAATTATTAGGGTGACAACATCCTAACATTGCCATATATAAGTGATAGTACTGAGAGCAGAAAATAGCATTTGTTCCTGATATCAACCTCTTTCACAAATGTTAGTGGGTATAGTGTACTTATGAGCAGATAGGTGAAAAGTGATCTCTGCAGAAAAAAAATGCTCTTTTGTGCTGATGTCAGTGAATTTCTAAATGGCCCTTCATTTTTTATTGTTATGAATTTCCAATATGTGTAAATTCAAGATGTTGCAAAATACATGATTTATATCTTTTATATTCTAATATTACAGATCATTAACACTTCAACACAATTTTCAATATTTTTTTCTGAGTAATGACTCATCCCTATAATTTGACATTTGCACATAAATAAACACACACATGCACTTACTAACTGCTTCAAATTCAAACATAAAACATTTACTGTATAAGCATGATTACTACTAAATATACTAATTTTCCCATGTTCTACCATACCACTTATGAACTGAAATAATTGCTTTCTCTATGTGTTAGGGATTTTCTAATAACAGGTTATTTCAATGTTCCACTTTATCCAACATATCAAACATCTGGACCAAAAAAAAAAAAATGTCAGAATTCAATGACATCAAACAGACTTAATGGCTATATTTAGCACATTACAATCAAACCTCAAAGAATATAAATTCTATTCAGCAGCAAGCAGAAATCTCTACAATAGATCAGATTTTGGGACATAAAGCAAATTTGAGAAAATCTGTAAAAATTGAAATAACTCCATGTTGTATGCTATCTGAATACAATGATATAAAATGTAACAGCAAATAAAAAGAAATCCCCAGTGAGTACACAAACTCAGGGAGATTATGCAACTCTTTACTTAATGATGAATGGGTCAAAAAAAATCAGAAAGATACAAGTTTCAAGAACTGAATGAAGACACAATACAACAAAACTTCTGGAATACATTAAATTCTTTCTTCAGAGAGAAAAATTTAAAGATAAATAAAAAAATGGACAGAACACAAATCAATAACTCAGTAATGCACCTAAAATGTTAGAAAACAAGGAACAAACCAAACTCAAACCTCACATCTAATATTTCAAAGAAATAGAAAGAAAACCCTATGGTAAGATTCACAAAATACCCTGGATACCTAAAACAATTCTGAGCAAAAAGGTCAACACTTGAGTGATTACTCTTCCAGATATTAAGATACATTATGAAGCTATCGTAGTAAAAACAGACATAAAGACTGTACTAGCTGGTTTTGTGTGTCAACTTGACACAGGCTGGAGTAATCACAGAGAAAGGAGCTTCAGTTGGGGAAATGCCTCGATGAGATCCATCTGTTAGGCATTTTCTCAATTAGTAATCAAGCAGGGAGGGCCCACGGTGGGTGGGACCATCTCTGAGCTGGTAGTCTTGGGTTCTATAAGAAAACAAGCTGAACAAGTCAGTGGAAGCAAGCCAGTTAGTAACATCCCTCCATGGCCTCTGCATCATCTCCTGCTTTCTGACCTGACGGAGTTCCAGTCCTGACTTCTTTGGTGACGAACAGCAGTATGGAAGTGTAAGCTGAATAAACCCTTTCCTCCCCAACTTGCTTCTTGGTCACAATGTTTTGTCCAGGAATAGAAACCCTGATTAAGACATAGACAATTGGAAAAAATAGGAGATTCAAGGATTACTGCATACAGCTATGTCAACTTAATATTTAATAATGATAACAAAAACATGCACTGTAATAAAGAACCATCTTTATTACGTGCAAGAAAACTGGATATCCAGATATAGAAGAATGAAATTAGATCTGAACCTGACACAAAGTACAACTATCTATGTATAAAGGGGCAAAAGGAAAACCTGGATCATTTAAAGTGCTAGAAGAAAACATAGTATGTATGTACATAAAAGTATATGAAGGGATACTGCATTGCCATGAACTGGACTCAGTCGGTCCTTCACCCTGGGAACCAGGGTTTCGGTACTTAGTTAGACAAGAAGTCAGCAAAAAAATGCCAGACACTGACACAGAGAGTACTGTATCTAAATGTAATTTCTCAAAGCCAGCATCATATTACAGAAGAAAACAAAGAAGCTAGGTGACACATCAGCCAAGGTACATTGAAGTTATCTGACACAAAACAGAGAAATGCATACATAAAGATTCACAGGAACTAGGCAGTGTTTACAACTGAGATAAGATCAGGCCTATCTAAAGTCAACTATTGACAGGAGCCAGGTAAAAGGGATAATTACAACCAGGTGCAATTCTGGTCTATTTTATAATAGGGGTTTCTGCTCTTGCTCACTTTTTCATAAATAATACAATACTGTAGTTCCTCCTTAAACCATAACCCTCTTTCTTCCTAGACCACTATAAATTCCTGCATATGGGAGTGACTTGGCTATAATTCTAAGTTTACTTTGTTGAAATAGCCCTGAGATTTTTAACTCTTATCCAGCAAACTGCAGGATGCCTGATTAACTATTAACACTGAGGGCATTTCATCTGAATGAGTGACATATTTATGAAATTTCAAGCCCACAGTCAGCTCAACGACTGCCTAGGACATTGGTGAAGGATAGGAAGCAAAGTTCAACCTAATTTAGGTATTTGACAAATCATTTCTTGGAGGCGCCTATAATAAAACAATACTGAAAGAAAGCACACAGATCTATTCACCAACTATTGCAAGGATGAATTTGGGGCACTTGTGCTACGGCATGGGGATGCCAAGACATTAGGAGACTAAGTTTCCTTGATACTTTTCACCTCAGGACTGTGCCTAAGCTTTTGGACTTGCCACGAAGACTTCACTGGAGTGGGTGTGGCACTGCATAATATATTCCATTCTGAATAAAATGTCAATTGCCCATAAACAAAGTCTCTCTACTGACAGATAAAACCCCAGAAAACTATTAGGGTTTTGCATCTATAGGAAAAAAAAAGAGTCGAAAAAAGCCCACCACTCAGGAAAAAGTCTTTGTGAGCTATACATCTGACAAAGGTGAATATCTATATTACACGAAGTACTCCAAGAACAAACAGTGAAGACAACAAATTATTGAAGTAAATAATGGGTTATGGATATTGAAGAGAGGATTCTAAAAAACCTAAATAAAAGCATTTAAGAAGTATTGCAAAAATTTTTTCACCCTCCCTAGCAATTCAGGAAATGCAAATCAAAACAAATTTGAGGTTTCACCTTACCCAGTCAGAATTGTAAAGATCAAAAAAGCAACTAACAATAAATTCTGCTAACCATTTAGTGAAAATGGATTCCATATTCACTCATGGTAGAATTGCAAACTATTACATCTACTCCCCTAGAAATCAGTCTGTATGCTTCTCAAAAAGCTAAAAGTATATCTGCCATCTGACCTAGCTAAACTATCTCTTAGCATTATGATACAAGTACTCTATATTTTATTCTATTATAAGAGACACTCTTGCTCATCCATAGTCATTACTACTCTGTTTCTAAGACCTAAAAAATGACAACTTAATGCAGTTCCACTGATGAACAGATATAAAATTTTGGTTCATATACACGATGGAATATTTCTTTAGCTATATAAAAATTGAAATAATAAAATCTATTCAGTTATAAGTAATTGGATGGAACTACAAAAGTGCAGGAAAAAAATAAGGTAACCAAGATAAAGAAAGACAGATGTTGCGTTTCTCTGTCATCTAATTCCAAATCTTTTAATATAAGGATGCATCCGCAACAACAGAAAACAGTAAATTAAAATGGTCCTACAGTGGTGGAGGCTGGAGAGATGAATAGTTTACAAGTGAATTTTAAGCTGAAGATTGTGAAAAATCATTGCATGGAGGCAAGTGAGAATATCCCTTTCAAATTATTGAACACAGTAGTCCAAGGGACTTGCAAAATATTTTAGGATCTTAATTTTTCCATTAGTTGCCTGCCAGAGATTGAAGTATAACTTTTCTCTTATGTTGTTATCTATCTGCAGCCAACAGTGCTTTAATCTTAATGTATGCTGAAACATTGTACATTAAGAAAAATAGACATATGGCAATAGACTAGAGTAGAAAACTTCTAAGTAAGCTTATATATCTACAGTTAACTAATATTCAATAGTGTGACTTATGTACATTGGTGAAAGAAAACTATTTCACAAATGATGCAAAGAGCAACCTGTACAGACATACTTAAAGATGGAAGTGACATTTTCTTTTACTGTGTATAGAACTCAACTCCAATGGATGAAAGACGATGTTATACCCAAATGTATGAAACTATTGTAGGAAACTATTGGAGAAGAACTTCAATATATTGGTTCAGGTAATGACTGACTTTTTGGACATAGCTCTCAAGACTTCGAAATAAAAACAAAAATTGATCAGGGGCATTATAAAGCTTCTGTACAGCAATGTTAATAGTTGATAGAGTTAAGAGACAACCTATGTCCTATATTTAATGTTTAAAATGTAAATAATTTGTGATAGTCAATTTTCACTACCAACTTCAGTGGGTTTAGAATCACAATGTAGACAAGTCTTTTGGTATATTTATGGGTGTTTTTCAAGAACATTTTAACTGATCAGTGGAGACATACCCTGAATATAGGAGAGAGTACCCCATAAATGGAGTCCAGGACTAAATTAAAAAAAATAGATTGAGTACAGCTACAGTGTACTTACATATAATAAAATAAAATAAATTTAAAAAAATAGAACACAATTTGCTTTTGCCATGTATTTTGTGATGTCAAGGAAAAAGAAGCAAATACAGAAAACTATACTGAAAAATAGAGCTTATGTTTTGATATATCTGATCATGTAGTTTGTTCTACATTAGAATGCTTTGTGACGCTAATAATTAAGAATCTGAAGCTATTTGTAGGAAAATGCTAACTGCTATGAGCAGAGATTCATGCACCATTCTGGTAGGGGAGTGGAAGACCAGAATGCTTAAAGAAATTGGAGAGGAGGCCTCCAACAAATATTTTATAGGAGAACAGGACTCTGTTGAAAACTGGGTTACAGGGCATTTAAATTATATCTATTCACGAATGTTGCTCTTTTCTGATCTTGTCCTCAGAACCTGAGTGTGACTGAATGTGAGAGCAATTAACTAACTTGTTTGACACAGAAAATCCGTCGAGGGTAGCACCAGGCATCTGGGTCATGTGTCCAGGTCATCACTCATATTCAGTGTAGATTGAGAGTAGCAGGAAGAGAAGAAGATGAAAAACAGGAAGCTTGGTGAAAATATTTAGTTGGTGGTAAGCTGATGAGGACAAAAGCAACTGTAATATTTAAAGAGATTAACAATATTCAAGAAATGCTTGTATCTCTCGATTGCAGCAAGAGTCTTGAGGGAAAGACACACCATTTATTGACTCTATGTTGCTAAAATATAAACCCACTTAAAACAAGGGGAATTGAATGGGAATGGTGTTAAAGTGGTTGTTGGAAAACAGCAACACAAGAAAACTATTTTCCCAGAATCTATCTGAAAGGCCCACAGAGGAAAATTCAACTATGGTCCAAAGGTTCCACCCACATCCTCCACTGGCAGCAGAATATTGGCAGCATCATCCATACCATATAGCATCATTTGAGGCATGCTAGGTGCAACAGTAAAGGTCACATGAAGACTTATGTCAAAGTTCCAGAAAGTCTAAGTGATAGATGGTAGAGATGAATTTCTGCCAAGAGGCCCTCTAAAGATATGAAGATGAGATGATGCATTTAAACAAATTGTGATGGAAGGCACACAATTTTGGAGGTGTGAGGACTGTAGGATCCCACAGAATAAAGCTACAGAAAGGAGTAAAACCAAATTAGAAAGAAGCTATGTGTATTTCAGAGGGAAAAGATAGAAGGCCAGGGATGCCTATGATCATTTGGGTACAGATTATTCTATTCTAAGTTTTATCTTGATAGCTTTCAGTTTTTCATTAGTCCTGTCTTTGTTTGTTTGTGTGTTTGCTGTTTATTATCTTTCTATCTCATCCATGGTGGAATGATATACTTACTTTGAATCACACTCTATTCAATGTTTTTAACCTGATGTTTTATTTTTTGAGAAACTCACAGGGTACTTCTGAAATTCAAGGTTTTATCTTGACTCTCAGAAGAAGTGTAATCTTTTGAACAACAACAAAAAAATCCTTTTTTTTGAAAAAATCTTTTGTGACAAATACCACACAATTTGGGGGATTTTCAGAGATGATCTAAATGCATTTTGAATTATGAGATTAAAATAATGCTTACTGGGGAAGTAGTGGATTGCTATAATTTAAAGTGAATGAATTTGGGTGTCAAGATGACAAAGAGCAGCACTGTGATCGTCATTCTTCATTGCCAACCTGACTGGATAAGGATCACCATGGAGACACACTGCTAGATGTGTCTATGAAGAAATTCCAGAAAAATTTAACCGAGAGAAAATTCATCATAAATGATGGTGGTACTACTGGATGGAGTTGGATCCATAGTGAATAAAAATAATTAATCAAGTGAACACTAGTAATCATCCCTCTGCTTCCAGACAGCAGATGGTAAATGATTCAAACACATACTTTTCTTTCTTAAAATTTACTTTACTACAAAAACCTGGGAGCTAAAGAACATCACACACCAAAATTAATCATAGCCACATCTGTACACATCAGTTACACACATCTGTACACATCAGTTACACAGTTAGAATATGCATTCTGAAGCTGTAGAGCTTCACATAGGGATGCTCACTTTCACCATTGAGTATTTTATCCTCTTAGCTACCATCAAAAATGGTGAGGCCTTTACAGAGCGAGAACTAGAAACACAATTGGCTTTATATTCTCTTTCATAGCTCATTCCTATCACCTGCATTAAGTCCTTCCTCATCTCCTAACATTTAGCCTTTATCATATGTTTTCTACATGTTTTATTCTATGTACCTTGGCTTATTTATATTTATATTTGTATATATAATTGGCTAGCTTCTAAATATGAGGGAGAGCATGTGGCTCTTTTTTTTTTCTTTTTGAGAGTGTCTGAAATGGCTTTATATTGCAAGTTTGTTCATTTCCATGCAAATTTTGTGATTCCATCTGCTTTAGAGATGAATGGTATTTAATTTTATATTTTCTTCATACGTTCTATTTCCACATAGATATCTTTCAAGAGCAAAACTAAAAATAACCAATAATTATATGCAAATGTTCAATATACATACAAGGAAAATGAAAACCATAACTACAGTGAGATATGATCTCATTTCATTAGAGTGGCCTTCATGAAATGACAAAAGTATGGTAAATACAAATATGAGGGGAAAATAATTTTTTATACACTCTTGATGAGACTCTAGCTATCTCACAACTGGGTATAGATATAGAGGAAATGAAGTCAGCATACAAAAGAGGCATCACTATATCTGTATTTATTAAGCAGCTCTATTCAGAGTAGCTAAGATGTGGATGATTCCTGGAAACTCAATGGCAGATGAATAACTAAATAAAATATAGATTTATCTATCTACTTTTATATTTATAATATTCAGCTTTTTATGACTGCATAATACTCCATTGTGTATGTATGTTTCAGTAAAAATGAGTGAATTCCTGGAATGTGTATCAAAGTGGTTAGAAATGGAAGACACCAAGTTAAGTACTCAGAAAGGCAAGCATCACACATTCTCTCTCATATGTGGTAATGAATATGAATTAATGCCAACTGGAATTACAAGGGAATGGGAAAGGAAGGCAAAGGGTTAATATTGTGCTGATGTGAATCAGAATGTTCCCTGAAGGCTCTGGTATTTGAACTTAATGGTACTGTTTATGGGAGGTTTAGAAAGTACATTCTTGTTGGGGGGAATTATGTCACTGGAGGAGGCTTTGACAGTTTAAATCTTCACATGATTTACAGTTCATTGTTTCTGCTTTGAGCTTTTGGATGAAATGTGATCACTCAGCTTCCTGCTCCATTCAACAAGTCTTGCTTTTCTGCATCCTTACTGCTCAAAAACTCAGATGACAGCAGATGCTGGAGAGGATGTGAGAAAGAGGAACATTCCTCCATTGCTGGTGGGATTGCAAGCTGGTACAACCACTCTGGGAAGAGAGGCCCCTTGGTCTTACAAACTATATGCCCCAGTACAGGGGAATGCCAGGGCCAGGAAGTGGGAGTGGGCAGGTGGGGGATCAGGGTGGGGGGAGGGTATAGGGAACTTTTGGGATATCATTTGAAATGTAAATAAAGAAAATATCTAATAAAAATAGTTATAAAAAAAGAAAAGAAAAATCTATATAATTGTAGTTTCTATAAAGCACTTTGATAGACATGTGGAAACATTTAACAAATAATTCTTTGAAACTACTTAATTCTAGGAAGGAAAAGATATATGTGAAGCATACAAGTTAGGTTAAGCTTAGATAAGATGCTGGTAAGTAGAGCATGTGTGAGAAGAACAGAGAGAGCACCAAGGGCACAGATTATGCATGAGGCATCAAGAATGTATGAGACACCAGAGGCACTGAATAACAGGATAAATTAAATATACATGAAACACATGAAACACTTATTATTCATGAGGTCTTAATTCAGTCACATATTGTTGACATCCATTTTGGCCCTCACAGTTCTGTGCCCAGAAAACTCACATAAAACCCATAGCTGTGCAGTAAGATCATCTGCAAGCTGTTGCTATTAGCGAGGCATACTTACCTTTGTGTTTCTCCAGTGGAGCAAGAACCTAGCACTTGGCCCAGGCAATTCTTGCCAGTGGGTATTTTGTTGGAATATAAACCCTTATTTTGGAAGCTCTGTAATTATAGAGAAAGCAGAGATAGGAAAATTGCATATTTCACTCTGAATTCACATGCATGCCCTGTTGAATGCACACACTGCTATAAATATACTATTGTCTCCGTCTTCCCTCATGCTGCATATATCAAATGCATGGGAAAAATAAGTTGTTTTTGAACTGTTGGATTTGATGTTTCCCCTAGTCGGTGATCCTTCGTGACTACTTCTTTTGCACTGTACTGGGAGTTCCTTGTTGTTTGAAGTAACTTCCCGTAGAGATTCTACTGGTCCAAGTAAGTATTATTTTATCTTTTAATTTATTTCATTGACAGAGAACCCACAATACATTTAACAGAATGCATAAAACATCCATTAAATATTTAATCTTCTTAGAAAATCTATTTAATTTTCAAGCACTAATAATGTTGTCACAGATACAGTGCTATGCATACTAATACAACATAATCACAAATCATATTTGATGTGAAGCATATGAACAAGCGTGCATGCACACACACACACACACACACACACACACACACACACACACACACGAAAGCAATAACTTATACAGCTGGACATTGCCATAAGTGAGCTTACAGGAGAAGATGCAGACTCGTATTGGTCTTTTCAACTGATCTCCTGATGTTGAGTAAAACCACAATTGCATTGTTGGCTTACAGACAGAAAGACATTAATAATTCTGTCAGAGTAAGCCTACTTGGAGCCCCTCTCTTTTATTTTCAATCAGCTCCTGCCAAGGCATCAGCACTTTGTGGTTGATATTTTAGACCAAATACCACATCTCACCTTGAATTCAGAAATTTCTTTGTACGACAGATCAACTAAGCCGATGCTAAGTCTATGGCCCAGCCTGTTTAATAGTAAAAAAAAAGTGCCAGTAGTTGCAGTTACTGTTGGAAAGTCTAGATTAAACTAAAATTGATGATATAGATAATTTATAGAAAAATGCAAGATTTTTGAAGTAACTGAAAGTGCATTGGAAATGGTCTTGTATTAGGATTGATTCTCTCCAAAGGCTCTTTTCAGTTGTGTTTACTTCCAGGAGAATGTACCATGTACTGTAATACTGTTCAATGATGTTTCCTGAGTATTCCACATGAATGGATACAAAACTATCTGTTCCCATATTCTTTACTTCAACAATATCTTTGAAATATAACATTTCAAAAAAAAATCAATAAGTGAGTAATTACCTCTGTTTTACCTCTTCTGGATAGTTTGTGAATTTATACCCATGGAAACACAAGTCTTTATGGTTTTCTGAAGCATATTATACCACATAGAGTAGAAACCTGCATTGTTGATGGTCTGTACAGAAAAATAGTGACTACCTTCTCTCCATTAATCTGAATGACTTTGCACACAGAAGAAAATGCATTATATTTGTGACATAAAAGCTTTTCGTTAGGGTAGTTTGAATTCATAAGTGATGTCCTGAAGTGGACATTTATTTGGGCTCATGGTTACAGTTGTTGGAGTGAAGACATGGAAGGCGGGACAGAGAGTGTGGCAGAGGCTCTCACACCTGGTGGGGCAGGAGGAAGAGGGTTAGACAGGCACCAGAAATAATCCCAGAGGGTTTGCATGAGATAAGTGATGAATATTTTAAATAGAAAAAAAAATCTTTTGTTCTCTTGAAAGCTCAATACCATACAATGATGGGCAGCTTTTTTCATAATGGATTATGTTTTTTCTTGCTTTGTTTTAGTTTGAGACAGAGTCTCAAGTAGACCAAGCTTGAATTCACAGTCCTCTTGCCTCTTCTTTTCAAGTAACAGGGTTCAGACACCTATCAATCACATCTGAATTGCTTCTTACTTCTTATTATAAGTTATCAGACTCAATTATCTGTAAAATGCCACTTTAAAAAATACATTTAAAGTATTTAGTAGCTTGCATAAGTTACAGGATAGTTGAGCTTGCTACTTTTATGTCAACTTGACATAAGGTAAAGTCAGTTGAGAGGAGGGAACCTCATCTGAGAAAATGTCCTCATAGAATCAGGATGTAGGAAAACCAGTATATGGAGTTTTTTAAATTAGTGATCACTGGAGAAGAGCCAAGACCATTGCTGCTGGTACCACAGTTGATGCTGTAAGAAAGCAAGCTGGGCAAGTACAAATGTGCAAGCCAGTAAGCAGCACTCTTTCATGGCCTCTGTGCCAGCTCCTGCCTTCAGGTTCTGCCCTGATTGAGCTCTACCCTAACTACTTTTGGTGATGTACTTGTAAGTGGAAGTGTGAATGAAATAATTCATTCCCTCCCTAAGTTGCTTTCATTTGTGGCATTTCATCGCATCAATAGTAACCTTAGCTAAGTCAACAGTCAAAACATGTTCCCACTAGCACTTTACCAGTCACATGTTAGGCTCTTGAGTTAACAGTCCCATTCAAACTCACATATCAATAACAAACCAGAACATATTAGCAACATACAGCTATACTTTTTCTCTACATGCAGGTAAGCTTTCTACTATTCCTAACCCTTTTACCACTTTACCCACCATCTATTCAGAAATTCATGTATCCGTCCATCTTTCATCCTACTGTAGAGAAAGAAAAAGGCTTTCTTTTATCACTCTCCCATTCCTTCTCTGAGTATACAATTACATTTTCATGAAGTGGATTATCATGTAAGAAATCAGTTTAATTATACTTCATGGTTAAGCATTAAAGAAGAATATAAAAATTTTTTAAAAAGGCTAGATGATTGAAGCTAACATGACATCTTGGGCTCTAAAACAGAATAGGGTGTCAGGATTTTCCCATTCTATGGGAGTGTGCGATGAGGACAAACATACCGAATCCACCTGGCCTTATTTTTCATACAAAATCTTTCCAATGGTAGGCCTTGCCTAGAGTAACTCACGAACAAAAATAGGATTTATTAATGAAAGTTTTCTTTATAGGTGTAATCTTCTTTTCCAGTTCTCACAGGGTGTAACAATTTCTCAAAACATTCTGCTTGAGAACATGGCAAGAAGGTTCATAGTGGAGTCGTTGCTTACATCCACATTGTGCAATGCTATGCCCTATACCATGTCAAGGCTCAGAAGTCTGCACCTCAAAGCATAGCACCTTTATACAATAAGTACCTTGAACTGGAAAAATGTCGTCCTGCTCTTCCTTTTCCTGTCTGTCCATCTCTTATTCCATGAGACATAGAAGCACGAATCCTTGGTTTGTTGTTTTGTTTGCTTTTGATTTTTGTTTGTTTATTTGACTGCAGGGACATAGTGGACTCTTGACCCTTCCCCTGTGCAAGTCACAAACTAGAAACATGCTCCTGTCCCTAGACCATTGAAGACTCTCTTCCTAGGTGGTGCCTTCCCTCTTACCAGTAGAATCAGTGCTAGCCAGGGAAGACAAGAAGAACCGGAATGGAGCAGCCTCTCTGAGTTTCCCTCCTCAGAATATGATCATTAAATTGTATGCCCATGAGAAATAAAAAGGTGATGAAAAAGAGCAATAGAATAAGTGTAAAACAAATAATAGAGTACTAAATAGAAAAGATTGTCTATGTTTACATTTAGTGTAATGATCTAAACTAAAAACAATTACGTATCTGTGAAAGGTCTTTGCAGAATTTTCACACAGACAACTGGACATTCAAGTCTGAGTTAGAGAAACTTCTATGATTAAAAATATAAATGCTGTGTCACTACTCTGACTAAATTAATGTTTAAAAGCAAACCAAGAGAGGGTCAGGTACTGGGCATCAGTCTGTATGAGAATGGAAACACAAAGTTAATATTATACAAATTTAAATATCTTCTTTGAGTCTAAGTTACCTTTATGTATAGGTATTCTGGCAAAAAACTACATTGAAAAGTTATAATGGTGGCATAATTCTTTGTTATTTCTAAGCCAAATTTAGGAGTAGGTTTTTGCAGAAATGAAATAAATGCAGAGATGATTTCATAAAGCAGATGACATTTTAAATTGATTTTATGTCTGCGTGGGTAGCATGTGCACTAGTCAGAGGACTTTGTAGAGTGATTTCTCTCTCTCCTTGGTAGATTCTGGGATCAAACTCAAGTCATTGGATTTGGTGCAGGTGCTTTTACTTGCTGTGTTTCTTACTGGCATAATATTACTGATTTAAAATATTTAGTAATTTTTAAAACAATAGAAGGCTATCAAATGGTATTTTCAGAGCCTGAAAAGAAGAAAAGTGAATACCACAAATACATGTAACTATGGTAATAGACCTGGGCAAGCACGATTTTCATCAAGCAATTTCCAAGTTGACTGATACTCTTAGTATTTGAGTTAATTATCCATGCTGAACTTTCTGGAATTATGGTTGTTAACACTTTTAGTTGGCTTAAGTACATAAAGGAAAAGGACAGTCTGACATCAGCATATGAATAGTCTGGGTTGCTATGGTTTTTCTTAGAGAATACTTGTGGCATTTCTCATTATTTGTACTTTCTTTATAAGTCTAAGTGAAGCCTTTTGCCTTTAATATTTCTCCTCAGGGAAGCATTATGCTCATGTGCCCGTGATCGGAATTCTAAATCCAAAACATCTAAACATCCCATCCCATGTTGAATTCAAACTAACTCTTCAGCTCAGCATTTCAGGACATATGATGCAGAAAATGGTGACATTTGTGTAATAATTAACATTCTTCTGCAGTACATGGGTGCATCTATCCTGTTAATGCATTGTAAAGAACATGATTATATGCACACAAATGTATATATGTTTACATAAATATGCAAGTTACTGGCTTAAAAGTTAAATTAGCTCACTTCATGATTTCTTAGTCAATTTTAGTGTGACAGGTATCAAATGATTATGAGTTCCAGATGAATCTAAGATACATAGTAAGGCCATCTCTCAAAACAGCAAAAACCAAACACCCAAAGGAAACAAGTGAAAAAGTTGAATGAAATAGGTGAAGGAAACTCCAAAGACATTGCTAGTTAAGAAACAGTCAAATATGCAGAAATTAATGTAAAACATAGCAACTTTCTATTTTTAATCTACATGTACAAATTTATTCTCACACATGACTAGATATCCACAAAACCTTCACATGTGGACTTGTAAATATATATAATTGGTTTTGGAGACAGTGCAAAACTGATGATAATGAGTTATTCTAGGTGATGAATAGATATTAAAACATTTTAATTCTTAACATATTATTATAATTGTTATATTTTATAAGGGGAATAAATTTTTTTATTGGTTTGTTATTGAATACAAAATATACTTCTTACATTGATATATGCTGTCTACCATCTTAGGAAAAGTAAATTTTATTTATTTTTTAAGTTTTTTTTTATTATTTTGTATATTTTTATATTATGAAGATAAATTTTTAAAGACCATAATTAAAAATTTGTCAAGTAACTAAGTTATATTTTATATTTTATTAAAAGCATGTGTAAGGTTTTATGAAGTACTCAGTAAAAATACAAATAACCGAACACAAATTTGCTCTAAAGTGGTTGGTTTCTCAACCTGTCAGTGTGATTTCCTGTCTGTCTGCTTACAGTGAGGCAATGGTTCTTCAGCTCATCAGATACCACGAGCATCTGTGCTTTCAAGTGCAGAGAATCCTGCGGAAATTGAAGTGCATTTACCCGTGAACATTTTGTGCACTGCATTGTAGATACTGTTTTGTATGAGATAGAACATATTTTTCCCAAGCACCACTATGTCACCCAATCTCTAGTTTCCCTATCACTATCATTAAACTTTATGAGCATAGCTTGTGATATGCAAACAGAAGCTTATAAAAGATAATTGACAATTTGGACTTTTATAAAACAGATTCTAGTTTTGTGATCATCATAATAAGTATTATCATTGCTATTATCATTAATTATTGTCTAAAACAATGTTTATATTGAGACAATTATATATTATATTTGTTATGTGTGCAAATGAAGTATAGGTAACATCAGGTTTTAAAATAATTTAATAAATTTCAGATTGATAAAATAATTTTTAAGCCACCTCACCTTTCCAGAAATCAATTTTCTTCTCTCCTTTCTATAGAATAGAAGCAGATATCATACAAGAAAAAAATTTTCTTTAAGACCATCTAGGCTTTTCTTGTTAGGGAAATTGAAGATTGTAGAGATTTTTACCCCATGTGGGAGGAAATGGAAGTTTCTCAAGATGGAAAGAGACCCAAAGAATATGAAAAGGTGCTTTTCCCAGCTTGCATGTGGGCATTTTATATCCCCCTAAACACTTGTTTGCCACAGGTTTTATTATGATCAAATAAGAAGCCACAATTCTCATGATATAATAGCTATAAATTCTATTCAGTGAATCTTTTTTTTTTTTTTTTGACTTTAACTCTTTTTTTTTTTTCAACTTTTATTAGATATGTTCTTCATTTACATTTCAAGTGTTATCCAGAAAGTCCCCTATATCCTCCCCCCTCCCGGCCCTGCTACCCTACCCACCCGCTCCCACCCCCTGGCCCCGGCGTTCCCCTGTATTGGGGCATATAAAGTCTGCATAACCAAGGGGCCTCTCTTTGCACTGATGGCCAACTAGGCCATCCTCTTCTATATATGCAGCTAGAGACACGAGCCCAGGGGGTACTAGTTAGTTCATGGTTATTCTTCCACCTATAGGGTTGAAGACCCCTTTAGCTCCTTGGGTACTTTCTCTAGCTACTTCTTCCTTGGGAATCCTGTGTTCCATCTAAAAGCTAACCGTGAGCTTCCACCTCCATGTTTGCCAGGGATTGGTATATTTTCCCCCGAGACCGCTATATCCGGGCCCTTTCAGCACCATCTTGCTGGCATATGATATAGTGTCTATGTTTGGTGACTGATTGTGGGATGGATCCCTGGCAGCTGCAGTCGTTGGGTCCATCCTTTGTATTGAGCTGCACAAATGCTCCCTTTAACTCTTTCAATGTGTGCTTTGTTCTTAATTCTAGGAAGGGGTGACGTGTCCACATTTTGATCTTCCTTCTTGAGTATCATGTGTTTAGTAAATTGTATCTTGGGTAGTCTAGGTTTCTGGGCTAATATCCACATATCAGTGAGTACATGTTATGTGAGTTCTTTTGTGAATGGNTGTCAATTCTTGATCTTACAGCACAAGCCTTTGCTGTTTTGTTCAGGAATTTTTCCCCAGTGCCCATATCATCGAGGCATTTCCCCACTTTCTCCTCTATAAGTTTCAGTGTCTCTGGTTTTATGTGGAGGTCCTTCAACCACTTAGACTTGACCTTAGTACAAGGAGACAAGAATGGATCAATTCCCAGTCTTCTACATGATAGCTGCCAGTTGTGCCAGCACCATTTGTTGAAAAGGCTATCTTTTTTCCACTGGATAGTTTTAGCTCCCTTGTCAAAGATCAGGTGAGCATAGGTGTGTGGATTCATTTCTGGGTCTTTGATCGTATTCCATTGATCTACCTGTCTGTTGCTGTACCAGTACCATGCAGTTTTTGTTATGATTGCTCTGTAGTACAGCTTGAGGTCAGGCATGGTGATTCCACCAGAGGTTCTTTTATTGTTGAGAAGAGTTTTCACTAGTCTCGGTTTTTTGTTATTCCAGATGAACTTGCTAATTGTCTTTTCTAGATTCAGTGAATCTTTATAATTACTTTTTCTCTTGGCATAGTGTTACAATGTACTACCGCTGGAGTTATCTCTGCTTTGTTGAGTAAAACCTGGATGAAATATGTTATTTGCACATTTTCAGCTGAGTGTCAAGCCTGTAGGAAGCTTGTCTGATTTCACTTCCATCTTCAGGGAGTACAGAATCCCAGGGACAGTGTATAAAGCTGGATCGTCAAGTGAAAGGTAGACCAGAAGTTCCCAGGTCTATAGGTACCATAAAAATGGAATCTTGGGGTTTGTAGTAAAGAAGTTCTCCATAAGCTACAATAGAAAAATCTTTATTCCATTATTACTCTTTTGTATTTGAAGTAAACACTGAGAATTTCTCATTTTTTGTTTTCCTTTTTCTGTCTCAACTAGGGAACCTTCTATGGGCTCTTTTTGTGTAGGCATGATTGTTATGAGCAGAAGAGAATTATGATGGGCCTAAGCTGCAGCACATTGGAGTTCTGTTACAATGTATTAAGAGTTACAAATACAATAGTTTAAAACAAAGCTGGGCCTACAGCTTGGTGGTGTGGCTGAATACTTATGGGACACTAAATCCAATCCTCAGTACTGCAAAATAATGAGATGCTGCTGCTGCTGCTGCTGCTGCAACTGATGTTGATGATAAAAACAGTAAGATCTAAGTATTTGTGTATTGGCCTGTTACAAGCAACATGAATCACAAATAAAAACATCCATATATAAAATAGTTTGGAACCCATAGTCTGACTGACAAGATTTTTGACCTTACACAGACTCAAGGTTTAGAACTAGGACCAGTGATGCCTACACAATTGCGCTGTTCCCTGGCATCTTTCTTTTTAGCTTCCAGCAGAATTTAGTGTGAACCTTTCCAGGCTACTGCAGAGAGGTTCATGGAGACATGTGTCAGTTTTCTGTATTCTGCTTTGCATTATCCACAGTCCAAGCACTGACATATGCATCCCTTAATCCTCTGAAGTGTATTTTAGACTGTGGGAGAACGATGGCCACTCTTTGAAATCCTTGCTCAGTTCTGAATTTAGTCATTCAGTGATTCTGTGCTCTTTTCTGAAATACATTGTCATCAATCTATTTTCTTTTCCTCTTGCTCCAGGTGACCACACATCTATCTTTTCTGTTGTTTTGTGTCTTTAAGAACTTATGGATGTCTGTTGTGGAGAAGGACATCACAGTGTGTGGCTTCTTTTCCCTTTTGGATGTGCGGGTGTGCTTGAATTTCGTCCATTAATGGAAGAAATTTGTTTTATATTATTACTGGTATATGAGAGTCTGGGCTTCTGATTTTTGGTATTGTGAAGAGAGCTAAAATTAATATTTTGAACAAGACTTGATGGAGACAGATTTTCAGTTAATTTACATGCTTACTAGTTTGTTGATGAAGTTATTTGCCATAAGCCATAAATACACATCTTATTTTTCACTTCAAAAAAGGGATAGAATATAAAAAGATAAACAAGAGAAATTCAATTTATTGATTTGAAGCAAGTCTGTTTGATGTAGGATTAAGCATATTTAGAAGTTTTAACTTAGAAGTTATACTTCAGAACATTCTAGAAAATTTCAAGATGTTGGTGTATTAGGCAATAAACCAAGGGTCGGGAAGTTGTGTGATGGATAGAGCACTTTTTATTTCAAGTACCAGCATTTGGGCATAATGATCTGTGTGGCCTGCCTGAAATCAGCTTTTGGGAATCAGAGAAAGGAGTTCCTAGAAACAAGCTCACTGATTAGATCAGCCAAATCTACAAGATCCAGTTTCTGTCAAAGACCCTGGCTTAAAATATGAAGAGTGATGAAAGATGGTATGGTATCAACCTCTAGCTCCCACGGCCGTGTACACACTCACATTCAGTTTCACACTCCTATGTAGTCACACCCAAGTGCACACAATATGAACATGCAAAGACATGTACAGACATGGAAAAGAAACAATAAACCAAACAGAACTCCTAATTATTGTTATAATTACTTTTGACAGAATTGGTATTAAGCAAACAGTATCACCCTTACTATAACTTATTTCTAAGATAATATTTTCAAACATTTACTGCCTAGTAGCGTTATCCATTAACAGCGCCTCTTGATCTCCCATCCCAACTCCTACTCGCCAGAGCCTAATAAATCATATGTGAGTATGATCACAGGATACTTCTGAGATTGGCATCACCTACTAAACAAAGTGATTCTCCTTCTATGTTGTCATAAACGTTGTCATTCTTTTGTGTGGCTAATAAGATTGGATTGGAAATGTGTAGCCTACATTCTTTATGCATTTTTCAACTGACGGGCATCATCATCCCTAATTTTCTGCAGAGTAGTTATCGAGATCCTTATGAATACTAGATATGATTCCCCTACTAAATGACTCTCTCAGCTCCTATGGTATATTTTTAATTGAGTGTACTCTTACATTTTCGTCATTTCTTATATATTCTGGATATTAAGCCCTTGCAGATGTGTAGTTTGAAACATGTATTAGAGCTTCTGATTTAGTATTTTTATCAGATTCCTGAGTGTGCATAGAGTTGGTCTCTGTGTCTATATCTGTTTCATATCCCTTTTCTTGGGCTTTTTTCCTTCTGTTTGTTTTTCTTATTCTGATGTGTTAGCTTCTGTTTTATCTTATTGAATATAATTTTATTTTACTATTATTCCTTAGACACCTGTTTGTTTTCTAAGGAGAAACACACCAGTTAGAGCTAATTGGGAGGGGACATAGGGAGGAACTTAAAGAAGTAGAGGGAGGGAACCCCCTAATTAGAAATTTTTCTGTATAGCAAAGTCATTTCTTTAGTCACAGAGTACAATGATGTGAGATGATTTTTGACACTATAATTATATTAAATTAGGAGCCAAGCAGTTATTTTCAAAGTGCCTGCTCAACTGGCTGATATCACAAACTTCGGCATATTATAAGGTATATAATTCAACAGCTTCTACTGCACTCAAAACAGTTTGCCTTTCCTCTGCATTTTAGAAAACAGTATACAGATCAGGTCAACAGTTATACAAGCATTGTATTTTGGTAAAAAAAAATGAGGATACACTGATCTCTTAGTATTAATTATTGCAGTCCTACTGGATGTCAACACAGGGACACAACCATAGATGTATTTCAAATGCAATTACATTTGAAATTTGTTGATGTGTACTTTATATAGGTGATACATTTTACAAGATAAAACATGACCTTGCTATAGACTACTTCCTCCATTGTAGCAAAAATTTCATTACTGCTGTAGAATTTCCCAGGCCAGTTTTCCTTTGACAGCAAGAAAAGCCGTGCCTTTTAATGAAATGGAACAGGAGAATGCCATGATGGAGTTCCCAGTGGCTTTGAACTAAAATTTTCATACCATACTATTTACTTTAGACGTTATTTATTTTGTGACTCTCATTTAAGACAGTGCATTTGTGAATTGTTGTCTATATCTTTGTTAATTATATCCTAAGCTGGTTTGTTTCTCTTAGTTGCCTAACTTATGAATATCTTCTAGGAAAAATTATTTAATGAACGTTTAGGGATTTGTTATCTCTCATTTGATAAAATCATCATTTTGACCATACAAAATGTTAGGTCATAGGCAGTTCAAATGTCCAAAAGTGAACCAAACTGGACTCTGTGAATTTCTGATGGTTAAATAAAAGCAAACATACCTCAGGAACTTAGGAAACTGGTTCTCATCTGCTCAAAGGATCCATTTGCCTTACCATTAGGAAAAGTGACTCATGGCTCCCTGGATATGTACTTGTAGTTGCATATCAAAGCCCACGCAGCTTCTAGGCCTCCCCACTCCCTACACTCAAGCACTTGTTCCACATTCCCAAGTCCATGATGTCCTTCCTGGGCCTCCATCCTCCCAGATACCCATATTCTTTGTATAAAGGCAAGTTTTAACCGCATCCCTGCAAGTCACTCCCTTACTCTATCTACTGTTTACTCCTGTCACTATTCTCTCTCTTTCTATTCTTGCTTCTTTCAAAGATAGCTCTGGCATTTCCAGTTTTTTTTTTTTCTTTCTTCCTGCTCTGGACTCTGGATATTGTCTGTCTCATATACACAATAAAAACCTTTCCCTTAACCATATCATGGTAATTTCTTTACTGTGCTCCCCTCTGTTGCCAAAACCCTCACATGCACACAATAGATATTATGCAACATTATTAATAAAATGTTATAAATAATCATTCACTTTTAAATTATTAATACCACACATATGCATATAAGTGTGCAAACGTGTGCCTTAATTTTTTTCACAAGGAGTTTCAATCAAAAGAGGGAGCAGTTTTGAAAACTACATCCCTGAGTATCCATCTATAATTCTGGTCTCCACTGAAAATAATTCACAGTACCAAATGGTACCTGTCATTTTAATGACCCAGATGAGAAATACTAGGTATAACAATTATTTCTCCTAAAATATCTTAGCCAAACGTTTTATTATTGATAATTTAACAACACTGGTAGTTTGAACATGTTGACTAAGGCCTATGGGCTGATGACTCCAAGGTAGCCATGCACAGTATAGTTTCTTTCTTCTCCCCTTGCTCATAGACTCTTCCTAGTTGACAGTTCCTAGACTTCAAGAACATTGTTGCTACTTTTGCTCTTGAGGTAAAAGAAGAAGGAAACCTCAAGCTGTCATATTTACTTCTGAATAAAAGTGATGTTTAGCAAAGAGAATCAAATGCTAGACATTTTTGTGAAATGTGTTATGAGAAGCTCTGTCTTAGNCTGACTCTGTAGCTGTTCTCATGGACTTCCTTTTTTTTTTTTTTTTTCTTTTTTTTTTTTTTTTTTTTTTTTTTTTTTTTTTTTTTTCTTTTTAGTTGTGTAGGAGCCTTAATCTTGCATGCCAAGCCATTTCTACAGCCCCAGTTCTCTTTCTGTCCTTGTTGAAGTCAAATAATCTGGTTTAAATCAGCGTTATAGTCATTTAGTATTTATAAAATACTTTTTAATCACTTTTAGCTTGGGCATTAGTATTATCCCTTGTGCCTTCTTAATCTAGCAAGAATAGTTATAGTATGAAACATTCTTATAAGCATTGTTTTATATTAAATGCACTTTAAAAGACTACATTAATTTATTGTTATGATAATAATTTCTGATTTTGAAAAAGACATAGTTCCTGACCTGCTTTTAAATTTTCAGATCATGTAGAGAAGACGGTTAACTATTTGTACACAAAAATGAGATAATTATCCCTCTGTGTGTTTATGTCCCTGTATACATTCATATTAGTAATTATGAGTATATAACTCTTCTGAATTTATGTATGGTATGACTGGTATTGTTTTTCCTTTATCATTGGTTGGGTTTTCATCAAGCAGGGATGGCTATTGGGTGGTTGAGTAGAATGATTCCCTTTCTCTGTCTCTTCCTCTCTTTTTCCTCTCCCTTCTCTTTCTTCTGTCTTTGATTGCCACTGCAGGTTCAATTGCACCAGACTTATTTTTATCTCGTGTTGTGTGTAGTATCAGAATGCAACAACTACTTTCATAAATAATATGTTTTCCTTCCTTTTCCTTTTTGTGTTCACAAATTGACTGGTTTTGAAGGAAACCAGTTTAAAATGTGGCACAGTTATCTTTGCCTATTTCCTGCTAGCCAATAGACATCATTTCTTACAGGGCACTCAGTGTTCCACACAGAAGGCTGATGGAAGTATGATTTACATGCTGATGCCCCAGGTCTCCACAAAAATGCTGATGGTGGCTTGAAGATAGCCTCATTTGTTCCTAAGTAAGAAATTCAATCTGTTGTCCTCAATTTTTATAGTAATTGATATAATATATACATCTTGGGGGCTGTAGAGATGTCCCCTCTGATTAAATGACTACTTTCTCAAAAGACCCAGGTTTGGTTCTCAGCACCTACATCATGCCTCACAGGCACCTGAAACTCCTGTACCTGGGGGCCTGGTGCCCTCTTCTGGCCAATACAGGCACTGCATATATTTGACATACATTTAGGAAAAATACATGCATAAAATAACAAGATCAAATTAATAATTTATTTTAACTATGTTGCATTAGAGACTTTATTGGATTTTTATCTCCAATGCAGGGTTTATTTCCAACCTTTCTGATTTTATTGCAACATGTTTTACGTCACTAGTGGAACAATTCAATTTTCAAAACAATCAACTGTCACAATCATGTCAAAATTGTTGGTCCTGTTGGCATATACCTAGCTTCCACTTGGTGTCTGCAGCAGTCTTGCTGGTATTTCACTGTAGCAGGACACAGGCTGTTAGTTTTCTAGATTTTCTATTTTATACCTTTACTTGTGTATAGCTTCTTGTCTTGCAAGCAAGCCTAGGAACATGTGAAACTTCAGTGCATTCTCGGTATGTAGTGATTCAGGAAAGGCGGTCATCGTATCAAATAACTGAAGTTTTGTCTCTTTAATTCTTTGGAGGAATTTGAATCTGTTGTCAACTCAGATACACCACTATGCACCATGTATCACTAGAAGTTTTTACTCCTATCCGCTGCCCTTATACCCATGGCAATCTTTTCCTCACGTTTCATTCCTTCACTTCCTGCACTCTGAAACTACCACTCTGTTCTCCTCTTTCATGAGATCAGCATTCAGCCTCCACATGGAAGTGAGAACTTTAGAATATTTCCCTTAATATAGGGTCCTACAGTTCCATTCCCCATGCTATAAATGACAGGGTTTTATTTATCTTACCCATGAAGAATAGTCCAACCTGTCCATATACATTTTTTTTTCATCTGCCCACATATTGGTTTTCAGCTAGATTAGTGTGGATTTCTTAGTGTTATGAGCTGTGTTACAGTAATTATATGAATGTAGGTATGTCTTTTACATAATACTATATATTTATTTATATAAATTATGCATACATTATATAAATATAATATGTTTATTTAGTCCCAATTTTGTATTGCAGACAAGATTTGCAATGAATAAGACTGTAGAAGTGATTACCCTCTTGTTCCTGAGTCTATGAAGAGGAAAGCTCATAATATATATTCTTTAGTATGTTAAGTTACAAACTTTCTCTACTCAAATTTTGAATGACTAATTTCATGAAGGAAGGATTCATTTTGGGAAATTACTTTTATGCATCTGCTGTGATTACACGATGTTGCACTTCATTATTTTGCTATGATTTAGCATGTCGATACATATACATGCTGATATATCTTAACCTGCCTGCGATAGAGTTAATTTACCCATGATGGATCATCTCCTTTCTATGATGATTGATTTAATTCGTTAGTATTCACTGAAACATTTTGAATGAATTTTATCAGGGATGCAGTTTGTTCTTCTCTTTCTTTTCTGTCTCCTTCTGCAATTTCAGTATCTGAGTAAGGCCAGCCATAATTAATAACAATAGCTATCAGTTTTTAATAATGGTCTTCCTTTCAATTATGTAGAATTTCTTTTTTCAATCTAATATTTTTATTGATGATTTAAAAGTTTCATATAATGCACCCTGGTCACATTCACTTTCATGTCCTCGCAGGTCTGTCCTTTAACCCTTCTGAACCCACCCCTAAATTAAAACAAAAGAAAGAAGAAATTACAAGTCTAATTTGTGTTGCTCATGTATTTGTGGGAGTCTGGTCAAACTCCCCGTGCTCAGCCCCTGAAAAAAAAACTGAGTCTTTCTGACCCACTAGAGTCCATCACTTGTGGAGGGGTACACTTCAGTTTCCTTATCACAAGTTTTAATGTTCCTGTCTAGGATGTTACTGTTTTGAGGGCAGGGAGTTGCCACAGGAGTCTTCTCTGAGAGTCCTCCTCAGCTGTGAGTATGCAGTCATAGACACCTGAACAAGATCAGCTCTCTTGCTCTTAGATTCCCTCGTGGATGCCTTCATGTTTTCATCCCTTCACTCAATCTTGGCTTTTATAAATCTGTGCAATCTGCTTTCTTTTCCAGTTGGAGAATTTAATCAATTTATATTCAAGATACTGATAGGTTAATAAAATAATTCTCTCTCTCTCTCTCTCTCTCTCTCTCTCTCTCTTTTATTTTGGTTGTTTTGTTTCTCATTTTGTTTTGTTTCTCATTTCTTTCTCTTGTGTTTTTCTTTGTTTAGGGATATATTCTATGTTGATATGATATATTTCTTTACATTTTGTGTGTCTATGTTGCTATAAAGGTTTGTAATTTTATGTGTACATGATTCTATCTCTCTCTTTCTATCTAAAACACACACACATATATAATATCTATATGGCATATAAATACACACACATATATGTGTCTGATGATGCTAAATTCTTTGTTTCCTTATAGATCAGTTCATTTCTTGTCATCAAAAATTTATTTTTCCATGGATTAGTGAAGGATTACTTTAAAAAGTATTTAACATATTAATATAATTTATTTTTATCATCTTTCCCCTCCCAACCTCTATACTTATCTAACTTTATATCCCCCTCTCTGTCCCTCTCTTTGTCTCAAAATTCAAAACAAATCAAAGCAAACCAAAACAAAACCAAACCAAAAAAAATAAATAAAGATCAAAGCAGACAATGCAAAACCAAGAAAATCACTTAGAAAAAAATTTAAATTCCAAAATAAAACAAAAAGCACACAGAAAAGAAGCCTGCAGTCCACTTTGTGTTGGCCACCTACTCTTCCACATGGTGCCAGCTCTGGAGTGTGGTTTATATACCCAGTGACACAGCACTGGAGAAAATTCAATCACTGCCTCAGAAAGTATCAGTTGGAAATAGCTTGTTGGCTAGGAGTGGGACTTTGTGCTCACTAACCTTTCTCAGTGCTGGGATTTGGTCCTGTTTGAATTTGTTTAGGTAGTATTGTCTGTTGCAACAGTCTCTGTGAGTTTGTGTGTGTGTGTGTGTGTGTGTGTGTGTGTGTGTGAGAGAGAGAGAGAGAGAGAGAGAGAGAGAGAGAGAGAGATCTCTGTTGTGTCTAGATGATGCTCTCTCCTTTCAGTGATCCACTCCCTCTTGACGGTGCAGTCTTTCTGCTTCCTCATTTTAATAGATTCCTGAATAATGAGGGGAAAAGTTTGATTAAGACATCCTATTTAGGGCTGACAAGTCCAAAATCTCTCACTGTCTGGACATTGTCTAGTTACAATTCCCATCTACTGCAGGAAGAAACTTCACTGTAGCGGGTGGAGCAACGCGATGATCTATGAGTAGAGTTATCTATCATTAGGAGTCATTTTGTTGCTATGTTTCTTTAGCAGAATAATATCGGGGTTTCCCCTAGGACACATGACCTATTTTATTTTTTCTTTCAGGATGTTAAATAAACCATATAAATCTACTGGCATGAAGATTTCAAATGGGAAGCCAGATGTTTGTATAATTGGAATTTCTTCATTTTTTTTCTTTCATGCTGTTCTTTGTGTGTGTGTGTGTGTGTGTGTGTGTGTGTGTGTGTGTGTGTGTGTTGTGTTCTGTTTCTACAGGTTAGCTACAATATTTGTGAGAGGAGGTCACTTTTTAAGCCTTTTTTTGAGCTTTCTAGAATTTAGTATCCTTATTTTCCCTTACATTTGCAAAGTGTTCGACTGTTATTACATACACGTTCCTGTCTCTGTCTTTCCCCATCTCTTTCTTTTTAGACTACCTACAATGTATGAAGTTGATCACTTATAGGTGCACTATAAATCTTCTGAGGTTTCATGTCTTTTTTGCTTTCTGTTTTTTTTTTTTTCTTTTCTTTTCTTATCTTACTGGGTTATTTTAAAATACCTGTCTTCAAGCTTAGACTTTTTTTTTTTTCTTTTTTTTTTCTTCCTGTCTGCCTCATTTTGTGCTGAGGCTCTTAACTGTGCTTTTTAAGGATATTTATTGAGCTATTTGGTTGAGGGATTTCTGCTTGGCTCCTTTTTCTCCCCTCTGCATCTCTTTGCTGACTTCCCACTCATTCCACATGGAGCCCTCTCAGCATTCCATCAACCCGACTTTAAAAAAAAATAATCCTCTGAGTTTCTCTAAAATCCATATTTTGAATTATTTGCCAGGCCATTTACTGATATCTTCCTCATGATTTGTTGTTAGGCGGTTATTGTCCTTCTAAAGAGAGTTGCTTACCTCTCTGCCACGCCACGTTCATCATGATTCCTCCAGTACAGAGTTGTTATTTGTGCATTTGGCAGGTGGTTTTTCAGGATAAATTCTACGGTAAGGTATTTTCACCTAGCGGTCCATCCTAGATTTTCCTTCTGTCATTTGCGTTGACTTATGTGCTATGTGGACACTAAGCTGCAATCTATGTTGGTGACACCACCTGGTCTCCCAAAAGCTTCAGGGGGTGTTGAGAGGATTACACAGCACACTCTGTAGGTGCTGGCGAGGCACTCATAGGCTGGAGTCTGTTAGTGTGAACATGGGTAAATTCCTGTGGGACAGGGTGTGCATGTGATCCCTCTAGTGTAGCCAGGAAGGTAATGTGCAGTCAAGGAAACAGCAGAGGCCCAGTGTCCCTTTGTTTCCCAGGGCTGTGTAATCTGGGGTTGCCACAGGAAGCCTAGGCGAATGTGAGTCAAGGTACCAAGTACGAAGATGGAGCCCTTGTCAGTCTCTGACATTACCACATGGGCCCCTCTGCAGCAGTGAGCAGTGAGACCAGATACCATGCCACACATTCTGCACCTATAGACAGATAGTTGTAGGCTTAGATTAAAACAAAACAAAACAAAACAAAACACTACTTTACTATAGGAGTATCAAATTTTCTTCAGCTGTCATCTCTCTGATAATTTTTTTTTTTTTTTTGGTAATTCTTTTTTTATTATTTATTTATTTTTAGAGAGTTTCTTCATTTACATTTCAAGTGTTATCCAAAAGTCCCCTATATCTGCCCCCCCCCCCCCCTGCCCGGCTCCCCTACTCTCCCTCTCCCACTACTTGGCCGTGGCATTCCCCTGTACTGGGGCCTATAAACATTGCTAGACCAAGGGCCTTTCTTCCCGAATAATGGCCAACTATGCCATCTTCTAATACATATGCAGCTAGAGACATGAGCTCTGGGGGTTCTGATTAGTTCATATTGTTGTTCCATCTATAGTGTTGCAGACCCCTACAACTCTTGGGTACTCACTCTAGCTCCTACATTGGGGACCCTGTGTACTGCCCTATAGATGATTGTGAGCATCCACTTCTGCGTTTGTCAGGAACTGTCAAAGCTTCCCAGGAGACAGCTATATCAGGGTCCTTTCAGCAATGTCCTGCTGGTGTATGCAGTAGTGTCTGCATTTGGTGGCTGATTATGTGATGGACCACCCGGGTGGGGCACTCTCTGGATGGCCCATCATTTCATTTTAGCTCCAAGCTTTGTCTCTGCACATCCTTCCATGTATATTTTAATCCCTATTCTAGGGAGGAGTGAAGGATCCATACGTTGGTCTTTCTTTATTTTCTTATGTTTTGGAACTTGTATCTTGGGTATTTTAGATTTCTGGGCTAATATCCGCTTATCAGTGAGTGCATATTAAGTGACTTCTTTTGTGATTGGGTTACCTCACTCAGGATGATATCCTCCAGATACATCCTTTGATAAATTCTTAATGACATAAACTTTAGATTCTACACAACACTTGAAATTGGTGATTTCCTACCTATTTTTCTGTCAGCTTCTTTATCTATACAGGCAATGCGGGAGGAAAACATTCTCTTATATTACAACTATGATAAAATTTTCAAGGAAATAATAACCTGAACTAAAAGTTGTGTCCTTTGGAAAAATAGTATAGGGTAGTTACTGACAAAGATCAGACGTATGAGACAGAAGAAATTTCTGTTTCTTTCACCTACACTTATCTTAATAAATAGCTAAGGAACAGTGTTTGTGGGAGTTCCCAGGAATTAGGTGTAGAAGCATTAAAATTAACAAACTTCCTCATTTAGTTTCAAATCCAAGCAGGTACTGCCTCAAAGTTTATAAGTTGCACAATTAAGGTAATTAACAGTAAACCACTCTAATTGCCTTAAAGGTTTTCTAATTGCTTTTGATTTTTCTTATAATTTAGATGAATAAATGATAAGGTAAAAATTGCGTCAAAGAGAGAAAGTGTTGCTAATTTTGCAGAGAATCCAGGGTTCTTTGATGTTTGGAAGCAGGAGGAAGGAAAGTTGGAGGAAGGCCACCTATGAGATGAAAGGAAGCAATGCATTGAGTGATCTATGCACATGTGAGAACATATTTAATGAGAAAGGGTCAATGGTCTGTTATATTTAAGGAAAGGCATGCTGCAGTGTGGGGCATTGGTCTATGCACAGACAGGCTGGTCTCTAGTCAAGTTGAGGTCTGAACCCTGGAGTGGTGATAATTTACCTACATGGCACAGTAGTTGTTCCCTCATGTCTCCTGGACTCAAGGCTCCTGTCGAAGTTACTGCCCCCACAGCCCCCACAGGAGAAGCATGGCTAGTAGTCACGTAGACAATGACCCAAGCTTCTGACCTTCAGCCTAGACTCCTCCCAGTTACCTAGCAGCAGTAAAGATAACAGCCCACCATAAGAAGGGCTACTTGGCCCACCTTGCTCTCTTACTCTCTTCTCTCACTCTCATTCTCTCCTCTCACTCTCTTACTCTTTCTCTCTCTTCCTCTCTAGCCTTTCCTCTTTCTCTCTCTCTTTCCCCTTCTCTCCTTTTGGCCATGGCCAGTCTCTCTCTCTCTCTCTCTCTCTCTCTCTCTCTCTCTCTCTCTTTCTCTCTCTCTCTCCAACTTCTTCTTTCCCCCTGCCTTTCTACAATAAAGCTCTAAAACCATAGACTGTCTCTGTTCATCAAGGCCTGCTGCACTTGGATGATGGGATAGGCTTTCTCCTAATGAACCATTTCTTTCTTTTCTTTTTAATCTCTTTTTTTGTTAGATATTTTCTTAACTTACATTTCAAATGCTATCCCGAAACTTCCCTATACCCTCCCCCCTCACTTCTGCGCTACCCACCCACTCCCATTTCTTAGCCCTGGCATTCCCCTGTATTGGGGTATATAAAGTTTGCAATACCAAGGTGCCTCTCTTCCCAATGATGGCCGACTAGGCCATTTTCTGCTACCTATGCAGCTAGAGTCATGACCTATGGGGGTTCTGGTTAGTTCATATTGTTGTTTCTCTTTTAGGGTTGCAGACCCCTTCAGCTCCTGGGGTACTTTCTCTAGCTCCTCCATTGGGGCCCCTGTGTTCCATCCTACATATGACTGTGAGCATCCACTTCTGTATTTGCCAGGCACTAGCATAGCCTCATACGAGACAGTTATATCAGGGTCCCTTAAGCAAACTCTTGCTGTCCTATGCAATAGTGTCTGAGTTTGGTGACTGATTATGGGGTTGTCTCTGGATAGTCCATCCTTTCATCTTAGCTCCAAACTTTGTCTCCGTAACTCCTTTCATGGGTATTTTGTTCCCTATTCTAAGAAGGAATGAAGTTTCCACACACTGGTCTTCCTTCTTCTTGATTTTCTTGTGTTTTGCAAATTGTATCTTGGATATTCTAAGATTCTGTGCTAATATCTGCTTATCAGTGAGTGCAAATCTAGTGACTTCTTTTGTGATTGGGCTACCTCACTGAGGATGATATCCTCCAGATACATCCATTTGTCTAAGAATTTTATAAATTCATTCTTTTTAATAGCAGAGTAGTACTCCATTGTGTACCACATTTTCTGTATCCATTCCTCTGTTGAGGGACATCTGGGTTCTTTCCAGCTTCTGGCTATTATAAATAAGGCTGCTATGAAATAGTGGAGCATGTGTTCTTATTACCAGTTGGAATATCTTCTGGGTATATGCCGAGGAGAGGTATTGCTGGATCCTCAGGTAGTACTATGTCCAATTTTCTGAGGAACCACCAGACTGACTTCCAGAGTGGTTGTATAAGCATGCAATCCCACCAGCAATGGAGGAATGTTCCTCTTTCTCCACATCCTCACCAGCATCTGCTGTCACCTGAATTTTTGATCTTAGCCATTTGGACTGGAGTGAGGTGGAATCTCAAGGTTGTTCAACTATTCATGCCCAGATAGGAGCCTAACAACCCACACCACAACTCCAGATGCAAATAGGGCTTAAGTGGAAAGGGAAGCACAACATGTGCCTATTTAGTTGATTCCAAAAATGTGAAAGTCCTGAGCCAACCAAAATGGCTTCTACAGTGACCTGGGGAAAATGATGAGATTGCACTTACAAGAGTGACTTACTTTGCCTAAAATGGTACTTTTTCAAAGCAAGCCAGATGCCACATCCCAGTTCCCTCAGAGCTACAATATTCTGATATGTGTTGTGGATAGCCCTGGGTCTAATTATATTTTATATTAATTCCATTTTTCTGTGAGTGATTTCCTGTAAATCTGATTCCCACCTTAATTTGTAAAATAAAGGAGAGCTTATGATTGAACAGATAAAAGGGAAGGTGGAGCAGAAGGTTAGGGAGAGAAGAAGAAAAAAATGGAAGAGGGAGAGGACGCAGAGAAGGAGGAAGAAGAAGAAAAGCAGAGCAGAAGCACATGGCCTACAGAATCTGCATTTTATAAGGGGTCTCATAGATGTGGAAGATGGTAGTGTAGCATTAGATCTGCCCAGTCTAGGCGCATAGCATGTATTCATATTAACTGAGTTGTGTTTTCATTGCGGGGGCATATTCGAGTTGGCGATTTAATGCAACACACATGTAATGCTCAACATTCAGAATTTAAATAAGATCTGCTGAAGTGTTAGAAGAGGTCCAGATTCCAAGTAGATTTTATCATATATTACAAGTCATGGAGATTTTCTTCAGCAATTTGTGTGTGTGTCTAATTAATTATTTGCTCATTTATATTCCAAATATTGCCCACTCCTGGTGCTCTGTGAGTTATTTCACCGTATCCTCCTTCCCTTTTGCCTCTGAGAGGGTGCATGCACCCTGCCCTGCATCCATCCTCATTCCCTGTAGCATCAAGTATCTACAGGATTAGGCACATCCTAGCCCATTGATGCCAGACAAGGCAGTCTTTTGCTACATATATGCCAGGACTTCAGACCACCCTGTCTATGCTCTTTGATTGGTGGCTTTGTTTCTGAGAGCTCCTAGGGGAGGGGGAGAGAAAGATGGGCAGGATCAGGTATAGGGAGGAGATAGGAGAGAAGCCCAATGAACCGGTAGAGTGAATGGAAATATGCAGCTGCTGGGCCTGGGGTGGGAAGAGGAGGTGAGGAAAATGTCTAGAAAGTCCCAGGCACCTGAGAGGTGCCCACTACATAATCTGGGTGACCTTAATCAAAATACCCAACAGTGATGATGTGTAACTTCCACAGACCACTTCAAATAGTTAGACAGGGTCCCTGTGGAGGGAAGAGGATACCAACGCATCTTAAGATTTTTGACCCAGAATTGTTACTGTCTAAAAGAAGTGCAGGGACTAAAATGGAGCAGAGACTGAAGGAATGTCTGACCAGTGACTGCCCAACTTGAGATTCATTCCATGGGCTGGCACCAAACCCTGACACTATGACTGATGTTACCTTGTGCTTGTAGACAGGAGCCTAGCCTGGCTGTCTTCTGAGAGGCTCTACCAACAGGTGACTGAGACAGATGCAAATACTTAACAACCAAGCATTGGACTGAGTTGGGGACCCCCAAACTCAGTTTTGGGGTTAGGGGAAGGACTGAAGGAACTAAAGGGGATTTCAACTCCATAGAAAGACCAACAGTGTCAACTAACCTGGAACGCTGCGAGCTCCTAGAGACTATGCCACAAGCCAAGGAGTAACTTTTTGAGCCTTCCACCTGAAGTGTTTGTTTTAGTTAACTTTGTACGAGACAGCAAGCACCTCTCTTCACTGCCCTATGTTACCACCATGGCTGTTGGCTCAGGAAGTATTTCTGTACCCTCAGTATGTCACAATGATGGCCATAGGGTTGCTTGAGTTGGACGTGTAGGTATCCTCTTTTATCTTGAAACACTATTTTGACTTGAAAGAATATCCATGATACAGTTTATTATTCAGACTTGGGTACTTAGCAGATACATTCTGGAATATGAAAGTGATAACCCACGCACATGTTAGTTGTCAGTTAAGAAACCATCTTTTAAGCAGAAATCAACATTTTGAAAAACTGGGAAGTACTTCCACAGGTGTGACAGATGCCCAATGCTCAAAGCACTTTCTCTAAGTCTGATGCTGATGAGAGGGGAGAGTGCTGCAGAGCAGATGTTTGCCTGTTTTAATGATGTACAAAACATTAATAACCTGGGAGAACACTTCGCTGGAATTCAAAAGACAGTATATTTACTTATTTTGAAAAGAACTTTGTAATTTCTTCTATGCCTATAGTTTACAATGCTTAGAAAAGAAAAAGAAAAAGAAAAAAGAAAGAAAACTTCAGATACCTCCAAAACTAAGCAATGAAACTGTAGCTAGTTAGAATTTCAAGAGACCTGGAAAGTTAACACAGCAACTGAATACTTATGAGGAAGGACTGCCAACTATTCTGCAGATTTATGCTTTTTTCTACAATCACTTATATTTTATGTTGTTTTGTTTCAAACAATATGAGGTGTGGAGGAAATAGGTAGCCCCTTTCCTCTTAATATTGTTTATTATTTCCTAAAAAAAAAAAAACCCATGTGATGCATTTCAGATAGCAAATCTTAGGGTTTAATTGAAAGACATTCTCCAAGGTAAAATAAGTTTTGATATCACAAGGCCAAGTATATTTGCCTTGTGATAAGTAAGATCCCTGTTGTAGCAACAAATATGCTTGTAGCCTGGTTTCCATCATAGAGTATTTTAAGTGCTCCACCAGAAATTTCAGATTAAGTAGTACAAATAAGCAAAACACAGAAAAATATTAATTATTACAGCAAGAACCCTTCCATTTTGGCATATTGTTGAATTTCATACGATGTCATGTTAATTGGTTACATAATGAAAATTATTCCTTTCTCAGAAATACAAGAACATACTGAATACTCAGGAGTAACCTATAGGTTTCCTCTGATTTTTCAATTAAATATGATTTGATTACCAGAGGACAGGGAATTACAAATTCAGAAATGGCTTCAAGGTGAATTCTTGAACAGAAGCAATTTACTTATGCTAATGTTAGCTACCATAAGCAATTTGAGTAACTGTCAACACTTTAAAAGGTCTGGAATGTATTGATAATGCTGAGAAATATTTAAACTTAATGTCCTAATTTCACTTAGTTAGTTATGAGGTGATACATAAACATGTAACTCAGTTTCAGATATATATATATATATATATATATATATATATATATATATATATATATATATATATATATATGTGTGTGTGTGTGTGTGTGTGTGTGTGTGTGTGTGTGTGTGTGTGTGTGTATTGTTTACGGAAACACCTTTATCTTTCTTATCTTCTAGTCTTTCTCCATTTTTATGTCTTCATTTCTTTTGAAGTAAAATTGATGTTGAATGTGTATTTACCAAAATTGACACAATGTTTCAATGCATATTTTGCTGGTATCGCAGAATACTTGAGCCTGGGTAATTCAAAGCAAACATAGAAATTTTAAGTTTAATTTTAAGAATGTATTTAATTTCAGTTTTTAGGACCTCACAAACGAATATTATAGTTGGATCCTTTCTATCTTACACTCGCCCCACCAACGCTTCTTATATTCCCTATTTCAACTCTGTGACACTTTTAAATTTTATAATACACACATATACACACATATAATATACACATACACAGAACCTGCTGAGTACACTTAATATTTATTGTTCATATGTATGGTTTAAGGAATGACCTTTTGGGATCAAATAATCCTTCAGGAAGGGGTCACTCCTAGAGAAGACTTATTTGGCACAGCCTCTCAGCAGCCATCTGTAGCTCTATTTTAGGGGTGGAGTTTTGTGAGATTTCCCCTATCCAAGGTGACAAATCAGCTAATATCACTGTTTAAGTCTTCTTTAGGATAACATATTTTTAAGATTTCAGGGAAGCAACTATGTCATGTATAGAAAACACAGTCTCACACAGACATTCTGGTCCCCTCGGTCCTAGAATTTTTGCACTCTACCTTCATGATGTCTCTTTAGCCTTTGTGGTAGGTGGTTGTAGATAAATCATCTGCAAATGGAGTTGTTCTCTCCAATTGACCAGTTCTTGATTTCCGTGATTATCTCCATTATGACTCCATTTCCTTGATGAGTCATGAGAGCTACACTTATCTGTGGATACAACAATAAGTATTTAGAATGCAACAGGTAATCATACTGATTTAAGAAAATGGCAGTAGTGAATTTTCTCTTGTTCCCAACTAGGGTCTTAGACCTCACCAGACACAGGTAATTGACTTTGCTTACAATATCTGGGATATTTTCTTTCCTCATGAGCAGGACTTCAGTCCATTTGGACTGCTATTTGTTACCACCAATATAAAGGTACCACTATAAATTTGTAGCCTTGGGTTATCTTGCCTTGCTGATCATTGCTGTGACTTGCAGCTGCAACTGGGAAAGAATTGCTTTCTTTTCTCACATAGCAGCTAGCATATCATCTTCGTATGTTATGGGAGCCGATTCCCGGGGAGGAGGGAGACTGACAGATCATCTACCACCTGTGACCAAAGTGTGTGCTGTCTTTAGCAACAGGGCTTTCTCTTTGACTGAGAGACAGCCCAAACAATGCCAATAGCTTGTATGTTTTGTGAGTCTCTTTGAGATTGAGATTCCATATGCTTGGAAGTGGGGTTTTTGTTAAAACTCTTGGTGTGAACAGTATAACTCTTAGTAGCCTAACTTCAATTAAATTATTTATATCTCTACACATACACATTACATATAGTATAGTATTTATGTCTTGAAGTAAACCTGATGTTTTCCTGTATGTTATTCCATTGTCCTTAATGTTCTTTAATTTCTCTGCTTCTCTCTCCCTTAATATTGCTTTCCTTAGCCACCATCTCCAAATGAAACTTTCAATGCTTCTTATATTTCCATTTATAGCACCTGTGTTCTACTATCCCAATCTCTAAATCCCTTTCCCCCACCCTGTTTCCCTTTTTACTTTCCTGACTTCCATGGAGACTCCAGGTTTTTAATCACACATAAAGATTCAGAGCTAATACACACAAGTAATAGAGAACACACAGTGTTTGTCTTTCTGGGTCTGGGTTACCTCACCTAGTGCAATATCTTCTAGTACCACCCATTTACTTTAAATATAAATTATAGGGGATGTAGTTCTGCCACGGAGAACTCTCAGAACTCGTTGCCAGTGTCTGGTGAGTTCTGTCATGCTGTGTCTTAACACTGGTGAGAGAAAATTAAGCATGGTTAAGTCAGAGGGACAAGCAGCTACTCCTAAAATTGACCTCCTACGTGAGCCCTACTCCTGCCGCAAGTGACCCCATTCATTCACGAGAACAATGATCTCATGATGTAATTTTCCTTTGAAGTACGTCTTCTCAATATAGCAAAAATGACAGTTTAATCCCACCATGAGTTTAGGAGGGCACAAAATGGTATATGAAATGACTGTAAAGTCCCCAAACTCTATTCAAACTCACTGGCATGCTTGGCTCCTTCTCTAAATGTTTATTATTTAACTTAGCTGTTTTTTCCTTTTTTCCACTTTCCATTTTCTGGGAAAATTTGGAATTTTCCAGTGAAATAGGATTAAAATCTTAGTAGGATTAGGAATTCTATGGTAGAGTGGTTTGAATTATAACTATTTTATATTCATATCAATTTAAATTTGTTAAGTAAATATAAACTATAAACATTTTAATATATATTACATTAATATTTATGCTATTTATGAAATGTGAGTGTTCTTGAATACTGTACACATGATTTTTAATATTTATTTCCTTAAGTAGCAGTGTATGAATGGATTTTAAGTATAAATCAACAGAGGAAAGATTTAAAGCATGTGCCAAGATTCATCAAAGACATCAATATGAACTCTGTTCAGCCTGATGCAAATTCGATGATCAGACACATGTTGGGCACTGGTAGTGGAGAAATAAAGGAGGTAGGAGAGATGACCCATGTCCTGTCAGAGCTCTGGGGCTCTGGGCAGGTGGACACGCGTGTCTCAAGGTGGGCATTTGGCTGTTGGAATTCACGGAACCCCAGTCTGCAGGGATGGGGAGGAAGCAGTCTGGGGTCCTTGGGCCTCATGGAGTCCAGATATTGATAGGTTCTAGATCTTGGGCATCACAGGACATCACTGGACACTGCGGAAGAGCTTAGAACAAAGTGGGAGCTCCGAGGGTGGCTCAGTCAGCACTGGGGCCAAAAGGAAAATGGGCAGGGGGAGAAGGGCTGGGTAGTTCCCATGTGAGCTAGAGTCTTTGGTCTGGTCTGATAGCGGGAAATGCTGCGAGTTCCTTCCTGAGAGATCAGACAAAGCTCTTTAGGGGAAGGACTATTCCATTGTTCTAGCATGGTGGGTCTTGATGAGCAGACATGGTCCATGGTTTTAGAGCTTTATTATAGAAAAGTAGAGAGAGAGAGAATAGTAAAGAAGTAGAGGGCAGCCATGACCACGTGGAGAAAGGGGGAAAGAGAGGAGGAGAGAAGGAGCAAGAGGGCTAGAGAGAAAGCAAGAGAAGCAAGAGAAGCCAGAGAGGCAAGAGAGACAAGAGAGAGGAGGGGCCAAGCAGCTCCTTTTGTAGTGGGCTGGGCTACCTTGCTTTTGCAGAGTAACTGTGGGGAGGAGCATACCTGGCTATTGCCAGGTAACTGTTTCTGTGGAGTCTGGACAGGCTACCTGATTGATGGCCACAGAATGATGGAGTTGAGGGCTCGTGGTGTCAGGTGTTTGTTTCTGGGGTGTAGCTCATTGTTCCTTCCCATGTAGGATTTTCTACTGTGTTTCCAGAGTAAGCCCTGCTCTATCAGAACACCGACTGACTTTCATGGTCCCACAGACACACAGAGAGATGGACATGAGAGCATAGGGTCAAAGTATCCAGAGACCCTCTCATCCATGAATACTGAAGGGCTAGAAGCAATGACCACCACACCCACAGAAGACCTGAGGAAATCACCACAGCATAGTTTCTAAATATACTTATCCAAAAGATGGACACTAGATTTTGGAGAAAGCATCCATTTGGTCTGATTGGAAGGGAAAACACATTCTACACCATGAAGAAAATGAAAACTTTTTTTTTTCAAAGGAAAGTATGTACAGGAGTGCAGTAGGCAACCTGAAGCAGTTCCCTGCTGACCTACCTGCATACGCAGCGACAAAGAAATAAGAGCATTGTTGATTAGCTCAGAATATCAAATCAGCATCCAAAAGTTCCCTGAATGAAAGTGGTCCTCGTGTCATAGTAAGGGTACCTAAGGCTCCCTAAATTCTCGTTTGCTGAGTTTTTCAGGAGAGTACAATCTTCTCAATATCTAGTCTTGTTCCCTCTGCTATGTCTCCAGCTATTTGGTTTTTTGTTTTTTTTTTTTATTATTTCAGGGTGGAAAGAGTTATCTAATGTATATCCTGGGGCTCAGAAGTACCTCCTGTTTTGTCCATAGATTCAGTCACCTAGCAGAAAGCCTGCATGTGACTTTTCAGCCCCAGGATGATTGAAAGTGCCCAGACAAACAGGCATCAGCTGTCAGCAAGGCGAGACAGGGTTATTTAAGAATAGAAATGTTCATACTTATTTGTAAACGTTACAGAAAGCATTTATAATTTAAATATGCTCACATGGGGCTTCCTTCTTGGCTTGGACTTCTCCCTCCTCAGATTGTATAAATTATCGGGTCTCTGGAATATGTGGGGAATCTAACCACAGGCCACAAAGCCTAGTTATTTGTGAGTTTCTGATGAGCTAAAATGCACTGTAAATTTAAAATTCACAGAATTCAGTTTTTTACATCTATAGAAATATAAACTGTTGTTTGCCACAGTGAGCTTTGTGGCCTGTGTTGAGATTCCCACTTATTGCAGAGGTTTGCTAATTTATACAATCTGGGCGGGAGGGGGGGGAGTCCAAGCCAAGAGGACCCCCCGGCCCCCATGTGAGCATATTTAATTATAAATGCTCTGGGTGATGTTTACAAATAAGCGTGGACATTTGTATTGTTAAATAATTTCTTAGTGGTACAAGTTTGAGTTTAATTCTTCCCTTCAGTATGAGTTCACGTAGAGAAGAACATTCTATTCAATGGGAAAATATTCAGTGAAAAAAACTATTATAAAATGTTTAATAAAAGCATTAATAAGTTATATTGTATCTTATGAATATACATACTACAAAACTAAATATGTATTTATAATATATTGGGAAGCAGTCATATATCGTTGAACTAAGATAAAATTTTAAGAGAAATCAAAACCTGATTTATTACATGGTTATTTCTAGGTTATAAATTTTAAGTGTATATTAATCATATAGTCATTTACTTTCTAAAAAATATAAAAGATAGCATGATTTTTTCTCAAAGTGCATTAATTTTATTCATGCATTATCCTTTCTCTCAGGCATCTATGGTTGAGAGTAGTTTGTAAAACCCTCCAAATAATTAAATTTTAAGGCAAAGACTATAACTTAATGTGATTTAATTGGATTTCTTTTTTTCTTTCACTTGTCTTTTTAAGTATTTGTACAGTAGTATATTTGATGATATTTCTTTGTATCTTTATTTCAAATAAAATTTAAAAATTTTTCCAAAGGTAACTATTTCTTTTTCCATTGCAACTATTTTATTTGAAGAAAGTGATAAATTAACCTAGTTAAAATATAGCCAATTTTAGTGCAAAACACTTTTCCTAACAATATTTATGAACTTACCATTCTTAACAACGTAGTCTATTTTTAAAAAATTATCTTTAATCTTTTTTTATAGTCCAGTCATTATCCCCCTCCCTATCTGCCCTCTTGACAATTCCTCATCTCATTCCTCCATCCCCATCTCCAAGACAATGTCCCCACCTTCCCCCACCCTGCAAAGTCTCCCCACTCCATGGGGATTCTCAAGTCTCTCAAGAGTTCTCATTGAGGCCACACCAGGCAATCAATCTTCTGCTGTAAGGACCAACAGTCCTTCCTGACCAACAATGATGGACTGATGACTTTTACTTCTTTTGTGACATTATTATAGTGTGGGGAGCCTTGTACCACCTAATGTATGCTACCTGATTGGTGGCTCAGCGTCTGAGAGCTCTTGGGGGTCTGGGTTAGTTGAGACTGCTGGTCTTTTTATGGAGTCATCCTTTTCCACAGCTTCTTCTAGCCATTCCCTAGTTCAACCATATGGGTCCCTGAGTCCAGTCCATTGGCTGGGTGTAAGTATCTGCTTCTGTCTCAGCTGCTTGTTGGTCCTCTCAGAGGGCAGCCATGCTAGGCTATGGTCTTTAAGCATAATAGCGTCAGGCCTTGGAGCCTCTCCTTTAGATGGATCCCAAGTTGGGCCAGTCACTGGTCCTCCTTTTCTTAAGTCTCCTCTTCATTTTTGTCCTGCATTTCTGGGTCAGAAGTTTTGACTGTGTGTTGGCAACCCCACACCTCCACTGGATACCCTATCTTTCTATTGGAGGAGGAATCTATAAGTCCCCTCTCTTCACTGTTGGGCTTTTCATCTAAGGTACCTCCCTTTGAATCCTGATAATTTTATATTAAAGATACATATCTTGTATGTTCCATAAATAGTGCATTAACGATTTAACTAACTTACTAGAAAAAAATTAATAAGTCAAGTTTTGAAATAAATATGAACATTTCAATAATTATTTTCTTTATTTTTATTTTTAATATTTTTGGTAGTTCAGTAGGTGACACCAACAGTCCTTCCTGACCAACAATGATGGACTGATGACTTTTACTTCTTTTGTGACATTATTATAAATGATATGCAAAACAGTGATATAAGACCAATCATTCAGTCAGGAGTCACTTTTTCCTCATTATTTTAGACAGGTATGATCCTCTGTTTTGCCCACTACCTATTTTGAACAAGGCTGTTTTGATCAAGGCTGGGAGCAACATGCATCTTGAAGCTTCCAGAATGGTCTTTTTAGTGATGTCCTATATTTTACCCAAATTGCTGATTTATTCTATTTGCTCAGGTGGAACTGTAAAACTCCTTTAAATCTCTCTGAGCATTTCATTGTAAGTTTCCTCAGTGCTGTAAACTGTGCATAATTACAACATGGTTTTCATTTTTGTACTCTTTGTTCCTTTCTAGTGATGTTACATTTCCTACACATCCTTCACAGTAGGATGTGCTTCACTAAGGAACTGGATCAAGTGATTGGACCAGTAGTTAGACTGTGGGTTACTGTTTCCTAAATTGTGCAAGTGTGGCACTCAGCACTCAGGCTGAGTTCAGTGTTGAACGGCCTTAACTACTTTCCATGAGAGAAATGAGTATACTCACAAATATTTCCACAGGAGGGAGGGGGAAGTCTTTGCATGTGTTGAGACTGTCTATCTAAAGAGAGCATCTCCTTCTCTCCACACATGCCTGGTAAAATGCAAATCTGCTAATTATCTTTACTTTGAGAAAGAGTCCTCAGGTATATAAAATCTCATATTTTTTTAAACTTTTACTGATTGCATACTTGTTTTTAATCTATTTACCATTTGTGGGCGTAGTTTTTTCAAAGCCTCTTTAGTGTTCTAGAACACTTCAAACTCCCTTCTAACCTACCAACCTTAGGCAGGAGAAGAAGGTTTATAAAAATAAGGGGGGTGGTTTAGACCTTTTTAAAAGTAGTTATTTGGAGCAATTCCACTCGGGGTTGTCTGTCTACTAGAATTAAAGTCTAATAGCAAACACTAAATATGAAACAGTAGCAGTAGTTTGATCTAGCAGAAATCACAAAATTCTCCCAAATTGGCACAAGTCAGCTGAAGCAGCAAAAATCACCCAGAATTCCATGAGAAGGTCTCTGGTGTGTTTTACCCAGAATTTCATGAGAAGATCTCTGGTGTGCTTCACCCAGAATTCCATGAGAAGGTCTCTGGTGTGCTTCACCCAGAATACCATGAGAAGGTCTCTGGTGTGCTTCACCCAGAATACCATGAGAAGGTCTCTGGTGTGCTTCACCCAGAATACCATGAGAAGGTCTCTGGTGTGCTTCACCCAGAATACCATGAGAAGGTCTCTGGTGTGCTTCACCCAGAATTCCATGAGAAGGTCTCTGGTGTGCNTCTCTGGTGTGCTTCACCCAGAACACCACGAGAAGGTCTCTGGTGTGCTTCACCCAGAACACCACGAGAAGGTCTCTGGTGTGCTTCACCCAGAATACCATGAGAAGGTCTCTGGTGTGCCTCACCCAGAATTCCATGAGAAGATCTCTGGTGTGCTTCACCCAGAATTCCATGAGAAGGTCTCTGGTGTGCTTCACCCAGAATACCATGAGAAGGTCTCTGGTGTGCTTCACCCAGAATACCATGAGAAGGTCTCTGGTGTGCTTCACCCAGAATACCATGAGAAGGTCTCTGGTGTGCTTCACCCTGAATACCATGAGAAGGTCTCTGGTGTGCTTCACCCAGAATACCATGAGAAGGTCTTTGGTGTGTTTCTCTCTACAAAGTGAAGATAAGTGAAGACCAGCGAAGACCAGAAAAGCGTTGTATGGCATAGTGATGCAAGAACAACCTCTCATTGTTTATAGGGTTCCATTTAATATTTTTCCAAGCATCCACTCCAGCAAGACATCCCATTCCCTCTTAATGTGTCTGTTTCAGCAAAACACCCCATGCCCACTCACAAGACAGCTTCTAGAGAAACATCACCATCATATGACACAGCTGAGTTGTTAGAGAAACCAGAAATTTTCAGTTCAAGTACTATGCCTAGGTCTGTAAGCTTCTAGCCTTTGCACAGTCTAATTTTCTGTAAACCTGGACCTTGAGGGCTTCAGCTTCCAGCCTCCTTCTGCTACTCTAGATCAAAAAATGTTCAGCCTCTAGACTCAAATGCTGAGTAAACTCAGTCTTACTAACTCTTTCTGAATTCTGTTTGGCTGATGTAACTCAGATGTTCTGACTCACACTCCTCTTCAAGCTGACTGATTTAATTGGCTTCTCTCCTTCTTACTGAACTGTATTGCTTGGAAGTACTGCTTCTAACTTCACAAACTGCTTGGGACGTAACAGCACAACTGCACTCAACTGAAGTGCACTGAACTAAACTGAAACTGAACTGAACTGAACTGAACTGAACTGAACTGAACTGAACTGAACTGAACTGAATGGAACTGAATGGAACCTAACTGAACGGAACCAAACTCATTCCTCTCCCTCCCTCACTACTCTTTAAGTAGTTTTCCTTTTCTGTCTGTTCTCATGAAAGTTAGACATGTCCTATCTCTGACTCATCCTGTCAAATCTTTCTCTGATTCATCACTTTGTCTATTCCTCAATTAGATGTCATTGTTTGGGATTAATGGTGTGTACTAAGAGTGTGTCTGTATTCTATCCAGAGGCATTAAAGGTGTGCGGTGTGTCTGCATTTCAGTCCAATCATAGCTTTGAATGCAACCCTTTGCCAGGGCAGCCATGTTGCTGGATTAAAATTCATCTATAACCGTGAGACAGCAAACTTGAGAACCACTGTCTCAGGTTAAAGTTTGATGACCCCTGATTGGCTGGTTCCTTAGTCCATGAGTCAAGTTTATCTGGGCTGAGAGAGGCCCTATTGCTATCAGATATCTATATAACAAATAATACCAAGATGAATTTCAACAGAATTTTCAAATGTTACTATTAACTGCAAGAATATTTTCCTAAAACACAGTTAAAAAACCAGAGCCCATTTCTATCAATAATACTGTTTAATAGATACATAAAGGTCAGTAGAGTGTTAGAGACATAGAGCTATTGTTTAGTTAAATCTATGAAAAGCTAATATGTATTTATGATTTATATAAAACCACTATAATGGGAATAAATTTGTGTGCAGACATTAGCAACACACATACAGCTATATTTCAGTACATATAACAAGATAGACAAAGATGTATGTATATGAATAAAGAAGGCCTAATTAGTGAAATCAGAGTAGACATCTGTATGTCTAGATCTATGAAATTGAAATATTATATATGCACACATTCAAACAGGACAAGTTTTAATTATTCAAAACAAAACAGTGAATACTACAGTAATTCTAAATTTATTTTCACTCAATAAGTTGCTCAAATAATTGTCAACATTTAATCTATATCTTATCTGCATTCAGTTCTACAAAATAAATTATAGTGGTTGATGTATTTTAATTTTCAAGTCAATTAAATCATGAATAATTATATAGAACTGCTAATTTAATCATCTCTGGCTTATCCCTTTAGTGAGTACATTATTTACATAACATTATTTTTATAGCAAACTTAGACTCATGAAGAAATTGAAATGAAAGAAGAGATTTCTTATTTACTTCACTAACCCTCCCCCAACCCTCCCCCCACACACATTAATGTCCTTTCCAATTATCAATAGCTCCCAGCACATTAGCTTGTTACGGTAGGGCGGATGAACCTGTACTGACGATCATTATCATCCCATGTCCGTGGCTGATGTTTACACTTGTATTCTTAATTGTCGTTTCTACTTCCCACTTCTCAGCTCTAATACATTCCTGAAATTGTTTTGCTTTCATTTAATTAAATGTAAATATTGTCACTGATATGGGTTTAGGGCAGATAACAAATGCTTTGTCTTTATTTGTACTTCCCTCAAGAAACTGGCTTAAAATTTATAACTTTCTATTTTAAGATAAATGGCTATACAAAGTGTGCTCTTTTGTTCTTAATTGTAATTAATCTGTTCATTGTTTCTTTTAGGTGTTATATCAAAGACAAGACCTTTATGCATAACCTTCACACTAACAAAGCTACATTAATTGGGGTTATTTTTTCCAATAATCTGATCAGACATCCAAATAAAGTGACAGCTTGGTACATCTTACAACATAGAACTTGAGAAAGCACTGAACTTCACTGTCCAGATTAATCTGATCCATCCAATCAATATTCTCGACTGTTTTTCTTAGTATAAACAAATTACAGGTTTGGAATGCCCAGGGTTTCTTATTCAAAGTTACATAGGGTGCATCTTTTCAAGAACCTTCAGTCATAGTTTAGTACAGTATAGAAAATCAAGGAAGCATACTTTAAATAACTGGTAAAAGTGCTTGTATAATTTAAAATTAGCTGCAAACTGAGGAATATTACTGAAACTGAGGCTCAGCAGTGCCATCTGAAATTCTGAAAGAGAAGCAGCCACAGGTGGACAGCTGAGGACATTTCAACTCTTTTGTGTCCCGATTGTACCCTCTCCCATTACACACTGCTCTTTATTTTTGATTCCACTGCAATTCACATTAGAAAATATACCATGTTTGCTGAATTCAAATTTTAATGCAGTATATGTCAATGTGAAAAGATAAGAGTGGAGTATATAATTTTTCTATAGAAAGCAGAACTTAATTTAAAATGTTTTTTTGTTTGTTTTTGCTTTTTAAAGTAAAACATTCCTGGATGATCTGAAGACTCTAGAAACACATGAAGCCCATGGTGTCTATGTCTACACATTTGTCTGGTAAACAGTCAAGAGCCACATATAGAAAGCCACACATAAGCCACAAAATTATTCACTGAAATTGACAAATGTTTTTAACTTTGTTTCTCTACAGCATGACTTTTGAGGCAGTTTTAAAAATTATAGAGAAGAGAAATGGTATTACAGAGAAAACAATTAAAATTTCCTCTCAAATTCCTATAAAATGGCTTTCAAGAAACCCTTTGAGAAAGCAAAAATTTAAAAACACATAGCATAGAATTTTCAGAAAATCAGAGCAACAAACAACTCTGTAGATCACAGAAGATGCTACATGGTTCACACGGAAGATATCCTCAGGCAAATTTAAGGAAAACCATGACCACCACTGATGTAAAACCAGTAGGCATACTACATAATACTGCAAAGAACACAAAGATAGGAACTGGACTACTGTTGTTACTTGTTGTTATTATTCCTTTGAACAGGGTCTCTTTTGGTAGCTCAGGTTAGATTAGAAAATACTAGGTCATCCAGGCAAGCCTTGGAATCACAGCTAACCTCCTATTTCTCTTTAAAAGTTCTAGGGCTACAAGTATGAGGTACTACACCTGTCCTGTAACTCTGATGATGATACTCCATTGTTTGTTTTTGAATTATAAGTTCAATTGTGTATAAAGTATATTTAAAGCACCTACTTTAAATAGCTTTTATTATGAAGAAGGAGCATATCCCCTATTCCAACAAATTACTATATTCTCAAATCTCTTATCTTTCTTTGGGTCATATTGGAACATGATGCTCTATAGTACATGATAATTGCCATTTATAAGTATTAAAATATAAAAGTACTAATGTTCAAATTCCACAACTATATACAGAGCACACTAAATTTCACTGAATATTGGGCAAGTAGGGAGAGATTTAACTGTATCATTTTATTCACAGTATTAACATAGAATAAATATCTTAATTTCATAAATTAAGCAAGAAAATTTGTAGCATTATATGAGATGAACTTTTTACTACTTGTAAGGGTTTATTTGCTTAACACATAACTATTGTTGAACTTTTAAACCTCTCAGTTTTTCTATGACATAAAAAAACCGCATCTCACCACAAGTGAATCTCTTTATAAGCAGCAACATTTAGACACTTGTATAGGTAATGAAAATTATTCATATGCTAATATAAATCAATTCCATTTAGATAACATAAAGAATCATCTACTAATCATAGCTGAATTTCAATATGTCTGAGGGTCATTCTTGATTGTTAACTTATTAGGATTTGGAACCACCTAGGAAAGAATTCCTGGACAAATGTGTGACTTAGGGAGATTTAGCTGAGATAAGACACCATTGATGTAAGAACTAAGCCATCCAGTGTGCTGGAGTCCCAAGCTGGAAAAACAAGAGGGAGAATAAATGGATCGGCAGCATTCATCTGCCTCTGCTTTCTCACTAAAGGCTTAGAGTGACCAGCTACCTCACACCCCCGCTGCCAAGCTTCCCAATACTGAAGGGGCGAACCTTCAAACTCTGAGCCCAAATTATCCTTTTTCTGCAAGTTGCTTTTGTCGGTTTTT